>VXBB01011831.1:0-73001 GCA_013399915.1 Illadopsis cleaveri
TATATATATGGCAGCCGCTCTGTAAATACAGTGTCCCTGCTTTGGCTTTAAACAAGTGTGAGTTTCAGGTAACAGGAAGCGCAGCTCTGTCCTCTAATATTTAATTTTATTTAGAATTCTGGCAATGAATTGGATTTCTAGACAACTCCAGTCAAGTTTTTACAATACCACCAATTAATTGTGGAAGTGCAGGGAACTGTTTTCCCATCGCAGTGGTGCCAGGTGATTGCTGGGATGGTTAGGTGGCTGCTGCTGGTGGCTGTTAGTCCCTTAGAGTGAAGCATTTGGAATTCTGTGGAGCTGAGCCTCTCAGCAGCCCGGCACTCCTCACGCCTGTCTGCCTGTCTGTTTCAGAGTCGTGTCCGAGACGAAAGCCGTGACCTTCACGCGTCCCAGGAAATTCATCGTTTCCTCAGGCGCGGAGCCGCCGGAGCTGGGCTACGTGGACATCCGCACCCTGGCCGACAGCATGTGCCGCTACGACCTCAACGACGTGGACGTGGCCTGGCTGCAACTTGCCAATGAAGAATTCAAAGAAATGGGTGAGCAATCAGTCATTTGCTGCCTTTTTAAAAAAATTTTTTTTCTTTCTAAAGCTGGAAATTTTAAGAATAATTGCAGGGAGGGCAGCAGTGGGAAGAAATAGTAGAGGTATGAGGAGATAGTAATCGTGTGAGTTGGGGTAGCCATGGGAAAGCAGACCTGATGTGGTTAAGCCCTAAGATAGATGCTTTCATAACTCCTGTGTTGTATCTGCTTAGACCTGGTCAGAATTTGGCCACGTGTTTTGTTTTTTTCTCTGCTGCTTTCTATCTCACAAAGTTCCTAGTTTGCCATCTTCATTCTCAAAGGGAACATCAGAGGCACCACTCAGGTAGTTTTTCCAGGTAGTCCTATTTATTTGTTTTTCTCTTAATCACAAATCTGTGTCATCCTTTTAGCTTGTAGTGCTCAGTGCAGAGAAGGCAAGACAAATTGTTTGGCAAGTTTATAGAATCTGTGCCAGCTGAGTGACAGAGGGAATGGGACAGTAAGGAATTCCTGCACTGATTTATTGGAGGGAGCTCCCAAGTCT
Organism: Illadopsis cleaveri; assembly: GCA_013399915.1. Classification (NCBI taxonomy): domain Eukaryota; kingdom Metazoa; phylum Chordata; class Aves; order Passeriformes; family Timaliidae; genus Illadopsis; species Illadopsis cleaveri. The sequence goes on from VXBB01011831.1 coordinate 1,076, forward strand.
CACTGTGACTCTGTGCTGTAGTTGCAAAGCAGGAGGAAGAGCCGTCACAAAGGGGAGCTTTTCTGCAGGATGGGTTGTGTGTGGGAAAGGGCAGGGGTGAACTGGAATGTTTTCTTGGTAAGGTGAGTGCTTCAGGAGAGGGTTTCAGTGGAACCGAATAGCATGTAAGTCAGCACAGAACTTCTGCCACGTTGTTTGGCTGAAGGAAAATGCTGTGCCAGATGCAAGAGGTTTGGACATGTTGGTGAACACTTCTGGTTTTTGTTTTGGCACTGTGGCAGTTCCCTGCTTTGGGTTGCAGTTCAGTCAAACATGTTTTACCTGGCTGTAGCCCATAGGTGGCATGACTGAAGAACTGGTAAACCACAAAATGACCATTTATAACTCAATTTCTGCTTTCTAAACCAGCACATGAAAGAAACAGATGATATCTTGGCCTGGTTTCTTATCCAGGCCTTTTTTCCAAATCTCACTGCTCAGGTTTAGTGTTGGGCTGAGAGATTTCAGTTTACAGTTCCAGAGTTTAGGTTACCTTCCCGGTTGTCTTCAGGAGAGCAGCAGCAGCAAGTTCCCTTGGCTTTCCTGGAGGGAAAAATGCACTTCCAATTGTTTGTTTGGTATCCTTCTCTCCAGTCTGTCTGTCTTTTGCCAAAACCAGATGAGGGCTCCTACAGTGGGGTGTGAGCAGCACAAGAGAGGCAGATTTGTACCTCTGCAGGGTACAAATGCTCTGCAGGGTACAAATGCTGCTACACCAACATAACCTTTAAAAAGTAAATGTTACACGTGGCACAGTGAACAGCTAGAATTTGTTGGCTCTTTTGTTTTAGTGTAGTTTCTTGTAGTTTGTTTGCTCTAAATCATTACCCACTCAGTTTTGCTGTATGCAGAGGGAAGGAAATGCTCCTGTCAGTACCAGGCAGCGTGTTGGGGGTCTTGAAATATGTACACGGGTGCTTGATCAGACATTGCACACTACAGACACTACAAATGGGCATTTGAAAAGTGAGCTCTTGCCTAATCTGCACCTGAAGCACTTCCTTATGGTGTCCCTGCAGCCATGAATTCCCTGTGTTTTCTGTGATCCCTGCAGGGCTGCTTCAGGTACTGAGAACATCCTGTGGTTCTGTAAAAGAATGACTGTAAACATCAGAACAGGAGCTGCAGCCTCTGCTTCCCTTTCTGTAACCCTTGCAAACACACAGGCAGTCAGTCACATCTCTAAGGGTCACTGACAAAGGGAGAGCAGATAGAATTCAGCTGCAAGCTGGTGTAAAAACCTGCCATCATCTGCTTTGCTGGTGCAGCAGTTCTGGGTTGCAGGGCAAAATCCTTTCATCAGCAGGATTTTGGATGTTCCCTCTTGCTACTTTTCAGCTGCTCAGTTTGGGTAGCATGGAATGCGTTGATCCCTGCTGCAAGGATTTACTTGTCAGTACTTTTGTGGAGTGTTTGTCTTCTGATCTGGAGGAGCTAGAGAGGTTTTTTATTCTTTGTTTTGTGGAATTTTTGGCTCAGTTTTTCACAGGGAGAGCTGAGAGTTTTCTTGTTAAAACACCCATCCTTGAGGTTGCCATCTCCTCTCTGTCTGTCCTGGTTTCAGTGAGGATAGAGCTCATTTCTTCTCAGTAGCTGTTACAAGTGCTGTGTTTTGGGTTCCTGATGAGAATGTTGTTGATAACACACTGATATTTTGGGGTCTGTGGTTATCCTCAGTCAAGGGCTTTTTTTTCCCTTGTGTCATGCTTTGTCAGTGAAGAGGTGAGCAAAAGAAACTGGGAGGAGGGAGCATGGCCAGGATAGGTGACCCAAACTAGCCAAACAGATATTCCACATGATAGAAGGTCATGCCCAGGATATAAACTGGGGGAGTTACCTGAAAAGGGAGGCCTTTCTACTTGAAAACAAATCTGAGTTATAAAATACCACAACATAATGGGTCTGTAGCTGTGTGTCATGAATAATTTTCTGATGGATGCTGCTGGAAAAGAGCAAATTTCAGATTAAGTATTGCATTTAGTTATTGTCCCAGCTTTGATGTTGCATTTGTTTCAGCTGTGTTTTTCACTTTTTAAAACAAAAAAATTGAGTGTTGTAGCAGGGTCTGATGGAGACCTCAGTTGGGATTGCATCCTGTTGGGTTGGAACTTGTGATAAACCAACAACTGTTGTTAGAAACTGCAGATTCGCTCCAAGTATCATAGCAGATTGTGTCACTGATTTTCTCCCCCTGCTGCAGCACTTTTGGCTCAAAATACTTTCAAATCTTTCATCAGAGTCAACATCTGGGTGGTAAAATTGGAGCAAAAGCCATAGATGATGCTGTCCCAGAAGAAAAAATGAGAACAAGACCAGGAAGCCAGAATCAGTCTTGGAAAGTTTTTCTTAGAATTTGAAAGATTTGGACACTCCACTTTTGTTAGTTTAATACAGTTATAAGACAACTTTGCCAATTTTTTACAGTTTCCCTGGTTTATGCTGGAACAGGCGTGATTTTCTAGGAATGAAATGTGTCTGCGGAGGGATTGGCTGTGTCTACTCAGCTGTTAAGAAAGAAGGTGGAGCTGTTTGGGGTGATGGTTCTCACTCTTCAACTCCATGAACTACTCCTGTTTTCCAGGAATGCTGGAGCTGGACGAGTACACCATGGAGAGGGTGATGGAGGAGTTTGAGCAGCGCTGCTACGATAACATGAACCACGCCATCGAGACGGAGGAAGGGCTGGGGATTGAGTACGATGAGGATGTTGTCTGTGACGTCTGTCAGTCCCCAGATGGAGAGGATGGCAATGAAATGGTGTTCTGTGACAAATGCAATATCTGTGTGCACCAGGTATGGCAGCAGCTGGGGGTCGGGTGGTAACAAAAGGGCAATCTGTAGGGACACAGGTGGGGTTTATTGCAGGTAATTTAACAGAGAACCTGCTGAGCTGTGCTAGGGAAGCACTACTGTGTGTCACCTTTCTGTTGCAGTTCAGAAGTTTTCTTAAGGTAAAAGAAGAGATACAATTTCAGCCTATCTGTTTCCATGGATGCTTCTTACTGTGGCAGGTGCCTTCCTACCAGCCTGTCTTTCCTTCCCAGCTTTAACAAGTTTCTGTTGTTATTCAGTGTTTGGAAAAACTTGTCTGGCGAGCGGGAAACACATTTTCTGGCATGTGTTGCTTAACTGCTTTTGTGCTAATGATAAAATACAAGTGACTATCCCACAAGATACACAGAATAAAGTCAGTATTTTCAGACCTGTAAGGTTTCTCTGATCACATCAAACCTGCAACTTAAGTGCGTTAAAGCTGATAATAATTGGGATAGAGGGGTCTGTAAAAACACAATCTTCTGAAAAACGTGCTCTTAATTAGTTGCCGTTCTGCACTTTTCCCTCCGAGTAAAAACAACTTGGAGAGTTGTGAGAGGCTAAGTGTGTGTGCTAGCCCTGTGTTCCCAGCTAAGAGCCAGCTTTGTTTGCTTTGTTCTCTTTCCCCCTGCTCCTGTGGGGTCCAGGCGTGCTACGGGATCCTGAAGGTGCCCGAGGGCAGCTGGCTGTGCCGGACGTGCGCGCTGGGCGTGCAGCCCAAGTGCCTGCTGTGCCCCAAGAAGGGCGGCGCCATGAAACCCACCCGCAGCGGCACCAAGTGGGTGCACGTCAGCTGTGCTCTCTGGATTCCAGAGGTGGGTGCTGCTCCTGGGCTTCTGGGAGAGAAAAAAAAAACCTGCTTAAAGCATTGTTCAGCTTAGGAGTGAAGTATAAAATGGTTAGGTATAAAACGGTGTCTTGGTTAGGTAAAAAGTCTGGCAGGGGTGATGCTTCGCCTGTAAGGAAGCTAATTAAATCCCCTTGGTCAATCAGAATTAGGCCTTGGAAAATGAGGCCTTTGCTGCTGGCAAAGCTCCTTTAACAAGGACACCAGATACCATTTCACTTTGTAAACAGAGCATTAAAGGTGAATCAGCAAAGTTTGAATCTGACAGAATTCCTGTGGATTCTCAAAGTGTTCATCCTGTATGATAATCTTAAATTGGTGAGTTTCACCTTCAAACTGGTTTGTTTGTTCACAAAGTGAGAAACTGATTTTTTTTTTCTTTTTTTTAATAATTATAGATCCTTATATAAACTGAGGAATTTGGGACACACTAAGTTGTGTATACACACAAGGAATTTGCCTTCTTTAATAAAATTGTTTCTCTTTTCAATTAAGTGTTATAGTTACTCCAGTTTTTTTGACCATTTTTCTCTTAGGTGAGCATTGGAAGCCCCGAAAAAATGGAGCCCATCACAAAAGTTTCCCACATTCCCAGCAGTAGGTGGGCACTGGTGTGCAGCCTTTGTAATGAAAAAGTTGGAGCTTCTATACAGGTAATTTAACCACACAAATACCACTTTTTTTTTTTTTGTCAGTTTTTAGTAGGTAGGAAAATGTGTTACTGGTTGTTACTATTGACAACTGATCTGCACCAGAGCATTTTAGACTGGGCAGTGTTGTTCCACGTGCATATTTATTTTGGATTGTTGGCTGTAAGGCACCTGTAGATCCTTTACAGTGGGAAACCACTCAGAAATGTTAAATAATCGTTTTAAGAACAAAATTTAAAATCTAGAAAGACTGAGAAACTATATTACCAAACCTCAGATTTTTGAAAGAGGAGACACTGGGACAGCTGACAAGACTTTGACCTCCTTTACTTGAGAAAAAATGATGAGGGAGTGTAAAGACAGGTGACCCATTTGGGGCAGTGTTGTGCTTGTGTAGAAAAAGACGGTAGCTTAGCGTTGTGGTGATGCTCCTCATCCTCAGAGCACTTCCAGCAGCAAAACAATCCTCAGGAAGCTCCCTGAGACAGAGGGATGATACTACAGTCTCATAAGGAGGCTGAAGGAGAGCTCTTTCTTCTGGGGCTAGCCTGGTGCTAGAGGATCCACAGTGGTCAGACCAATATTAAGACACAAAAATTGCCCAAGTCCTGCACTACTTTGAAATTAGTTTATATCCATTTCCCTTTTCTCCTCTGGCCCAAGTTATTTGATTGAGGCTGCCAGGAAGAGCTGTAAACTAGCAATGCAGTTCCAGTGAAACCTATCCCAGTCCACTTCCATGTGAGGAATGTATGAAATAGTAAGTGTTAACTAGAGAAAATAAATCTGTCCACAGCATATAAATTTGCAGCCCTAATCCCTTCTTGCAGAGCCATCCCCTTCCTCTTGGCTGCTGTTACGTAGCTGAAGCTGTTTTTGTCTGTTCTCCAGGCCACCTTCTGATATGTGCACAACAATTAGGAAAAGTGGCAGCTGGAAGTGTGTGTCAGGCTGGTCAGGGAGCAGCTGCAGTAAGCTGGGAAAAACAAGACTGCATATTCCCCCAGGTTCAGCAGATTTCCTCCTGGTGAGACAGGCCTTCCGCTCTTCCCCCAATAAAACATGAGCTGCAGTAAGAGCTAATTATGGCTAAAGCACTTCTCTGTACTGCCCAGTGTTCCAGTTGGGATGTTCCTGGCCTGTTTGTTAGTAGGAGAGGAAAGGGCAAAAGATGCTTTGGTATTTTTTAATTCCTTTTACATGTTGCTTTTATTAAAGACTGCTCATTTGAAACCTGTGCAGTTTAAAGCCTGCCATACCTTTATAAGCCATCTGGCTGCTGAGTCAACCTGAGCAGGAAAACCCAGAGGAGAGGGAGATTTGGCTTCTTTACAAAGCATTGTATAAACATCCCCATGCACTGTGTTGCTCTTTCAGGGTCGGTGGCTTGGGTTAAGCATAGTTCTGTTTCCTAGTTAGGAGCACTAATGCTCATTTCCACTTTAAATCCTGTTCACCAGAGGTGTGAGTGGGTCCAAACACGTATGTATGTGTGTTTGTGTGTATATACATATTTGTATGTATTTAAACCTTTCAGCTGGTGGCTGGTGGTATGTATGACAGCACTTTGCAAAAGGAAATTAGACATAATGGAAATGAAGTGCTAAATCAGCTGAACTAGTGCCCATTACTCTGTGATGGTGAGGTTCACTGAGTAAGAAGAAAAATGACAACATTTGAATTTCCTGTTCTCCTCCTCTCTAAGGTGAAGTGAAGGCTGTACTCAGTGAAGTAATGGTTGACAGTGATTTAATATTTGACATTATAAAATTGGGATAACGGGGGAAAATTCCCTTTGGTTGAGGCCTTTTGGATAGCATGGGTCCAGGTGCTGGGAAAGATTTAATTAAAAGTCTCAGACTGGCCTGGAGCCACCTTGATGTTTTTTTTCCCCCCTTGTGCTGGCACAGTCCAAAGGGGAACACTTTAGGTAACAGTGCTGTAGACAAGCAGCTCTGGTGTCAGTAGGAGTGTTCCTCTTGTGGCTTTTTGTGCATGGAGCAGCGTGGTGGGGCTGGAGGGAGAGATTAAACACTCCTGTCCCTCTGGGCCACTTGATCTTTGCCTGGCCTGAAAGCACTAAGTCATAACCCTAATTAAAGACAGCAGGGAAATACGTGCAGCTGAGAAGCAGAGCATGGTGACAGGGTTCTACTTCCCAAGCAGCCCCGACTTCTCCAAAAATTTTAGGCAGTGTGGCTTCTTAACTTGGTATTAATTTGGTTAATTGTAATTTATTTTCTCCAGTGTTCAGTGAAAAACTGCAGAACAGCCTTTCACGTCACCTGCGCCTTTGACCGCGGCCTGGAGATGAAGACCATCCTGGCAGAGAACGACGAGGTGAAGTTCAAGTCATACTGTCCCAAGCACAGCTCCACCAAGAAGGCGGATGCTGAGACTCTGAGTGAAAGCCCGGGTCAGGAGAACAGCAATGGGATTCAGGACACCTCTCTTCCTGCCCACATGGACCCTTTCCACAGCATGGATCAAAACCAGGAGGAGGCTCACAGGGTCAGCCTCCGCAAGCAAAAGCTCCAGCAGCTGGAGGACGAGTTCTACACCTTCGTCGAGTCTTTGGAAGTGGCCAAAGTGCTGCGGCTGCCTGAGGAGCCGGTGGAATTCCTTTACCAGTACTGGAAACTGAAGAGAAAATCCAATTTCAATAAGCCTTTGATTACCCCAAAGAAGGATGAGGAGGACAATCTGGCTAAACGGGAGCAGGATGTGCTGTTCAGGAGGCTGCAGCTCTTCACACACCTGCGGCAGGACCTGGAGCGGGTAAGCCCCGGCACTGCCTGTGCTGGCCACAGTCAGCCCAGTTCCCAAAGCACTCCCCCTGAGCTGCAGCTCAGCTCAGAGCTGTGCTGCCAGGCAAGACCATTGACAGTAAATTTCTCTGGAGCACAGCAATTGCCCTTTGCACACAGAGGTCAGTCACAGGGCCAGCGGGTCTTGGCGTGTAGCGTTCAATCACCTGCAGCTGGACTGTTTTCATTTGTGCTCTTTTACTGATTAACTCCCCTGGCTGTGGACTGTACTGCAGCTGAAGGCTTTTCAGCCTTTAAGGGCTTTCCATGCTCCTTTCACCCAGTGAAAAGGATGATGAAACTTACCTTGATTTGCAGCAGGTCTGTTCTTCACTGGCATACCAGAGTAGGGTGATGTTTCCTTGGACTGTCTGTGTGGGTTTGGGAGGTAAATGATGTTTGATTCATTTAGGTTTTGAATTTGTGATTCAGTAGGATCAGTTTGGTGTTTTGCTAAGTACATCTAATCCTGAATTCCTTTCTTTTTTGGTTAATGTAAGAGCTCTTAGAGCCAGAAAGAACACTGAGATTAGTTTTTCCCATCCCTACAGCACGTGGCTCATGCAGGCCATGGACGAAAGCTGGCTCAGGAGGTCCTACCTCAGTACCCTGTAGGTGCACCAGAGCATTTATTTCATAATGCTCTCTAATCTTCAAATCAGGAAAGCAGGTTCTCATGGATGTACTGCATCTTTTGTAAAGAATCCTGATGCCTAATTCTTATAATGAACTGCTGTAGTTTTTCTTTTGATTCTTCTCCTAGTTTCAGCTCCACCCCATGGCCCTTCTGTAGCTGTTCAGATGGTCCAGATCCTACCTGTTACTTGGGATCTTCTGTTCCTGCTCCATGTGCTCAGACTTTCTTGTCATCTTCTCTTTGATCAGTTAAATAATTAGTTTGTAACTGGTTCCTGGATCTTAAATTATTCTATGTGTATGCTTTCCGTTTCTAAATGTGATGTCAAAACAGGATATGTGATTTTAGTAATACTTTTAATGTTTTATTACTCTGTTCCCACTGATTGTACATTCAAGATAATTTGGATTTTAAAAAAGGGACCTTTGCAAAAACAAACACACCTTACGTTTTTCCAGATCAGGCCACAAGGTTGTAATTCACAGGGCACCACCCTGGACTGAGAGAGGAGCCTTGGAATCACCCACCTGTACTCAGTGATTTCCTCATCTGGGAAGTATTTAGTACGGAGTGCATCCAAGGATTTCCAACATTTCCCTAGATTTCATGTGTGTGTGACTCAGGTGTTTGTAGAAGTTACTTCTGTGCTGTGGTTCTCCATATCTGATGGAATAATCTGTCAATTAAATTTCCTGTCAATTCAACAGCTAATTTGTCAGTTAAATAGACTTCTCTAAGAATTGTGTTCAAGGTGGTTAAATTGAAATACACTACTAACTTCTTTAAATGGTGTATAGTGCTCCAGCTGAATTAATTCAAAGCACAGAGGGGGCAATATCCTGGGAATCCAATTCCTGTAAAACCCATCCCCTTGCTGTCTTCCAGGTGCGTAACCTCACTTACATGGTGACGCGGAGAGAAAAAATCAAGAGATCTGTTTGCAAAGTTCAGGAACAGATATTTAACAGCTACACAAAGCAGTTGGAGCAAGAAAGAGTTTCAGGTATGCCTCAGTGTTCCCTTCCTCATGTTACACCACAGGGACAGGGTTTGCTTACAGGCTGTGGAGGACAAGCATTTGTTCTCAGTTCATTACTCAGAAAGATGAGTGGCCAGATTATCCTTTAACTATTGAGTAACTAATAAACCATATTTTAGATGGCATCAGTGAGATTGACTTGCTGGTTGCTTTTTGCCTCTGTCTCTGTGGAGTGTCTTTGTCTTAGTGGACAGAGCAGTGCTAGGAGTTGTGTTTGCTACAAGTATAATTAGGTGCAGGTACAGGAAAATAAAACCACACCAGCAGGATGTTGTGAAACCGTGACACAACCACAGAGTTGTGACCTAAAAGTGCAGGACAGGCAGCCAAATACCCATTTCTGATGTGAACTTGTCAGCATGAGGAGCAGAGTTAAAACAGGTACATTGCAAACCGGTATTTACACAGCTATGGAATTGCTTGACTTGAACTGAGTTTGCTTCCCTGCAGGTGTGCCTTCCTCGTTCTCCTCCCTGGAAAACACGGTGCTGTTCAACAGCCCGTCGCTGGGCCCCAATGCCCCCAAGATCGAGGACCTGAAGTGGCACTCTGCGTTCTTCAGGAAGCAGATGGGCACATCCCTGGCCCGCTCCCTGAAAAAACCGCACAAGAGAGACAGGGTAAGAGACAGGTCTGGGAACGACAGCAAATCCCTGCTGGGGCAGCCCAGCCCCAGGGAAGGGGGCACAGCTCCAGGCAGCTTTTTGAATTTCGACAAGACCTTCGCTGAGACGCGGGTTGTACCGGCACAGCAGAAGAACGGCGTCGTTATCCCAGAGCACAGGAAAAGAAGAGACAATCGCCTGCAGTGTGAGGTGGCCAAGGCAGAGCTGAAGGAAAAGACTTCTAAACACAACCACAAACTGCTGAGACCCACGGAACTCTCTCAGAGGCAATTGGAAAACAAAAGGGCTGTGAACCACTCCGGTGGTAGGTCAGCGCCTGGCACTCGGAGGGATATAGTGCCTAAATGTAACGGGGGTCTGGTCAAAGTGAACTCCAATCAGACAGTAGTTAAAGTGCCTACCACGCCCACGAGCCCAGGGAAAAACTGGGGCGGATTCCGAATTCCAAAGAAGGGGGAGAGGCAGCAGCAGGGGGAGAGCCTGGAGGAGCCCTGCCGCCAGAACTCTGGCTACCCCTACCTGGGCGTGGGCAGAGCTCCGGGGAGGGAGCGGACAAAGAGCAAGTTAAAGGCCGACAGCGAGAACGACGGCTACGTCCCCGACGCCGAAATGAGCGACTCGGAGACGGAGGTGGCCGAGGAGAAGTGCAGGCAGCAGAGGCTCAGCCCCAGCAGCAGCATCGGCAGGAGGACGGACATTATCCGCAGGAGCATCCTGGCCACCTGACTGGACGCAGGGTCAGTACAGTCACTGCCTACAAGCCAACTCCACCTCGCTCAGTGGTGTGAGAGAGGAGCGTTCTTACAGCTACAGACTGACAGACTGAAAGCCCATTTTTTCTGAGTTGTATAAATATGTTTACATGCACTTAAAGCTGTTTTAAGCTCTTTGGTTTTGTTTTGGGTTTGTTTTTTTCTTTTTTCCTCTGCCCCATCCACACCCCCTCACCTCCCCATTTCTGTGAGAGGTTTGAGTCTCCCTTATTTGCAGCTTTCCTGAGTAAGCAGAAGAGTGACATTGCTACTAAAACAGGAGTTGGGATGCACACAACTCACAAAAATCTTTTAAAAGGGGCTAGGGTGGGTAGGAGGAATCAGGCTGCGTTCATCCCTTCTAGTTAAAAGGCACTGAAAATTTTACTCCCTTCCCCTGACTTCTGGAAAAGCACAAGCTCGTAATTTAACGTGTGTGTATTGAATGGAAGATGGTTGTTAGACCATGCTGCACTGCACTGGTAAATCCCATTACAAATGCTCCCCGTCCCTGGGCAGGGGCAGCTCTTTCTCCTCTCCTTGCAGAAAGTGTTCTGTTGTGTTCAGTTTGAGCACAGGTGGCTGCTCAAACCCCTCCCTGTGCTCCAGAGTTTACATGGAGATGATGACCAGGCACAGCCAGGACATTGCACTGGGGGAGGAGGAAGGGACAGGGCAGGGCTTGAAAGATTGGGACAGACACAAAGGATGTTCCCAAATGGCTCAGTTCTGAGCAAGGGGCAGGTCTAGGGGCTCCAGCACTCCATGGAGTAACCTGTCACCTGTAGTCAGTTACCTGCCTTCGGGAGTGTGGTGGTAATGCCAGACAGCAGTTTTCTATGGCACTAGGCAGGAGGATTTCCCAAAGGCCACCACAGATGCACTAATGATATGTACTGGGAGAGTCAGGCTTATGACACTAAAAGGTTGCTTTAAATGGACATGAATATATATTTTTAAATAGGGTAAAACACAGAGGCAATACATTGTGGTTAGCTCTTTACAGTCAAGCAAAGACAAAATCTATTTGGTTCTATTATGGACTAGATTTGATGGAAAAGGGAACTCATATTCTGATTGTGTACTTTTTTTAATAATAATTGCAAGTGGCAATAATGAGTAAGTTGTGAGCAATAATATGACCAGGTTGTGAGGATACTGTTTTGTACTGAGTAGAGTGCACACATCACAGTGGAACATTAGGAGCCTGTACATTTTGGAATTTTCATAGATGTAGGAGAGGTATGTACTGGTGAAAAAGTTTTGGCAGCAATGCGTTCACAGAGAGACAGGCATAAAGAACCTCCTTCTCCTCCCCTTTCCCACTCCCAGCCTGCTGTTATGGCATCCACTCACCTTGGAATGTCTGACCCTTGTCTCCCAAAGAGGGAACACGGGCAACACAGAATTCCTCTGCCATAGAACTGAGGATTCAATCAGAAAATAAAAAAGGCTATCTTGCTATGCAAGTTAACATTATCAATTAAATATTTCACCAGAATGCATCCCTGCTTTAAAACTTGGAAGTCTTAACCATTTGAGGAAGGGGAATTTTATGTAAGATAATACACTTTCAAAATCCTGTTGCTGGTCCCAAGAAGTCAGAGTAATTACATGACTTACAGAGGTGAAAGTCAGGCAGGGCACTGGTGACTGAGTTTGCACAGTCAAAAGGTAAAAGCCACTAAGTTCTACTCAACATCCAGCAACATTCTTCAGACAGGCACTGATGTTTTTGGTAAGAAAAAGCTCATGACCACACAGGAATTGTCAAGCCATAGATGGAATACCCTAAATTTGGATTCTGAGGAAACCTTTCACCTCACACCCCTTGGACAGAGGTACCTTGTTAATTTGCACTATTATGAACACTAAGGTTGTGCAGAGTGAATGCCTTAGCTGCTGTGTCCCCTGGCACTGAGGGCAAAAAGCTTTGGGAGGTTTCCAGTGGAGCTGACCCCAAACCAAAAAGGCTGTGGTATGACCAGCTCTGCAGGTTAGTTTTGCTCCTGTGCTTAGCCCTCAGCAGGAGGTGTTGTAGGTACTGCAGTGACAAACCCACCCCTGTGCTTTACTGGGATTTGCTGGATTTCTGTTTCCAAGTGTGACCTTTCCTTGTGCTGACTGACCAAGAGATCTTTGGTATGATCCATGTGTTGTGTCCAACTGTAGGCTAGCTGAACGTCTCTAGAGATGCCTGGAATGCCATTTGTTAGGTTACAAACTCACACAGATCTAAATGAAGGGTTCATGTTGTGTACAAATCTTGATTTTTCAGAAGTTTGAGACAATTGTGATGACATTTGTAAAACTTGTACAGATTTTTCACTATGTGCCTAGCATTGGTGTCCATTCAGCTGAAATTAATTAAGAAAAAAAAAGGTGCATGAAGAGAAACAGAAATAAAAAAGTATATGTAGAGATGACTATTTTATATTACATGGCCCAATCCTGTATTTATTTTCTCCCTTTTTTGAAGTATTTCTAAAGACCTAGTTGAAACAGCTGTATTTTTTTGTTAAAATATTCCGTAGAATTGTGCCTTTTGTCTGTATGTGAATAAATGCTGTACATTTTTGCAGTATCCTTGCCAGCAGTGGTTTGGACCTTCCCATATTGGTATTTGGGGTCTTACAAAAACATTTCCCTGCAATGATCTGAGCAGCTTTCATGGAATAGTACAGGTACCATCACCGTGCACACTGCAGCTGTAGGATTTTGTAAATTTTTAAGGGTTTTTTTAAGATTGCTTGTTACTGAGAGCTGTGCCCATCCCATCAACAGCACTCTGTGTGGTTTTCCCCTTGGCATCCTCAGAGAGATGCTGTTTACCTCAAAACATTTGTATTTGTAGACAGAGGATGTCCTTGCAAAGTCCACGTTCTCCATGCATGTTCCACTGGTAAAGGAACGTGAGGCTTGAACCCGTGGATCTTTGGGATAATTAGGCTGAAAGTTCAAGCAGCAGTCAAGCAGCACTGGGAGAAGATTTGCATCTATAGCAGGATTTCCAGGAGATGAGGATTCCTCTAAACTCCAGATGCAGAAGTAGGGAATGGACTTGGTGCCAAGTGAGAAAAAACAAGGCAAGGCTGTGAAAGGACACACTGAGCAATCCATCTTGAAAAAACTCCATCTCCCAATTTGGGAGCAATGGGAGCAGGCTCCTCTGGACACCCCAGGGAAATGAAAGGAGCTGGTGGGTGTATGATGAGCTCCATGTGACCACATTCCTGTTGGTAGTGCCATGAGGCAGACCAGGAAACCCTTTCCTGTGTCATCTGCTGGAATTGCTCTCCTGCCCCTTCCCTTCACCCTGAGGTGCTCGTGTCATCCCTGCAAACAGCCACCACAGAGGAGCTGCACCCCAAGGTGAAATGCACATCCCCATAATTAACAGGGAAGAGTGCAGGAGCCCTTCTGTGCCTGCAGGAACAAATACAGCAATACTGAGAACTGCCTGCCTCTTCCAGCCAGAGCCTGCCTTTGAGGAGTGAAGGGGATTAATGGCTCACACAAAATCCTCCAGGTGGCCTGTCACCATCTCAGCTGTGCATTATGCAGATGGAAACAAGGTGCCTGGTACTTGCCTGCCTCTGTATCACACTGCTGACTGATGAAAATCTCACCCCAACAGATGCCTGGAGCTTCTGAAAAATGGATCCGTGTTGTTTTGGAGAATCTTCCACATCTTTTAACCAAAACTGAGATTAAGAGATTGCAGTGGATACACGCATCTACCAAAAAGAAAAAGCAGCCACTGTAGGAATTGGTGGCTTTCCCTGCAAGAATTGTTTCTGAGGGTGTATCCATCTTGCAGGCTCCACCTGAACAGCCAAGATTTCAGGAGGCAGCAGAAAGTCTTGCTTCCACAGGGGGATCAGCCCAGCTCCTTCCTCTAAAATGCAAACATGGTGAAGATCCACTGCCGTGGACACACAGGTTTGTTATTAATCCAAATGAGACATCTCCATCAAGCACTGGGCAAGCACTGCCCAGCAGCTGAATGAGAGGTTAGAAAGCAGAATTACACTCTTCACATTTAAGTGGAAGGACAAGCAGTCATGGCAGTTAAGGGCAAGATGTGAGCCCTTCAAAATCAGTTAAACACCTATCAAATGCTTGTAGTACTTGCTAAAAGATAAAATGGAGTTTGGCTGTAATTGTGGAATGATAGTCTCAACTATCAAAAAAACCCCATGTACACGAGGATTCCCACATCCTGNGAAAGAGAAAATGGATTTTGGCTGCAATTGTGGAATGATAGCTATGGCATGTCTCAACTATCAAAAAACCCCCATGTACACGAGGATTCCCACATCCTGGCAGCTGTAGAATTGAAACCCACTATTTCCAAAGGCATAAGGGCTGAGTGACTTCACCTTTAAGCAAACTGAAGTAAGAGAATGGAGGTTCCCAGATATGTCCAAACCAAGGGACCAGATAAACAGAAAAGCAAGGAACTGTAAAAGAATTATACAATTAATAGTATCTTAGGAAGAAAAAGCACAACTGCAGGAAGATTACAGAGCTTAGCAATGAGCTGAGTAGCCAAAGCAGCATTTGCATTATTACCTGTACCTTAGGGGCATCACACCAAACTGAACTGAATTCTTTATACTGGAAGGCAATTCTTTACACTGACCATCAAAAGAGCAACTCTTTGACATTCATGATGTAATGAGTCTAATTAGAATTCATAAAGGATCTTCAAATTGTTCCCAAGTTACCTGCACTCTAAAGAAAAGTTAAAGATACTGAGTGCACATGAGCAAAGCCGAGATGAATTTCAATACAATGTTACCTACTCCCTGTACACAATCCTGTCACATCTGGAGCTGATGGATTTTAGACCAAAAAAGCCTGAATATGTCAGATTTTTTCATCTGCTATATTAAAGGACTTGAATGACAACATTTTGCAGTCTTCTTCCAATCTTTATTGTGCATACAGAGACAGGATCTTCATCCACTCCCTTTCTTACCAGAATAAACCAGAATTTGTCTTAAGTTTTACAGGCCTGGACCATAGTGCTCCAAGATGAAGTTTCTCCAGCAATCCTCCTAACTCCCAACAGGGTGAGTGACAAAAACACGTGTTTAAATGATTTCCAGATCCTTCAGGGAAACAGCTTTTTTATTCTGTGTAGTTACCAGGCTGAGCTGTAATGAAACACAAGCAGATGATAGCTTCTTAATAATTCTTTGTAGGATCAAAGTAACAGTAGAACTTGCATGCTGAATGTGTCATGAAGGAGAGGGAACAAGCACAGGCAGTGTGAATTTGGGATGAACAGCAGAATTTACAATGTACTCTGTAGATGACTACTGCTTTTGTCTTATTTCAGATCCCAGAGAACACAAGATGATAGGTAGCAAGAATACACTTTAAAAGACACCTGCAGGATAGATGTTTTAAACTTGTGCAAACATTATCCTGTATTTTTTAATGTTTCTTACTGAATCACTGTTATTTCAGAATAAGCTAAGATTTACAGTCATTGAACTGACCACAATAAAAGTGTGATTTCTAGGCTCCCTACTAGTCCAGCTTTAGTCCATATTTGATACAATTTTACAGTGAAGGTGGATAATGCAGTGAGAACACACAAGTCAGAAAACAGCCCTCAGCCTACAGATTAGGAATAGAGAGAATCATCCCTCTGAATCTGATGGAATTCACACATGAACATTCAGCCTTCTGGGGCCTAGGAGGGAATAAATACCCAGCTTTAGAAGAGGGGACATTCTTGCAGCACTACTGGGAGACCTTTAGCAGGGACAGTGCCAGTAGGTTGTTTTTTGGAGTGGAGAGAAAAAGGAAGGGGCTTGGCACAGCAGTTCTGAAGTTGCCACAGAGCAGTGACAGGCCTGTGCAGTAACCTCTGCCACCAGGGCAAGGCAGTTCTGAAGTCTGGCAAAGAGATCTGGGCAGCATTTGGGCTGCACAACATCAAATCTCTTTGTTATCTTTCAGAGAGAGCCTGGTGAGGAACAGCTAATGACCAATGTTTTCAGGAACAGCAAGACCTCTTCCTCTATGGGCACTGAGGCCGTAAGTTTACTCCCTTGAAATGTGACATAAGGATGTTTGGGTTTTTATGGGAAGACAGCATCTCAGAAGTATTAGAGCTAAACACATCCACATAACAAACAGGAGGTTAAAAAATAATAAATTGCTCTTTCAGAGCAAATCTCGAGCAGCTGAATAGACCATGTCATGACAGAGAGCATTTAGAGCCAGGAACCACAGCTTATGTTATGACAGCTTGGCAGCTATGCCCATTTATTCACTGCTGCTGGGAAAAAAAAATGCCATTTGTCCTAACTGAGCAATTTAGGTCAGCCAAACATTTCCTCTCTGCAGCTCACATGAGGTCACCCACATTAACAAGCTGCAATTTGCAAATGCTTTTCCTAAATCACTGTTAAAAAAAAAAAAAAAAAAGCAGGAGGCAGAAAGACCATCTTTAGTTAATAGGAGGCCAACTTGAGTAATGAACTTCCTTGGCAAAAAAATGAACTCAGTGTATAAACCCCCATGGGATTTGCTCCAAGTTGTACAGCTTAAACACTCTGGAAAAATTGAATACTGAGGGGATGCACTCTTTCTCTCCTTTACCTCTCCAATGGCCTGGAAGGAAACAAGCATTTCCTACTGTGTCTGCACAGTTTTTCCCATTGCAGGAGCTGCTGCAGCTGTTGCTCACAGCCAATGGTAACTGCATGGGTGCACTCCAACAGGCCTGTGCTGTGCAAACGGGAGCTACAGTCATTTAAGGGGTGTGTTTTGGCTTTGCTAACTTGCCATTTCTAAAGCTGGAAATGCCTGTACACCAACAGTCACACGTTTTGAACCGTGCAGGTTTAATTCATATCAAGCTGGTTTCCACAAACAAACCTAAGCTGTCAAATAAACATCCTGTCAGAAGGTGACAGGTCCAAAATCCAAGCTTGTTAAAATCCTGTTGGTGGTAATGCTCATAAATGATCATCTCTGCCTCAGGAGTGATGTCAAATGAGCCCTTTTGCATGTTCCATGTGTTTGGATTACACTTTGGAGGAGCTGGGTACCTGCTGGGATGCTGTGGCTGCCCTCTGTTCAGCCTGGCTCAGCCGCCTCTGAAGCCTCTCGATGTATTCCCGATATTCCATCATCAGCGTCTCATCCTGTGGAAACAGAGTCTGTCATCACAGTGCCAAATTCTTCACTACTGACTCCACTCATTCTGTAGCAAAAAAAAAAGGCTTAACACAAGAGGAATGTCAGAAGTGAAACTGTTTTCCCCTTACAATAAAAGCCTGAGGACAAACAGCTGATGTATCATAGAGAATTTCCAGCTCAAATGTGGCATCATCTGACTTTTCCAATCAATCAATCAATCAATCAATCTGCAGGGGAAGTTTTACTCATTTCACCATCTTGAAGCAAGATGCATAAAGGCTGACATTTTAATTCAGGTTATTTAATCCACACAACCTTACAATGTAAATGTTTTAGCTATGCTCAGAAGAAAGAGGAATACAGTGGATAAGACAAATGGGATGATAAACCTGCTGCAGATCTCCTCTGTTCCCTTCAAAGGGTCTGTAAAAAGCCTTTCTTAACTCACAGAAATCTGTTCCTGCATCATTTTTCTCCTCTAAATAACACAGCACTACAAAAAAAACACCCCAAGACAGAAGGACTTATCCTGGATAGAACTGGATGTTATCCCAGATTTATAAGGCTGGCAGGAAAGGCCTTTCCTAAAGTGGCCATTAATTATTGAACAATGCACATTCCAAAACCACCCTACCCTTAATCTTCAATGGAAAGTGCTTTTAGCCATATGCATATATGGACACAGAATGTAAATGCTGCATCCACACAGCACATGGAGGACTTGGTGTCTCTGTATATCCCACATTCTCTGTAATCCCAGTGCCTGCTCCCGTTTCGAGGCTTGCAGGGATTCACAGGCACAAGAAAGTTCAGAACCATTTCCTGAAATTTGTCCAGAATTGCTAGATTAGTCACTTAGAAAGACAGAAAGATGATTTCTCCTTTCACTTTTGTAATTTGAGAGTAAAGTTCATTTGTCTTCCTGCCATTGGAACGTGTCAGTCAGCAAGAAACAGTGAGGCTTCCCAATTGTTACTGACTACCCCTGTCAAAAATCCTGAATTTTCTCTAAACCAGCAACATAACTCACCTAAATAGGTCTCTGCTAAGATCTTAGTGTATGCACATCAGGCTGTAACTGAAAGTAGCTGTCACATCAGTCATTATCTTACCTCAGCTACCTTCTCATTTGCTATTTCCAGCTGGGAAATGAGCTCCTGGCTCCGGAGTTTTTGTTGACGCAGCTCGCTTCTGGGAATCAGAAGAAAAGATGCTGATTAGCAAACAGTGGTACTTCAGCTATTGGAATGTAATTCCATAGATAGTTCTGTGAATTGTGGAGGCTTATGGTGGGTTTTAATTATGGGGGTACTCTTAAAACACCGATTTCAAAAGCACCACACAGCACTTCTTCATGCTGTGCATTCAAAACTGTAATGGCAGAGGAACAAGATGTATTTGTTGGAATCAGCAAGACTTTGTCAAGAGCACTTGACATTTTACAGGGTGTTTCTTTTCCTGTTTATTGAATCTTATTTTGGAGGCACGCTATCTAGTATGCAATAAATATAAGCTGCATTTTGCACAGTGAGTTCAATATTGAGATTAACATCCTAATTAGTTCCCTAACCAGACCTCAATGTGGGCGTTTTTAAAGGTGCTTTGAAGTGCCCAAAAATAAATCATTCTCTACTTGTGAGACAGACAACAGTGTGACACTTGGTGAGGAAAAGGAAAATACCACCTACTTCAAAGCAGTCTTTTTACTTTTATACTGAATGAGTTTTAGTGATCCTCAATTTACACAGTACTGAAGACAAAAAACATCTGGGTTATGACAGACAATCTCTTGAGTTAAGGCCTAAAGGAAACAGTTCTTGTCTCCTGTCATCACAAGAAGAGGGATGACTGAAGACACAACTCCAGTAATTTTGGCCAGGGAAAGATGCAAACCTAAGTGAGCTGCTCTAACCTCTGACCAGTCTCTACCACCTCACCTTAAATGCTTTACCTAATGCTGAAACTGTGTGCACTGCAAGGGAAGCTAAAGCCTTTATTCTTCTTGAGGGAATGGAGGTAAGGTAGGAGATACTTTAACCTCAGATCTTCATCTTAAACTCTGCTATGTTTTAATGATGACACTTAGTTCTCAACAATAATTTGCTTTTATAAACTTTTAAACTTAGTACTTCATAAAAGATTGAGAACTGATATATGGCACTTGAAATACAAGGTTGCAATGCATCTGTAACATCAGGTCACCACTACATCTGGTGAGGAGTTTCCACCCACCTGTTCTCAAGCCACCTTCTTAACCTCTTTCACCAGTCCCAGGTAGATATCACAAAAACAGTTCAACAACTTTGAACTTCCATTGAAGTGAAAGTACACAGATATTTCAATGATGTTAAACAGTTAAAATCACATAGAGATTATACCTGTTATCACATGTGAACACTTGATATAAAGTAAGAATTAAAGATGGATTAATTGCAGGATCAAGACAGTATGTTAGTATGTAACACTACTTTTGTAATTTGTCCTCTGTAATTAGTATTAAACATCAAATGAGGCCTTTTCAATATAGGAGACCAATTTTTAGGTGCCCTAAAAATTCTCAGTTACTGAGAGGAGCCTGTCTCCTGTGCTGAGGTGTGGAATTAGCATGCTTAGCAGCACAGACCATAAACAGAGTTTACAGGCTCATACACAGCTGTGATCAAGTAATTATTTTTATAATGAGATCACACTGAACACATATTTAAAAGGAAACAGTTTAACCTTGTGAGCACAAGGAAATGTGATGGCTATTGAGCTAGACAGTTGATTCATTCTGAGTGTTAACCCTCCCCCAAACACAACTTATGAGATCTCAATATTAGAAGTGAGCAGTAAGCCCAACTGCTGGATAATTACCTCAGCCCCCACTGCACATTGTCTTTGCTAAGTGAGCAGGAAACAAAAGGTGAGCTTCCAGCATTTCAGCAGACGGGTGATAAATCCACCAGCTGCAGCAAGTGCTTTCTGCAAAGCTCTCATGACAAATACAGCATGTGCCAGCTGTTTTTTTGGTTGAATTATACCATAATATGCTTCAGTTACTCTTAGTAATTATGAATTTTGTATACTGCCAGTACCTGCAGCTGTCTCTCATCCTGTTAATTTTTTTTTTCTTTAATGAACATCTTAAAATAAGCAGTTATGGCTGCCAAACATCACACAAGTACAGCCAAGAATAATATTTCAGGAAAAGAGGCAACTTCTTCATCTCAAGATGCCATGCAATTCACTCCATGTACTGTACAGGATGCAGGAAAAAGGAAGAAAGCATTCATGGCCAGCATTTCATATATTGCCACCAAAAAAGGTCATTCCTCAGAGGCAGATTCTTTTCAATCACAGAAAAGATTAAAAACTCCAAACCCCACACATGCCTACTGATGAGTCAGGGACTCTTAACTATGACAAAGAAATGTGTCAGAGGCAAAAACTGGAACAAAGACACCCAAAATAGCTGCAATCAGATGGCTTAAGGTAAGTAAATTTTATAAATATAAAAGTCTTTAAATATATAAGGATTCCCTTTTTGTAAAGTACTGACAATTACAATGCAAGTGACTATAAAGGGAATTAGGCCATTCTGTATAGTTACTCAAATAAATGGGTTTATGCTACAAGTGTTTTTTATTCTTTTCCCCAGAAAGTTATATCTTGCTACTAGACAATAATGGCAGATGAATAGGCTTATTAATTTATTAGCTTGCTCACACTGTGCATTGTTACTGCATTTTATTACTTTTGTAATTAAAGAGTTCAGATTTTAAAGCTCCTCAACTGCAATGTTTCATGGAAACAAACTTACCCTCCTCCTTTATCATTTAGGCCAATGTTTATAAATGGTTTCATGTTTTGTAGAACAGACCTGTGTGTACCTATTTCTACCCCTGTTCAAGCTAAACTGCACCTAAACTGAGCAATCATCCATGTGTCTGACAGGCCAAAGCAATATCCATGGCAAAGCTGAGAGAACTGTCCATTTCCTGGCAGGTTTTCAAGTTAGAGGATCAACCTTTTTCCCTGTCTGCAGTGGTCCAGGTCTGGTCCACTGAAGGACATTCTGTGATGATCCAGTCATTTGATTCAATATAAAAATTTGTTTATCCATGTCAATCTTATTCTGTTCCCTGCTCCAACCAGAATCATGTTCAACAAAAATAAGCTGTTGGTGTTGGCCACTGGTGCAGAGTCTAGCAAGGGTTTATCTGCTTACCTGCAAAATTCTCTCTATTTACCCAAATTCATTAGTCTCAGGATAAGGACATCAAATTCTACAAAAAATATTGATATGCCAGTGAGATGGGATTAACCATCTTTTGTATTCCTGCATTTATCTACAGACCTGTAAAGGTGGGCTTTAAAAAACAAATGAATCATCTGCCCTTATTTTTAAAACTTGCATACAGTCTGTCACTTCATTTGATTTGAGCAGATGCTGGCAGATTGAGTTACCTGAATTCTGCTGAATTCTCTCAACCCTTCTCATTCTACCCTCTGTTCTGTTGGTACTGAAGTTTACTTCTTTCCAATTTACAAATTTCCTAACCATTCCTTTGGTATTGCTGATTGCACTTGCTGTGTGCTGTCATTTATTCTTCCCAGCTGAAGTCTGAAGAACTCCAGAGCTTTACACTGATGCTGTAAGGTAACAAGAGCAGTCTCTTCCCCCAAATGTGGCCACAGGAACCATTCTGCTGCATTATAGTGCTTCAGGCTTTTAAAGAGCCTTTAAAAACTTGTGCAGGATTTCCTCCTTTCTTTCAAAAGTAAATTCCCTCAAATGAAGACAAGAAAAGTAACAAGCTGGAAGCACTTGATATTGATTTTTTTTACCATGCCTGTCAAAGGCAGATCACCTTAAATTTTTGGGACATTCAAACTGAAGAGCCTAAAGCTTTATAAATTGGAAGCTCTACACCCTGTAGATGAGCAACAACAGCAACATGGATTGTTTCTAGTTCTTATCTAGTTCTTATCAAGTTCTACACACATTTGTGGGGAAGTGACACTGGAAATCAAAATAGCTTTTTCCTACACTAAGTCTGACTTGGTTATTTAGATTACTTGGACAACATTCCACATATGCAGGAGGAGGGGAAAAAATCAGTAACTCAAGTATCAGTTTAACTAATGAACATAAAATACTTAAATTATTCACCAAGACTTAAAAGCTCTTTTTGTCTTATGAAAGAAATTACATTTTGAAATAAGTTTGACAGTTTTATAAAATTTCTATACTTCTGTTTTCCAATTAAACCCCTATAAAGAATATGAACGATAACTTTTGTTTTTACAGCTTTTTACAGTGATCACCCACTTTATACTACTTTACTGCTATTTTATAATTGTAAACATCTGCTAAGTTCAGTACATAGGATCAGAACTCAAAGTACATTTAAAATTGATGCAATCAGGGGTCAGAGCAGTTTGGGTTCTGACTCTGCCAGAGCAGACACTGTGGGAATAAAGGGAATAACCTTGGCAGAGAGTTGTTAGCCATGCTGCCAAGAGCCAAGTTTGTATTTGGAGTGATGGCCTGTGTCACAAGGAGCACTGACCTCCTTAGTCACCTCCAGGGCTGACTGGCACAAGGCTACTGAAGCAAAACTGGCTCCCTGCCCTTCTGCAAGGTGAAGATGAGGTCTGTTACCCATAAATTCTCCTTTAAGATGCATGCAGCATCTTAAGATGCTCAGAGGGAAGAAAGCTTTTCTTATAAATGAAGAGTGCAATAGATTTGTATGAAGAAAATGGTGTAATTTAGTCTACAAGTATTCAGTGCACTGCCTCCTGTTTCAGCACTGGTTCTGAATTCCAAATTCAGTTTTATCAGCAACAGTTACATATTTAACTTGAATGAGATCCAAAGGTCCAGAAAAGCACAGAATAATTTTCAGTGAAGCCTGGAAGTATCAATTTACTTATCAACACTTCTATCTACAGGTTTTTCCCTGATCTACTAGATTCTTATGTTATTTACATTACATGCTCTACCATTACAGGTTGCAAAATTTACTTTTACTTCTCAATTTTTTTTCAGATTAAAAATCCCCTGACATTCACTGATGTTGCTTCATTCCTTAGAATTATTTAATGCTTTTTTTGTGCACGTGGGTTACACCTCACCAACAAAACACTGCAGACTTAGAACATGACAAATGAGCAGCACAGAATGTGGAAAAGTTAGTTGTGGGAAGTTTAATAAAGAAGCCAAAATGTTTCAGACACCTTCACATGGAAAATGAAAGCAATGAGGACAGAACTGGAAAACCATCATGACTTTCAGGCAAAGGAATGGGAAACACCTACACTAACAAATGGGACACTGAGTCAGTGTTTACAGGAGCTGCACTAACAGCAAGCTCCTGGTGAAATGCAATCTAAAATGCTTCCCCCTACACATGGATAGGAGTTGGTTAGGAAGTTTATCACTTCCTAAAAAACCACTCAGCTATAAAACACATTAGCATGCTGCAAGAGTAATGATTCTTGTTAAAAGCTGTATTTTTGTTAAAAAGTTAAATTATGCTACATGTCACCAACATATCCTCTGCTTTTGCTCATGTATTTACATGGATCATCCTTTCTCCTAGACCCCACCACGAGGCTTGGTGAAAACATTTCCTGCATTAGCCTCAAGAGACCTTCCAAACAGAGTGTTTAAGTAACAATAGTGTAATTAATCTATTACCAGTGCCAGTCTGTTATTTTGTGTTCTTACTGAAATTTCCCTGATAAATGCATATGCTGCAAAATTATTCTGCTTTTTCAATAATCAGCAACTTGATTTTAGTTCCCAACACAGTAAGAAGTCACTTGCTGCTCTGTACTTCCACTCAAAATGTTTTTGTGATAGATGAAGAGAAATATGATAATTGTTAATTTATAGCATAAGCAAGGACCTTTGTGCTCAATAACTACTACAATGTAAATTCTGGAGCTAATTCTCATATCAACTGCATTCTGCACTACATTGCTGGGTGTCTGGCAATGCACAGAAGGTGAAAAATAAGCTGGCTTGAAAATTTCCAGATAATACTGATAAGGTTCAGTTAGACTGCTTGTCACCATGATGTCAGAGCATCACTGCACAGATTTAATATCAAATTCCTGCTGCCAGTCCAAATGACAACCTTCCTGTTTCCACTGCCAGCTGCCTTGCCAGGTAGAGCAAATGCCTGATAAAGGCTTCTATTTCTAGCTTATACAATATGAAAAAGCAGAACCATACATAAAGTAAAAAAAACCATATCATAAAGTAACTGACTCAGCTTTTAGACTTGCACCAAAATATCTACTGAAGTCACATAAATAGGGACATTTTCAAAATTTACTACCCATTTTTCATCCAGGTTCACAAAGCAGACTTCCTTGTATTTTCTGTGTCAGCATTTTGCTGCAGATAAATGAGGTCTACATCTTTTGGTCTGCTGTAACAAAGTTTTAACACTGAACAGTAAAGGTTTTAGAGGGAGAAACAGCTGTTTCACAGACAACTTTAATAATTTTGGAGGTCTGCAATTTTGGCCTTTTAATTGGAACTTGCTGAACCACATCCAGGATCTAGTGATGATGCTGGATGTTCAGCTGTGAGTTTTTGCGTTTTGATTTACAAAACATAACCTGCAAGTTTTAGAGCTGAAATTTACCTTAGGATGGAGGATTACAAAGTAATTTTCTTCTCCAGTTACTGCATTTACAAAAGAAGCTAAAAAAGTATCAATAATACTATTATTAGTAATAATAATTACTAATTATTATTAGAGCCAGCTAATTACACACAGTGAAGCTACACCACTAAATCTGTGAGTGAATCAGCAGAGCTCCCAGTGCCTCACACACATGCTCAATACCCATGTCTCCTGAAAGACTTTTTCCTTTTTTAAAGAACTGGTTAATAATAATCTTTGCCTGAGCCTAGAAGCATAGAAGAAACTTGCAAAACTGAAAATATTCTTATATTCTGCACTGCAAAATACAAGTATCAGCCTAGAAATATGGATGAATTAAGAGAAAAGTGAAGTTTATGCTGTATTTTTTCTTAGGAGAATCCCACAACCCATTTTTATCTTCATTTATAACAGCAACTGCTCGGAAGAGAACATTAGATGTACATTCCAAGAGGTTTTTGTCCAGTTTATTTTAGAAGTCTGGAGACTCACTCCACAACTGATGTTATGGCTTTTCTGAAGAGGTACAGAAGTTCTCATAATCCAAAGTTAAAATTGTCTAAATTGAGTCTGCTGTATCTTGAAAGAGAAAATCAAAAGTAATATATTCCATTTACTCTCTGTCATTACAAAACCCCACACGTTATCAACAAGATAATGAGACAGTGGAAGTTTTACTTCAGTGCTAACTTCACAGAGAGCATCTGTGAAGATTTAGATCATTCTTGGTTTTGCTGCAAGCACACCTGTGAGTCTGCACGGTTTGCTCTTCACGGTCTTTCACCACAGGTCTACTGCCATACACCCAACAGGACCTGAAACACACTTTGCAGAAGGGGAACAAAACTGCACTTACTTCAGCTTACTGATCCTGGCCTCTGTAGTGTCTGTGAGGTTTTTTGTTTCTTCTTTCCACCTGTTTGTTGCTTTTTGCTGAGCTGCCAAGAGACGTCTGAGCTCGGCGGTGGACTTGTGGCTGGTGTCCTCCATCTCCTTGAGCCGAGCTTCATACCCATGTTCCTTCACTGCATGCTCATGCTCCATTGTGCTTATCTAAAAAAAAAACCCACCACAAATCCAGTACAATCAATTCTCTCACTCTTTACCTTTCTTTTTTTTTTTTTCATTTGTTTCACAATGCCAGAGTTAAATTTATAAACATTTGTTGAAATCGTGTAACGTACAATAATTAAACTTCTAATTGTATTCTCGGAGATCCGTGTTCCCAAAGCCAATTTAAGCAAATAGGACAACTGACAATAAAGGATAATGAGCTGTGGATGCTTATTTTTGTAAGTAATCTTTGTTCTTCTCCCTTGTGCTTCCTCCACAGAAACAAGTTCGTTCTTTTTTATCTAGCTAAATGCGTTAGGAGGGTCTTAACTGCATCTGCAGTCCTTTGTACATCAGAGGGAAATGAAATCAGGCAGTGAATCTTATCTGTGACTATAATGGAAGCCTGTCTGATTAAAAATGAGGCAGACAAAGATTTAGTATGTGCTTTCTATGCTTCATATCCACTACCTCTCTCTGTTACAAGATTCTGATCCTTTGTTTAAGCAAAGAGTTCTGGAGTTGGACAGGAGTCCCTGTTCAATTTGACAGCTTTCTTTATCTTGTACTGCAAAGGGGAAGCCAGATTTGAGCTGGTCCCCATTCACACCTTGTAAAACTGCTTACTGAGGTGGTCTTTCATTGCTCCAGATCCTTAGATCCCTTTTTTTTTGTATCTTTACACTGCAGAGGGGAAAGTATAGGTTTAACAGCTTTTTATGTTCAGAAAGCACATCAAGGATGGAAGCTGTTCCTCCCTGCAGAAGCCACAGGTGCCATGAATCTGCTGAGGTTACTGCTGATTCCTCATCCCACCTGCAGCCTGCTCAGGGGCATTGAATGGAACGTGTTTAAAAAGAACAGAGCAGCTTTCAGCTAATAATCTTGTTGGCAGCTGAGCATAGAGAAGAGTTTCCTCAGAAAATAAGAGCCAACACTTGTCAGCCATACTATTAAATTATTTATTAGCTACACACTGCCCTGCCAACATGGTGGACACACAAGTAGAGGAACACTCTGGGCAGAAAAGTCAGACAGACAAAGATTTCTGACACATGAGAGACAATAAATAAATTGGATATTGCAATATTATTTAATCTATTCATCTTATTTAAAGCAAAGAACATTTGAGGTCTTCTTATCAAGGAGAATTTAATACACATTAAAATACAATTTAATTAACAAAGACTGTGTTACCCCATGGATTCTGAGGACACACAATGCAACAATAAAATTACTTTTAAGCAGCAACCAGGAAGCATCACTGAAACTCTCAATCTTAGTTTAAACATTTAATGCTTTTTTCTTAGAACTGCTGCCTAAGCAAATATTAGTCTTACATTACAAAAAAATAATAAATAAAACATACCTTTATTTTAGCTTTATGTTGAGCCTCTACTGCCAGTTTTCTCAAACTCTCCATTTCGTTTTGCAATTGTTCATTCTCTTGCTGAAGTTTCAGTCTTTGTTCACTGACAAAGGCACTCTTCTCTCTTTCTGAATCCAGAGTGCTTTGCAATTTACAGATAACTTCCTGGCAACGAGATTTCTCTTCCTCAGAGCTAAAAGAGAAGGGAAGTCTGGCTGCAACTAAAGAACTGAACAACAACTGAACCAGAGAACAGAAGAGATAGACTGGGAGCTATGCACAAATCAGCAAAGAACTTTATCATGATGACAGAATTGATAAAATCAATCTTAGTTTCACAATTCTGGTATCTTGATACTATGTCTGCTGCTGAATAAAAAGATTTGACAAACACACACTGAACAGTTTAAATAGTCTGAAGTAACTTCCATTGCTTTCTCTTCTTCTGTAAACATCTGCAGCATCACTTACTTCATTTCCAGTTGTTTCAGTTTATTTTGTGTCATCTGCAGACTCCGCTGAAGGTCGTCTTTGGCAGCTTCTGCAAGTAAATACTTCTGATGCAGCTGCTCCAGCTTTCTACTCTCAGATTCATGCTCTCTGTGCTCCCTGTAAATCTGAAGAGTGAACTTATATGGGAGTTGACTCCTCATTGCATCCTATTTTCCCATGATTTAAAATAAAACTGAATTTCTAACATTGTTGCTGCCGCTTGAAAATGAGAAAAGTTTTCAAGAATTTGATCAGACATTTTTTTTTTTTGTCTATTGATCTTAACTGGAATATGTACCAGCATTCTTTTGGTTTATGTTAAGCTTCTCTCTTTTACTTTTTACACTTTTCAAAGAACTTTCTTTTTCAGTTTGGTGTTGCAGCTTTAAAAAACCTTCTGGATTTAAAAAAAAAAAAGAATGCAAACAAGCTTAAAGTAAATAAATGAAAATTTACATTTAAGAAAATCTACTTGAAAAATAAAACAATAAATTAAGGGAGAAATACATGAAGAATGGGGAAAATCTATGTATTTTTCCTTCTGTAAAGAGATCTTAAATGTGATGTAAAAATACATACAATTGCCTTACCTTTTCAAGTTCTTCTTCCACTGCTCTCTTTTCTCTAATGGCTCGTTCAATTTGACTCTGTTTCTCTCCACATTCCTTTTTATGAAAGTCATTTTTAAATCAGATTTAATAAATCAAAATAAAAATTCAAGAAGTGCTGAAGCCAAACCCTGCCCAGGGTAAATGTAGTTCTTGCTGCTGCCATGGATGCATTTGATTATATTTACCTGCTCATTATTTTCTCTATAAGATCATTCAATAGACAGACCAAGACACATAAAATGAAACCTTTTAAAAATAAATTTAATGCACAAATAGGTGCATCAGCACAGAATTCTTTTGGTCACCTGCATAATTTATTACAATTTCCTGATTCATTGTGAAATATGATCTCTGTGATCCACAGACTTTCTCCTAGGATACTTTATCAGCTTTCATATCAGCTTTCCTTTCTACACACACAGCTCCAGATAAGCATGGAAGGCTGAGTTTAGGGTCTCCCTGGAAGAAACAGGGACACTTCAGAAGTGCCATCACATGGGGAATATTTCTAAAGCACAGATGTCACTGTCACAATGCCTGTGAGCCCATCTCTGGAGACATGCAGGATGTAATGTGCTGTACAGTAATAGAGGACTGTCCCACACAATTACTCACGAATCATATGTTGATTGACCTCAAATACTAAACTCTAGTGGAAGTATTTGATCAGCAAAACCGAGAAGTCTCAAATGTTTTGCTGCTGAAAATGTTTTTACCCATCAACTCCATCCATACCATTTGAAGAGCTGTAACTTCTTCTGTCAGCCTAGAAAGCTGCATGTTGCATTGCTTCTTTGTAGTGTCTACCTGTGAGCAAAACAGAACTACAAAATTAGCCCCACAAACTCTTCTTCCATCTTGTTTTTTCACACACACACACATATATCTATATAGTCTATAGCTGGTGCATGTATAAAAAGCATGAAAATACTTGTGACTGCAATAACTGACAACTCATATTATGACATAAATGTTAGAAGAATGATTATTATCAACCCATCCTACTTTAACTGAGGGTGTTGAGGAGAAAAAAGCACAAATGAAGACACCACAAGTGTCATTCACATCTTCACAGTGCAGCCTTCTCCATGCCAGTGTCTGCAGAGACACCAACAGTTTTGGTTCATGTTTAGAGCACATGTCTAGACAATAAATGCTGCAGAGGATGGTGCTATCAGAATATTATCCAAATATTATATTATATTATCCAAACTATTTTGAGAAAACTGCTTGTGATGACCATGCACCACCAGTAGCTTTTCACTCTGAAGAAAACCAAACAATCTTCCCATTCCCTCTAAACATCGTAACGTACTTCCTTTCTAATTCTTGCAGCAGTATTTTCTGCAAGTTGAGACATTTCTTCCTGCAGTTTTTTGATCTCTTCTTCCTTCTGTTTCTCCTCAAAGAGTGCCTAGAAGAAAAATAACAAAATGAAATATGACTGATGTTTCAGTGGGACACTAAGAGCACCAAGAGAAAAACCCACACTGCTCAAAAGACACCTTCTTTTCCTTTTTCCTTTGGAGTAGCTGACACTGAGACTCAGTAACACTGACACTGAAAACATGTTGCACTAAATGCACCTTTCTTGCAAATCACAACCACACAAAGACTTAGTGTCAGTAGATGCCTTTTTCTCCTGGGACTTGGAGATTTTGGCTGAGCATGGAATTATACAGAAGAATGCACAGGAACCCAGAGCAAAATTTCCACCTCAATCTCCTACACAGCAGGGAGAAAACAGTTTAAAATACACAGTGTCAACAGATATGTATCTTAATGTGCATTTTTAAAATTCTGTTCATTAATACAACATTTTTATTTTTTTTCTTCTCTTCATTAAATTTTTTTCCCAAATTGAAAAATTCAGGATGTTTAAGCCAGAGCAGTCACTTAAGAATTGCCTGCTTTGTTTTGGCTCCTTGAGTTGTGTTTTCATATCAATATTTTTGGCATAAATATTTTCTATGATAGTTTAATCACAGGTTGTATAACAAAGTTTCTTTTAAGACCTCTCCACCTGTCTAGATTTCTTTGCTGATGGCTCTGCACTTCCCTTGTTTCCTATATCTTGTCTTTAACAGTTATAAATTTGTAACAGAACTTTCCTTTTTTTTCTGACACCAGTATTTGGCAAGAAACTTTGAACTCTTTTCAGAAATTTTGGAAGATTCATGTTTGGGAACAGTGTTATCACTTAGATGACCTTTATCCAGGCACTCAACATAAGCTTTGAAGTTTCCACTGCATGACAAATCTGAGTGATGTGTGGTCACCTCCCAGTTTGCTCTCTATGCATGACTAATTTTAGCACAACAGACACAAAAAAAGCTAGCTTGTGCATCCTAAATACCCTCATTTCTGGGAAACACCTTCATCCAATGACTTACCTGACTTTTTAGAAGGTTAGCTTCTTCCAAGAGCTGTATGCAATCCTGGACTTTTGCAACAGCATCATACTTCTCACTTTCTAGACTGGCAGACCTGGCCTGAAGCTCTCTGAGCTGCTCCTCCAGGGCTGCTTTTTCTGTTCTCAGCCGTTCAGCACCTTGAACAGTCACACACAATCTGCAAGACAATAGAAATTTAACAGTGTGATGGGTAATTGGGACACTGATCCATTCAAACTGAGCTATTAGTAAGTATCTATGCATAAATTGCCCAAATTGCATTGTTTTCTGCTCGGTTTTGGACAGAGTATTTTGAGTTTGATGGTCAATCAAGTCCTAGAAAGAAACAGAATTATAGGAGTTAACTCAGATATCTAATCTCAGAAGATCCTTAGAAGAATCCCAGGGATATCCTGAGATACATCACTGAAAATGTTCTATATTAAACCAGCCCCAGAAGAAATAAAGTTTTCCTCTGTGGAGGAAACGAAATAATTGGATGTGGGCAATGAAGTTGCAGCTACAGTTTTAGAGAAAGAAAACCACTGGTAATTTCACAACAGCTTGGGAATTCTTATTGTTTAACTATGATTGTCAGTACTGGCAGGCATGAGAAAGGACAAGAAGCCTCAGAGGGATCACCAAACCATCCCTTTGTTACTCCTAACGTGTTTGCCATAAAACATACAAAGGCAGACAACCCCTCTATTTTTGTAGGGCCAGGGTATGATTTTTGCATGTATCCTGTTAGTAACACACAGTGAGCTCCCTTTACCTCATTTCTAACTGTTTGATGCTGGACTGCATCTGCTGCAAGCGTTTGTCAGATGCTGTTTCTCTCTCCTGGGCAGATATCCTGTCTTCTTCCTGGAAAGAACTGAAAGTATTATCCAGACCTGATCTGAGCTTGGCTGAACAAAACAAAGATACACTCACATAAAACAAGCCAGGAAACAACTTGCAGTTCATTTAATGTCAGCATTCAGAAATGACTGTCCATTCAGTTGCAACAGGAATGATTCCTTTCTCTGGAATACCTTTCTCTCCAATTGGCTATGAAGCTTCTCCTTCAATGCCATCATTTCTTCAAGCTTAGCATTTGCTACCTGCCCATCTATTTTGGCTTGCCTGTAGATAAAGAAAAACCAGTTCTTATAGAGGGGAAAAAAATGGCTCAATTACAACTTTGTCACTATAGCTGTGAAGAGCAGAAAAATTCCACAATACTGTTCTTACAGGGCAGAAGAGGTTTCCCCCTTCTCCTTCTCACTATGTGGCACACAGACAGGGGAACACCAAATTCCAAAAGTCCTGAGGAAATTACTTCACAGATTAAGAAGAAAGTGCATGCATTGATTAAAGGAGGATGACTAGGCAATCAAACACTCCAAGTGATTCAATACCTTAGGTATAATTAGCCACAAATACATAACAGAGAAGTCTTTTTCAGACTTAAATTTCACTTTTTAAAGCAATAGGACTAGGAATTAAAACAATCATTAGACACGTCTAAAGAATTCAGCTGATGTGCTTTGTTATCTGAATAGTTTTTGTAGGCTGAAGGAGAAGAGGAAAAAAAAAAAGGACTAGTTAGTGAATCATGTTAATGACTAGTGGCTCTTCATCCTCAGTGGAAAAGTCTGTTGAAAAAAGCAACCCTCCCACTGCTCTGACTTGGGAACAGAAAGACACAGAGAGCCTTCACCTGGGGTGTAACCCAATTATTCAGGCTGCACACTGGGCTAAATTTAAAAACCAATGACTGATTCTATCATAAGGTTAAAAGAGAGTTAAACATGTATTAGATTAGCTCATGCAAACTGCAGCACCAATAGTCATGACAGAAGCTGAAAATATTTCATACTTCTAATAGTCGATTTCAAGCAAATATTTCTTCTAGAAATACTGAATTCAGGGCATAAAAGAGTCTACTGTACCCACATGAAAATCTTAGGCAAAATATAAATAATCCAAGCAATTTTACAGCAAATTCTTTATTTCAGCCCAATTAATTGGAAAAGTTAATTTGGTTACAATTCCTTTAAGAAGCAAAAACGACAATAAGAACACTATTCCTAAAGACACAGTCTTCAGTGAGGGTCAAAAACTTTGACCTTAGTCCATCTCAAAAATTGCATCTTTCTTCTACAAGAAACACTGTAAATTCAGGAGGACATTAAATTGCCTCCTGCAAAATATTTTAAGAGTGTTGTAAAACAAAATAAAAACTGAAAAAAAGAAGGGGAAAGTAAGAAAAACATTAAAAGTTCATTAAAAAAGTCAGAACACCATAAGTATCAAAAATGCATTTTAACAACCAAGTTCAGATTCAGATCAGATTCAGAGGTCTGCATTTTACAGGCAACAAATTGATTCTAAAGATACAGCTTTTATTCTTTACTGTGCAATATATCTGTAACCTAATCTTGGCAAGTTATCTCTGTTTAAGAGGTTTAAGATTCTGAAATGCAGATCCATGCCCTAGCTATGCCAAGTTTCTTAATTTGTGTGTTTTATCCAGGCCATACAAACCCAATTTAAACCTCAAATCTCAAACACACAAGTGGTTTTTTTTCTTAAATCTACTTTTGCATTCCTGACTTAATACTCTATTACCATAAATCATGTATAACTATTAAAAACATCCCAAAGGATTATAACTGTCTGCACCATATGCCATATAATCCATGCAGACTGCATCTTCATGTTACAGAAGAAACTGGTGAAAATATTTCAGGCTTCTTGGAGAAACACTGCAGCACTTTTTAGGGCTAGATAGGGCTGCTCCCATTAACTTTGGAGTAAAACAATTTTAGGGGTGCAAGGACTTCAGGGTGATCTGAGAGGAAGGTGAGCATAATCAGTGTCTGTAATTAGAGATGGATAATGACTGAATCTCTTGTTTTATTCTCAGTTCATAAACCCAGTGTTGAATGAAATAAAATTTTAATTTGACATCAACCATCACTAATTAAAAGAGAGAACAGACACAGTAAACTGGCATTGAATAGACTTCAGCTGTAAACACAAACAATCATGAAATTGTGTCACAGATATTATTTCTCCTTTTCCTTGGTATACTTCAGGAATGTAACACTTCTTTCACCTTTAACTTCCACAGAACCTATGGTTTAGAGCTCTTTATTGATAAGGGGTGAAAGCAAGTTTTATTAAAAGCATTAAAACTTGGAAGCTTGCTTGAACATTCAGAACTGTAATGAGTAACCATGGAACTGGCTTTTGAGCAAACTGTACTGTAATGAAAGCCTATCTTCAGAATCTTCAATTATTCTTCTTTTCAATTTTCTTCTTTTTAATCATTAACTAAATGTTGACTATTTCAGGGAAAAGCTGAACCAAACAACACTAACTGGAAATATGTCATTATAACACCAATGATGTCTAACAAACTTCAGGGACACTTACTGAAAGCTTTGTAACTATGAGGATGAAATTAGCCTGCAGTACAAACAAGGCCCATGACACAGCAGCAGCTTTGGAAAAGCTGTGGAAAAGATAACAATTATTTTTTAATCTGCCTGGTTCATACCTCAGTTGTTTTCGTAGCTTCTCTAGTTCCACATCTTGTTCTGTCACAGTTTTCAGAAACTGCTGATTGGTCTGTGAAACAAAAAGTTATTTGTGACATGTTCATTGTAGCATTGAAGATGTTCTACATGTTACACATACCTTACACTGAGATACTAAAGATGACCACAATGGCAGGCAGCATTCAAAATGCACAATGTTCTCCTTGTCTCCCTTCTCTCCTATTAATTGCTGTTGTTCTTCTTGCTTTTTTGACTGTTGCTAAAAGATATTTTCAGGCACTTCCTGCTTCTAAAATATCTATTCTGAGTGCTAACAGTTCATTTCAAGACCATCAAGGAGTACCCAAAGTAAAAACCCCACCTTGCCCACATTGATTATTTTGGTTTCATTAATATTAATGAAATGTCAGATGAAATGAACTCAGACAATCAATGAGATCTTTCTGCAAATTTCTGGAGTTTGCTTCAGTTTTTACTACCTTAAATATTTTAACATCAGCAGTGAACAACTCTTGCCTCAACACTGGATCTCATTTCCAGAGCATGCATAAATATACTGAACAATTCCAACCTGAGCACATCTAGGAAACACAGCTGGTTTACCACAATAAAAAACGTGACTAATTTACATGTCTCCTCACTTCCTATTTTTCAGTTTGTTAGTTCAAAAAAAGAGCTTGATGCTTTATCCCATGACATCTTTATGCCTTTGGTAACAGATGGTGCCAAATGTTTTTTGGATGATGCAAACAAATGGATTATCTTTGTCTTAAATATTGTCTTAACTCTTTTCTCTGATGTGAGGAAAAAAGATTTCAGTGATAAAAACAAAAGTGGGCTGTTGGAGTAAATTAAGAGTCTTTTTGCACTGGCAGTATTTAAAACAAACACTCCAAAAAAATCATACAGGAATCAAAACCAAAGCTGCTCAGTCAAAAACTTCACCCCCTCTTTCACCTCAATTTTTCAACAAAAAACTACCTGACAGTTTCTACTGAAACTGTTTGTCAGTTTTGGAAGGCCTAGGCTAAAGCTTATTATTAACTAAGAAGTCTCACAGTCAAAGGATGTGTATAAAGCACTAGAAGGTTATTAGAGCTCAGAAAAACTGCATAAAAGTGACAAAGACACTGAAGACAGCAGTACCAAAACAGGAGTGGAGGAAAATTTGCCAGAGCTAGTGTATGCAAGAGGGCATAATTTCAAAAAATGTCTCCTTTGTGAAGCCATTTTTGAATGTGTGAAGTCCACTAGCCACATACTGTAATTCTGAGTGTAAGCTTACCCCTGAAGTGTAAAAGAAAGAGCTCACATAAAATTAAAAGCTGATCTCTCAGCCACCTTGACCTGGTGTTTGGAGCTCAGGAATAAAGCCATCACTGCTTCCTGGTTGCTGGAGAAGTTTGCCAATTTGAGTGACACAGCTATGTGTGAAGGCCTTTTTTGCTTTGGTTTTGTACTTTGAGGCTCTAGCAGGAAAATGAATAAATTACTAGTTCACTGTTCAGAAGGTTTTACTCACCAGCTCTATTTTCTCCTTGGCCACGTGCAGTTGGCGAGTCAGCTGCTGAAAGCTACTCAGCTGATCCTAAAAAGAGAATTCAGAGCTGCTTACAATCAGTATAGTCAGGAAAAGTGAATAATCAGAAAGCTTCACAGTCAACTGAAAACATTTTAAAAAAACAACTATATATGTAGCAGGAAATTCAGTGTTTCAACTAGGTTGTTTTTAGCTGTTGACCTTGTACCCCATAAAATTAGATTTACTGAACAATTTCTCCAATTTTCCCTGGGTGACAAACTGCCTCCTTCCAAAACTCACATGCACTTACTATTAAAACATCAAAGTACACATGAACAGTGCTTTTAAAGAGCCACACAGACTGTGATCCTACTACAAGCATTTTTGCTAAGCAATCTAGTAGACAGGTACCCATTAATTAAAAAAAAATGCCTGTTATGGACATTTTAATTTGTTCTTTGCCATACAGGATGTCTTGT
The DNA here is from genome assembly GCA_013399915.1 of Illadopsis cleaveri. NCBI lineage: Eukaryota > Metazoa > Chordata > Aves > Passeriformes > Timaliidae > Illadopsis > Illadopsis cleaveri. The sequence continues at coordinate 37,588 of VXBB01011831.1, forward strand.
GTCCATAAAAAAAACCAACAAACCACAGTTAAATTCTTGAGTCTCTCAGTGTGAACTCTGTCATTCTAGGAGAACTAGCATAACTCAGAAAAACCTTCTGCAGCATGCCAGGTGCCTTTAGAGCAGAGAGAGGACTGAAATCCCTGAGCTAAAGTATCTTCTAATTGTGCTATCTAACAGTCTCAAGGCCAGGAATATATCTAGGATATAGAAACCTATTCCTGCCACTCCTTTACCTACTACATCCAGTCCTTATGATACCCCCTCTCCTCCTTGCCTTCTGTCAATTCTAATTCTGTTTGATCTTTTGACCTTTTTACTGGATTTCTATTTACCTCTGACAGCTGTTTGCTGCTCGTTCTTTGAAAGCTAAACCTAAAATAAAAGTTTATTTAACTAGGGAGCTGTTTTCTCTGGGACATCAGTAGCATTTAAGAATAAAAGGCTGTTTAGCTTTGTTCTTGTCATAGTGGCATGAAAATACACCAAAAATTTAGTCACTAATAGAAAATGGAATCTGGAAGCCCTAAACCCTCCAACAGCTATCAATGACTCTCTATACTCTACTGTGTATGTTATTAGTAACTGACAACACAACACAAGAAATAATCTAATAGAAGAAACAGAAGCAGAGAGCTGGATCTACACAAAGATAAGAGCCCTCTTACCTATTCCTTGAAATAATTATGAAACTTGACAGAGCACCACAACTGCACACTCATCCTGTTTCTCAGAAAAGATTGCACCACCAAGGTGAACTTCATACCACAAAAAACCAAAAATCAACAAAAAAAATGTTTCTGAGGTGAGCTGTAGCTGTGCCCATAACTCAAGTGTGTTTGAAAATAGAGAGGAAATATTAAAAAAATTTGTAGGTTCTCTCCTAGAAATACATGAAGCAAGGTACATAAATGCATCAAGTCCCTATTAGTTCTCCACACACTGAGCATCTTTACACAGCTCATCAGAGCAGAACAGCTTTTCTAAGAATTTCCTGAAGGGCCTTCCCCACACCCAGCAGAAGAGAAACAGGCTGCTAAATGCAAGCTAGCATTAGACAAAGACTACTGAACTTGATTTTTCACCTGTCTACTCCTTTACTGAATAACAGCAGGAAATGGTGATTATTTTTCCAGCTATTCAAACACAGGAGAGCAGATAAAGACTTTCACCTCAGAATTCAGAAATCTTAGCCAACTTTTTCAGCTGTTTTGCTGTCCTGAAGATTTCCGACCATGCAATTCAAACACAGGATGATTTATAGGCACATGCATGTTTTGTGTATGTATACATGGATATGAAAACAAACTAGAAAAAGAACGAAAAGAAATGAAAATTACATTCTGCTTTTTCCTTTCAGCCATGAGAATGTGTGTTCTAGTCAGGTGCTCCTGGTGCTGCTGCTGAAGTCGATCGTGCTCCCGTGACAGCTTCTGCCAGCGCTCGACTGCTTGCTCTTTTTCCTAATTTACAGAACAATATTCTATTATAGCACATTTGTCCTCATCTGTCATTGTCTAAACAGACAGATCTATTTTTCTCCATTGAAATTCAAGTGCAAAAAAACAGATGCTTGGAAGGTCACATTCCACTTCCAGTTTTTTGCGGGTTGTTTTTTTTTTTTAAGAGCTCAAACTTTTCCAGGTCTTTAAGGTAGGCCTACAGTATAGATACTATTCAAATTCCAAAATTCAGCTGTCAAATTCAACTTAATCATATACAACAAGTGATATATTGTAATAAACTCAACAAAATTCGCTTGTATTCTCAGATTTGGATACAATTTTCTATATCCCACAATTCCCTCCTCATTTCACATTGCAATAGTTTTGATTAAAATGACAAGTTACTACAAAAATCTTGAATTCAACAAAATATTTCATGGAGCAGCTGATCATTAATCCAACATACGGATCAAGTCAACTAGGTAAAATCACTGGCACAAATTAATATAAAAAAAAATTATTTTATGAATCTAGGAAAGGAGTTTCTTCAAGGCTTTAAGGATTCCGACCAAATGATTTCTGAATCAAGAAATTAAACAGCCTCCCCTAATCTGCCAAGGCACAACAAGAGAAATAAAACAATATAAATGTTTAATCTCACACACTTGCTTTTCCAGCTGTAGCTGTTCCTGAAGGGCTCTCACTGTGCCTTCATCTGCAGGAATATCAGTTCCCACATGCACGGAAGGAAGAGCCTCCAGTTGCTTCTCAAGAGCCTCTTTCAACTCTGCATGCAGCCTGAAATTCAAACAACTAAGTTCAGCAAGGTATTTCTTTAACAGGGATTTTTTAACAACTGAAATACACTGTACCTTCCATCTATACATACTATTTCCTTCCAAGTCAATTTTAAATCTATTAAGTTATGTTCTATAAACAAAATGGACAGCTTGAAATAGTTTCACTTCTATTTCTTTTAGTGACATGGTAAAATCTCTTATACCTGACGCTGTAATCTGTATTAAGCACTTAAAGACTCTAACTTTAGAATCCTGAATTTACTTAGTAGAAGATTTCAGGGTCCTAGAAAAAAGAAGCTTTTTAATGTTTAGAAATCATGAGAAACAGTAGTGGCAACATGGCAGTGCAACTATTTACCTTTCATTTTCCTTGGTGACTTCTTCCAATTTTATCCTCATCTCACCCATTTGTGCCTGACACAAAGAAATGCAAGAGTAAGAGCTCATTTAAGTGACACAAACTCTGGTAACACTGTCATCCTGTATTTCTGACTGACACTGGAAAAGATGGACAGTTTAATTCAGCACAACACAGTAAATGAAAGTCAATTGCTTTTTTAAGGCAAGTCACAGGATGCCACTTGAATTTAACAGCTGCCAAGTCCTGTCACACCTCAGCATTTGGGAGTTATTACGGACATTAAACTTAACCTTTTGAAATTCTTATGGCTCTTACATACTGATTTTTAATTAACTCAGGTTCTTTCAGGGGTAGAGTGGATAACTCATCTTTTATGAGTAAGCATTTGATGAAAGTTTAGGAATTACCTGAGCAGAAACTCCAGTTATATGAATCAAACTGGCTGTTTTGTTTACTAGTGCAAGGAAGCCCTAGTGCTCCTGTTGCCCTCAGAAACTGATCAAGCTTGAAGACTATTTGCAAAATCTTTACCATTGACAGATCAAACAAATGAAGTGCATTAAACCAAAACCAGTGTGTAACTTCTGCACGAAGATCACAAAGAAAAATTGCTTTCTATGCCACAAGTTTTAATCTCACTTTGTTTTCGTTCACGCCATGGAGCATTAAAAAGTTTCACTTGGCCTGGCTGAAAGGAAGATGGTTCCCTCCCACCTCAACCCCCAGGATTACACTGTTGCAATTTGGACACTCTCCCCACCTTTTCACAGAAAGCTCTCCATTCATCCCCTGGAGACAGCCTGCAGCCCAGCAGCTTTGTGAAGCATGACAAAAACTAGTGCCCTGCACATTCACAGCACTAAAGATCCAGCCTGAAATGCTGGGAATGCTCATACCTGGTAAAGCTGCAGCTGTTGTTTCATCTCCTCCACATGGTTCCCATACTCTGTGATTAGAGCTGACAAGCTGAGAAGTTGAAAAACATGCTCAGAATGAGTTTTGTAAATGCTGAAATGCTCTGATGATTAACTGATTTAAAAAAAATTCCTAATCTAGAGGCTAGAAAAGAACAGTCACTTTTCTTGAGTTCCAAGCTTGACATTCCCTAGAAACAAATGAACAAATTTAATCACTACTTTTAAATAATGATCATTAACAGCAAGGGTCCTGTCTAACAGAAATAGAACACATAATGGGACATAATAAATGACCATTAATATGATCTTAATATTTCATCAATTCACACAGAATCCCAAATATTAAAACAGATTTCATTGCTGCTTTCACATACAATAGTAGAGTGGCCTATAAGACAATGTAGAACACTGTAGTTCTACTTCTATACTTTTTCCTTCCTAGCATTTTCATAACTGATAGCAATTCCCTGAAAATTCTATATTAAAAGCTAACAAGAAAAGCTAAAAAGGTTATTTTTGCAAGAGGAAATTACAGTGATCATGAAACCATTTACTGATGGACAACTGTTAGTTGAAGAGTGTCACAAAAACATTTTTAAAACCATCCCCCAATCACAACAGACCTGTGTTACCTAGATGAGGATAGTCTTACCAGAACTTCTGCTTGTTCTCTCAAAACTTAGACTAGAGAATCCCTCCATTCATCTCTCATCCTTTATTTTACAGCTTGTGGAAGCAAAGTCAGTAATTTAATTTACTGAATAAACACAATACCACCTAAAAACAACTTTTACAGTAACACCTCTACAGACACATGTACACAAGACCCAGTTCACCTGGATATTCACACTTCTATGAGCACATGACAACTTCCTTCAAATACACTTCAGTATTCCCACTTATCACTTGGAATCAGTTACCTTTGGTCCATCATCCTGGATCCTGATGTGCCATCACCACCAAGGGCATGTTCCTGTAATGGAATAATAATTTACTCATTAGTAATGGCACATAAATGTAGGTAGTTTTAAACTTTTATATGAAACACAGAACTCTCTGTACTGTAATCTGTACACAATATGCCAAAGAATCACTTTCAGGTTCATGTTCAAAAATCCTAGAGTGCTGGCCCAATATGAAGAAATAATGATTTTTTTTTTTCCTGGGCATGCTCTGATCTAAATCATAACTACATCTGAGGGAAAATCAGCTCCATCTTAAAAGAACAATCATGGGTTTGTGCAAGTGCTTGGCTCATTTCCCTGCATTTCAACATCAGGAAAGTGCTGAAGCCTGAGCTTCTGCACAAGCTTTCAGACAGGCTTATGGTATCCAGCACAAAAAGTTACCTCAACATGAGACCAATCTCTTAGGAAAGGGAAGTGTGTAAAAGTGAAAGTTTAGTACACTGAAAAGTGTACTAAATTAGTTATTAAGTGCTCTTTCAAGGACAAAACATTTAGAAATGCACCAAAAATACCATAATTCCCTGTTAGGACAATTTTTTCTACTGTTGCTGTGTTGTATGAGGGACCTAAAACAGGGCCAGACAACACTGAAGTGAGCTGTGCTCCATATTTGGAAAGTTATTTATCACAGAACATCTTCAAAAAAAAATTCTTACTACTCCCATCCCTGAGTTCACATACCTGCTCAGCAGTATTTCTCAGAACCTCATTGGTTTCATAGTGTCCAAGTGCCATTTTTAGCCTCTGATCTGAAAAACACCACATTTGAGAATCATGGCTATAACACAGGGCTCTATCTACATAAACAGGACTGGCACTCAGAAATATGTTTAACAATATAATGCTTTGAGGGGAAAAAAAATAAAAAAAGCTTCTAAAATTCTTCTATGTAACACAATTGTTTAAAAAACCCCAGGACTTGAAAAAACCTACAAGAACTGTAATAATATTAATAATAATGAATTCCATTCCTTTCATAATCCATTTTCTTTAAGAAATACTTTTGTTCTGTTTTGTAAGAATCTGAGTAACGCTTTTGTAGCTGGAATGGGTAGCAAAGAAGAAAAAAGAAGTTGGGAATACAGTGACTATATTTTGATTTAAACAACTTCTTGCCTATTTTTCTTGGGACACATCTCATGGTTCATACAAACTCAGCAGAAGCAAGCTTTTTTTGGCCATTTATTTTGTTGGTGAGTTGACTGAGATGCACTCTGGTTAAGTCATATTAAGTTATATTAAACCCATCAAGTAACGCATAATTAAGAAATACTGATTTTAGTCCGTCAAGCAAATTTCATTAATAACTGGCAAGAGACTTTCCAAGTNGCCCTCAGTGCCGGGCCCGGCCGCCAGCGCCGCCCCCGTCACGTGGGGAGCAGACATGGCGCGGCGCTGAGGCGGAGAAATCCTTCATAAGAAATCCTTCGTTAAACTTTCCTTGAGGAGGTTATGGGTTAAGGATAGGCGCTGAGGTGTTTGAACTTCCCTTCAGGAAAACAAAAATCAGTTTGTGGCCGCAGAGGCGGAGCGGGGAAGCGGGAGCGGTGCGGAGCCCTCTGGGAGCTGCTGCCCATCGGAGGCTGTAGCCAGGCGGGATCGGCCACTTCTCCCAGGGAAACAGCGACAGGAGCAGAGGACACAGCCTGAGGCTGCATCAGGAGAGGGTCAGGTTGGACTTCAGGAGTAATTTCTTCGTAGAAAGGGTGGTTAGACTTTGGAACGGGCTGCTTAACTCGAGGGAGTTGCTGGAGTCACCGTCTCTGGAGGTGTTGAAGGAGAGGCTAATTTGCAATGACTGCGAATGAAAGCCTAGTTACTTCATTTTCTTGTGTCTCAAACATTAAAGGGTGTCTCCTCAGTCTGTTTTTTCTGATGTTACCAAATCCTCTTAAGTTCATGCAGTGGAGACTGTTTTGTTTATCTGCTCTCTTGATAATTATTTCTGGTGGTGTTGGAAGGTATTTATTTAGATGTATGTTTGAAAAGCCTTAAGCTCAGTAAGATTTCAGAGTCATTTGTAACCCNCCTACAAGAACTGTAATAATATTAATAATAATGAATTCCATTCCTTTCATAATCCATTTTCTTTAAGAAATACTGTTGTTCTGTTTTGTAAGAATCTGAGTAACGCTTTTGTAACTGGAATGGGTAGCAAAGAAGAAAAAAGAAGTTGGGAATGCAGTGGCTATATTTTGATTTAAACAACTTCTTGCCTATTTTTCTTGGGACACATCCCATGGTTCATACAAACTCAGCAGAAGCAAGCTTTTTTTGGCCATTTATTTTGTTGGTGAGTTGACTGAGATGCACTCTGGTTAAGTCACATTAAGTTATATTAAACCCATCAAGTAACGCATAATTAAGAAATACTGATTTTAGTCCGTCAAGCAAATTTCATTAATAACTGGCAAGAGAACTTCCAAGTGTAAGCAAAGCATAGGAAACGCTGTGGTTTCATAACGAGAGAGGCATTCACACAAAACCGCGTGTGTTTTTGGCCATTACCCTATTTAGCAGCTTTTAATTACCGGTGTTTAGCAACTTGAAAGTACTACCCATTGCTGTTCCTCACTGCAGGGAACACTGGGAAAGCCACAGAATACAAAGCCTCACTACCAACACTCACCTGGCCGTGCCTCGTTCCCAGCTTTCCCCGAGCAAACTCCACCAATCCCCGGGATAAAAGCGGATTGTCCGGCTGGAGGGGAGGGAAGCAAAGCGGAAGGAGGCGCCCAAAGCTCTCAGGCGCCGGGGCGGGACGCGCTCCCCTCACCCGCCGGAGCCCTGGGGCGGGGGCAGCGGGGAGAGCCGGCTCTCCCCTCAGCCCGGTGCCGGCACCACNGAGGCTAATTTGCAATGACTGCGAATGAAAGCCTAGTTACTTCATTTTCTTGTGTCTCAAACATTAAAGGGTGTCTCCTCAGTCTGTTTTTTCTGATGTTACCAAATCCTCTTAAGTTCATGCAGTGGAGACTGTTTTGTTTATCTGCTCTCTTGATAATTATTTCTGGTGGTGTTGGAAGGTATTTATTTAGATGTATGTTTGAAAAGCCTTAAGCTCAGTAAGATTTCAGAGTCATTTGTAACCCTGCAGGTGCAAAACCTGTGAGAAACAGCATTTATGTAATTGTTTGTTTAGGTTTTTTTACAAAGCTAATTTGTTTCAGTTCTGGTGTCTAAAAACATGGTTTGATAATTGACTTTATACCAAAGAGTGTGGGATTTTCTTTTTTTTTTTTCCTGGGCAACCAAACAGCAATTCGTGCAGAGCTGGAATCTGAGCTCTTCTTTGACAGAACTTTACTTTTTCATTTGTGTAGTATCTGAAGATGGAATTTCGAATTAAACACACGTGGGATGGTTTGCCTGTGAGCCACGAGCCGGTTACAGTCGGGCTGAGGCCGGGTAATGCAGGAGTGCTGATGGAAGTTCGGGCTCCTTTCTTTAATGACCCTCCAGCACCACCTGGAGAGCCGGGGAAACCTTTTGGTGGACTGTGGGACTATGAGGGTAAGTGTAACTCTGCTCCTGCAAATATATCTGATCTCTGTAGACACTGATGTTCCTCTGTATTTGGTATGCCTGGTCTTTTTTTGAGAGTTTGTGATGGTTGTTTATTTTTTTTTTTTTTAAACCCCCAAAACTGGAGTTCAGTTCTCAGTTCAGTTGGTCTGGGTTGTTTTTAATAATTTTGAAGCTGATTTCCTGATCCTGTCAATAGTATATGCACACAAACTTAGTTTTTGGGTTACTGATATAACTTGTGAACTATCAGAGTTCACAAGTATGTATTTGATTATCAAAATATTTTTGTGGCATGTATATCTATTTAAATGCCCTTGCAGAAGGAGAAGTGAAATCCTAAAGGTAGATTCTGTTTTGCTTTAAAAAGTAAAGTGTTTTAGTAGCTTTTCCAAAATTCCTTTGAGGAATAGGAAGGTATGAAACACAGAAATTACACCTCATGTAATGCAGTTCAAAATTGTACCCAAATGGATTGAGGGGAATTCTCATAGTAGTGCTGGGTGTTTTCTCCTTTCCTGTTCATACTGTCACTTTTACCCATTGCTTTGAGTAGTGCAAGAATTTGATATTTCCAGCAGTTCTTTACTTCCTAATTATTGAGCTATTCTGATTCAAGCTCTACTAAAATGGTATTAGCACCTCTTTGATGTTATTATAATAAACATATGACGTAAAAATAAAGATATCAGTCATATCATAATTCTAACTAAAGTTTTCTAATAATGGCACTGCTGTGAGAAGCACTGTAGGTGTAGAAGAAAGGATCACAGGTGACCTGGGCCCTGATAAGTCACAGGTGTACTAATTACCAAAGAAGAGGAACAGCCTGGCCCTTAATGGGTCACAGCTGTGACTAATAAAGATAAGTGTGATAAAAGGGGTGGGCTGGCTGCTCAGGGGAAGGATTTAGAAGAAGGGGATACTGGGAGGACCTGGAGGAAGAATTCTGAGGAAAGAGATACTGAAGGAGTGATCCAGAAGGACTGGGCTAAATATAGGAGAGAGAAATCCCTGCTGTGAGGTCAGTCTGGGCGTGCAGTCAGAGGCTGTTGTTGGAACCTGCAGTCACAGTCTAGCCAGGTAAAAGCTGCAGTCACAGTCTGCCAACTGATCCCTGCAGTCAGAGTTCAGCAGGAAATAACCAGCAGTCAGAGGCTGCAAGAGAAACCTCCAGTAGGAGCTGCTGCAGGCAGAGTCAGTGAATGGTTGGAGTCAGGATGGCTGAGCTGTAAAGAGGAATAAACCAGAGTCCTTTTCATGCTGTGATGAACAAGGAGTCTGTGTCTTGGCTCTTTTTTGCCCTCTAACAAGAGGGCTGCTGCAACAAACCACCACTGAAGTTCTACTTTGTTATCCTGAAACATGATTCAAATGTAATATGTGGCTTTCAAGTACACCTGGAACAGTAATCCCCTGTCCAAAATACTCATCTACAGGGGAAAAACCCTTTAAGAGCTAAGTGCTTTCTTATTTTTTCTGAATTTAACAGTTTTAGTTATGGGGTGTGTGCCCTGCTCTGAATGTATGATCAATCCTCTTTCCCTTATTTTTCTGCTGCATCAAGGTGAGTGTTTTCAAAACTGGAATTGGTGAAGCTGATTAAGTTAGTATAGTGCTTTATAAAGCCCTTTGTGATCATAGCAATTAAAAGGAAGAGCTCCTGAAGTTGGAGTTGTGGCACAATGTTTTGAATATTTGGGTTATAGTTACTGTGTACATGTCAGTAGCGAGTCAGGCTCTGGCATGGCACAGGCCAAAACCCATCAAAACTGAGTTCTGTTAAGGGGATATGAAGATCTCAGGATATTACAAAATAGTTAATATAAAATACTGACAGCTTGGGGGGTTTGTTTGTTTGTTTTTTTCCAGTTGTAGAAGCATTCTTCCTGAGTGACAGAACTGAGCAGTATTTAGAAGTTGAGCTTTGCCCGTAAGTACAGCCCTGAAAAAGTCCCAAAAGTTAATTTCCACTTGCAGTTCCAATGCTTGTGAGATATGTGCATGAGGGACACTAGACACTGAAATTGTTTCAGTGTGGGGAATGTACATGTTTGTGGTGGTATAATGCACTAATAACTTGATGTAGTTTTAGGAAAACTGTGCTCTGATTCTTTCACAGCCACGGGCAGTACTTACTGCTGCTGCTTTCTGGCAGAAGAAAAGCATGGAAAGTAAGTGGTCAAGTACATGCATAATGATTTTATTTACCTACTTTCTGTTCAGAAGATGGCCAATACTTTTTTTTTCCCCCCCTCCTTTAACAGGAAGAACTTCCTTTGGAGTTTGAGGTGACCAGAATGAAAACCCAATGGGAGGGTAAAGCTCTTCTTCCTTGGAGTTATTTCCCACCATGCACTGACAAGTTCAATGCATTTGCAATTCATGGCTCGGGAGAAGAGAGAAAATATGAAGCACTTTATCCTGTGCCTCCCCATGAGCTGCAGGAAGGACAGAAACCAGATTTGTAAGCATAAAATGAGCTCTTCTATGATATGGTTGCACTATTGTCGGAATACTTCAAAAAGCTAATCTGGTTTTTGGATTGAGTGCCCCTAGTATTTTTATTGTAGTACTTAGCTCTGGGTCTACTGGTGTTGTGCTTTGTATGAAAGCACTGTGGCACTGTAATTACTGCTTGGTTTCCATGTCAGGTGCATAGAAAATGATGCATTCAGTGCCATTGGTACCTGCTTTTATCACCTCCCATCTAAATCGTGGGTAGACTGTTCTACTTTTCCATCTTGACTTCAGCTCTTCCTAAAGTGCCGTTTAGTGATAATTTCACCAGGTGTATTTCCAGTAAATCTCTTCTGCTTCTCCCCTACTGTTCTAAAAGCTTTCACCTCTACAGATGGTTCCATGCTATGGAAAAAATTGAAAAGACAGACTAAACTAAAAAAATATAATTAAAAGATACTCAGTATAAATAGAAAAAACAGAATTTGGATTTTTAAAGTGTGCTTTGGGCCTGTTTATTTTCTTTGGCTGTGAGGCTGAGATGATCTGATAAAACCTGTTACTCCTGGGCATTTTGTGTAAATGAACCAGCTCTAGAGGACACACTATAGTTCTTATTTGTCACACAGCATACAGTGATGGTGAAGTAGGGTAAATTTTAGGTAAATTACCCTTTATTGCCTTTATTTGTGAAAAATTTAGCTTCTGCAACTGTGTAGTTAAAAAAAATTCTGAACTATTGCTAATAAAACACGTTATCACTGTTCTGTGACAAATGGGTATTTTTATTTGTCTGTATTAAACTGGAGAATGGCTGTGACATGTTTCAGGAAGGAATTATTTCCACAGTACCCCTTTCAAAAAAAAAAAATCCTCTTGTCTTTTTCAGGTGTTGGTAGCAGATGAAATTATGGCAGGAGACTGTTCCTTGCTGTTTTCATTGCTCTGTGTCTTTGCTCTTTCAGATTACTACAAAACTTACTTTGTTTATTTCTCTCTTGTTTGCAGCCATCGTTTGGAATTTTTCCAAGACTTGAACCTGAAAGAACTAACAGGAGAAGACTGGAGTCAGCCTGAATCAGATATATGGAAATCTCTCACTAAGTGAACGGATTGAGGCATACATTTTTATGCTGTTGGAGTTGGCTGAAGCTGTATGGAAACAAGTTCCTCATTCTGAGCAAAGGCTGTAGGTACCAGGTTAGCAGGGCTTTCCTTGACACCGAGATCATGGATCTGTCTGAAAATCCCCTGCAAAGCATGTGGCTCTGATTCTAAATGTGTGAATGGCTTGTGTTTCACTCCATGTGGGTATGGAGTTTTTCATCTGTGCAAGAGATGAATCTGCTGCTACCAGTGAAGGAATGTGCTAAAATTGCAGCTGTGTTTTGGTGAGGGCTCTGAAGTCTGACAAGGCCCATACCTGGACTGAAATCTTTTGGTTTCCAATAGCTGCTGCTTTTCTGCTGTGTTTTCACTGCTGCTTGTTTGTTTGTTGACTGCTGAATGAGATCCTTATGTGCCTAGATTTTTTTTTTTTTTGCTTACAATCAGGAGGAAGGATGCCTTGTTCAGGAACAGAGAAGAATGTAGGTATCATGGATTTTTGGAGGCTCAGTACTTGCCCTGCAAGAGATATAACAAATTTTCCAGTCTTTTCCTGTATGTTCCGGTGCCTGAAGTTTTCCCTTGCTTAATGCCAAAGGGAGAACTCTTATTCTGTCTCCCAGACCTCTGTGTGGAGTTTCTAATGGTGTTTTAAATGCAGAGGATGGGTTTGCACAAGATTTTATGTATTTCAGATGAAGTTTCTGGGACAAATTTAGTAAAATCTTTTGGTATTGTTGTGTGCACGCAAAAGCAGGTTTTTCTAAGACTTGTCACATGGCTTCAAGAATTCATCTCAGATGTCTGAGAATTTTTTTTGTATGCCACTGAGGGTTGGAGATACATAGAAAACGTACACCTAGAGTATGGGCATGAGTCATTTTCATAATAGTGAATATTCTTAGGTGGCAACATCTTATCTGTAAACCCTCACAAGACTTCCAGATTATTTCCTTTTTTTGTTTTGTCTAGCACAGCAGTTGCTGCTTGATTGTGGCTGCTGCTTTAATCTTCTATAAATTAGCTTAGGAAACATGAAGCTTGCCCACTAACCAGATTCTTGCTAGTGTGGAGTAATAAACATGTTAGTATGGTCTTGTTTTCTTTTCTGTCTTTCATCTGCACTCTAGCTGTAAGTTCTGCCTGAGAAGCAGAGAAGGTGGCAACATCTCAGTGTGGTTAATATGAGATGGAATGTTAGTTCACAGTTTTTATTTAGCTCTAGATCCCCTCTTTGTAATTCCAATTTTATAGAACTGTGCTTTCCAATTTGAAGACATTGGGCATTTTCTGTGGCAGACTTTGGCATGTCCGTGCACTCAGCCATCCAATTGCTTTTGCCCTGTTTGAATTAGACACTGTAGGTTCCTTGCTGTAAAGTGCCATCTGTTGAAAATTGTAAGTATTGTACATTCAGTTGTTTGGCTTCTTTTCTACCTTCTATCCATGTACAGTTTTCTAAAGAATGTCATCAGCCTGAAATCTTGAATAATTCAATAAATGCTGATTCAAGTATGATCTAGACAATGACGTCTCAAAGCTGCTTTGAAAATTTTAGTCAAAACCAAAACAGCATTTCAGAAAACTTTTAGAGTTTATTTTGAAAAGTTTGTCAAAAAAGTGTCTGCAGAGATTCCAAATGGGTGTACTGCTTTTTTCACAAAGGTTGTTTTCGTATGAGGAATGATATTTTGTATGTGAAGGACAGTAAATAAAACTTTTTTATTCATCTCATGTTTATTCCTATTTCAAACTGACTGCTTCAGATTTTTGACTTTGGATGTAAATGATGGACTTGGAGGGAAATAGATTAAATTCCCTAAATAAGCAATTTAAAGTAAAATCATTGTCTTTGCAATGCAAAATGCAATGCTAGGGGCTCCAGGAAATGGAAATTCTCATGTAGACCTTATTCAAGGCCCGTGCTACTCCATGCTGCCATTTCTTGGTTCACTTTTGTGTTTCTGAGCTTTAAGTGTCTGAACTGTAAGTACTGGGGGCCAGTGGTAGCCTGTCTTTCCTGAAGTGTTTCTCCTTTTTTTGATGACAGGAGGAAAATGACAAAACAAACTCTGTTCTGCATGACAGTGATGGTGTGTTCATTACTTGTGAACTTAAACATGAGAACCAGAATTGTATGTGGCTCAATCCTCCTGATGATGTCAAATGGTGTCTTCAGAGTTGGTGTTTGAAAACATCTCCCAAAGACCTTGTTCTTTGTGCTTCTTGCCACTAGGTGGGAGAAGAAGGTTGTCTAAACTGTGCCTTGGTGCTGCCAGCCTAGTTCTCCTTAACCAGATCATTCCTTCTTGCTGTATGCTTGATTTTAGAAAAAGCATAATTCAGTCAAGCTGATGGTGGCTTATTTTTGGTTTATTTGAGACATCTTTGTTGTAAGAAACACTTGTTGTGCTGTGTAGCTAAAGTTGTAATGTTTGCTTTCCTGCAGGGCTATTTTCAAAAATAATTTTCGAGATAAAATCAAAAGAAGATAAATTCTACAAGGTGTCAGCCAATCTGCAGTATAAAAGTAGTTTTGTGATGTTCAAATGACTTAAATGTTATTCTGGATTTTATTTTTTTGCAAATGTCTTGGGTAGTTTCTGGCAAACTTTCCAAAGGGGCTGTTTTGAATTCTGAGGCTTCAGTGGTTCAAACAGCCTGCAATGAAGCTTGGTGAAACAACGTGAAAACTGTGGCTTAAGAGGGACAGGAAATGCTTTTTCTTCAATACAAAAATGTAAAAAAAAAAAAAAGTAAAGAAAACTTGAGTGGTAATGCATGCTACTGATAGAAAAGTGATTTGTACCGTAAATACAAAGCTGGAGCAACTTAGTCTTTCAGGTGGCATCTAATATTTCTTGTAATGATCCTGCACAGTGGGATTTTGTTTGGATGCAAAAGCTCTTAACAGGAGTAAAATTTTGCTCATGTCTTTGTATACTTTTAAATATTTTTTTTTTCTGATCTGCCAGGTCAGGTATTAAATTTAATTCAGGACTATATACATTTTGACTGCTATGGCTGATATAGCTACTGCATTATCTGTTCTAGTTATTAGATATGAGTGAGTTAATATTTGTCCTGCCCAGTACCACGATGATAAGTTACTGCTGAATGTGATGTTCAGTACTATGTTGCTTGCAGTGCCTTTTTTCCAAGCTGTTTTGTGCCTGTGAAAGGCACAGCACAGAATGTGTTCTAAATTCTGACCATGTAAAAATCCTTTTCAAATGTGGATGGCACAATGCATCATTTGCTGCACATAAAATTTAAAAGTATTCTTTCCTGGTGCCAGGGCAATCTCCTAAGTAGAATTCATTGCATTTAATTCTGGTGCATTCAGAGTAACGCTGCTGAAATTTGATAGTTAACCCGCATTTAGTTAGTTGGTGATTTCCTTTCTTTTTGTTTTCAGTGAGTGCTTTGGTTTGCTGCAGTGTCTCTGAGCAGTGCTTCAGCACAAGCACAGGGAAGTGCCTTAAGGCTGATTTATTAGCACAGGTTGTGTAAACAGCTGTGCACGTGCTCACACAAACAGCCTCAGTGAGCTCAGTACAACACTTTCCATCAGCTGTGTTGCAGTTATGCCTTTTGCCCTCTCCTTGTCTGTCTGTCAAAATTAGTATTGTCAGAAGAATTCAGTTCTGTCCAAGCCTGGCACGGCTTGTTTTCATTATTCTGTTTCTAAATAAGTAGAAGCCTTGGCTGCAGGGAGTCTGTGGGAGGGTTTCCAGTGATGGATCAGAAGGCACTGTTTGTATCTGCACTGTCTCTGAACCAAAATATACCAAATATACCAAAATATGTTCCTGTTTCATTTTCAGGAATTATGCTGTAGACTACCACAAAGTGTGTGTTGTAAATACTCTCTGCCAGTTGTGTAGTGTATTTGCAAATACAAACGTATTTTTAAATGTGATAGACCAGAACTGACTAAATAGTGTTAAAGTAGCTGAAGTAAACATTACTTAAGTAAAATTAAATTACCATGTCCTCACTGCTGTTTTAAAACCAACCCAGCCAGGCTAGTCCAGTGGCTCTCTTGGAATATAGGGCAGATTCTTGTGGGGGGTGGGGAAAGGAGTTTTCAGATGTCACCTTTTTAAAATACAGAAATTCCCCCTGCAGAGCACATTTGTTGCCAATTTAATCTTGTCTTTCATTTCATGAGTTAGTTCTCTTGAACTCAGTCTCTGCAGGCGATGAAATTTGTATCTGGGTGCCAGTAGTAGCTGTCATAAAATTATTCATCACTAATTCTAGGCAATGTAATTGGTTCACTTCTAACTGCTGAGTTTGCTTCCTTCAGCAAATGAAACAGTTTGGAAACTGGTACTTTCTCAGTGCTTTATAGCTTATACAAGCCATGGCATTTGTATTTAATTGTGCCTGGCACTTTAAAGAACTGGTTCTTGTTTTAAAATTGCATATTACTTTCCTAAATGTTAACAGGATGGGCTGTAACCTCTTATGCCAAGGATCTGCTTTAAATCTTTTTAATTTTGGCAAAATATTTAGTGGTTTCAGAGGAAGGGTAGTTCATGATGTCAGAAGACAAAACTGTGGTCTTTAACATCCTTAAATTCTTATGACTTCTAGAATGAAATGTTGAGACTTGGTGAGAGGTCCCTGTTGTCAGGAGTCTTTTGTAATTTCTGTGGAACAGCTTTTCAGAAGCCTCAGAAAAGCACAGCTTGAGAAGTGAATTCTCTGCAGATTCTGCTGGGAGTGGGAATCCACCCCTGGCAGGTGGAATTGCCAGGGTTTGGCTTTTTCAGTGGGAAGTGTTCTTTCTGCCTGGCAGGGACAGGTTATGTGATGGGGAATGCCCTTTGATTGTGAGCACCTGCTCTTAATGCTGGGAGCAGAGGAGGGTGACATTTCCCTTAACAATGTGTTGCCACTCTGTGCTTGAGAAGGTTCTGTGGACTCAGTGGGAGATTGATTGGGAAAGAAGGATGCAGAAAGAAAGAAGGATCCTTCTTGGAAGAAGGATGAAGTGATGGGTTTAGAGTATATAAAATCAGGTTAAAGAACTCTCAGCATAAAATCATTTGAGTTTGGGAGTGTGATAGGATAAGCATATCCTTCCCCTTCTTTACTCTTATTTTAGGCATTTCTCTGTCTAAAAAGGTCACTGTGCTGGATGGATTGTTGGCTGGAAACACTGCAGCTATTCTTGTAGCTGGAAACCCAACTGAAGGATTTTTTTTGTAATTCCCTGCAATGGTTTCTCATTACTTACAAGCTATACTAGAACTGTGTGTTAATAGCTAGGGGCAAAGCAGAGCTCCTTGCTGATGTTCTCAAAAAGCTCTTGCTGAGCACAGGTAGTGAGAAGTAGAAAGCTGCCAGAATTCAGGAAATTGGGAAGCTCAGACTTTGCAGTTGTGGGCTAAACGATAAATGAGGAGGGAATGGGAAATCTCCACAAGTCTTGCTAGTAGCAGATTCATTTTCTTCCTGCTCTCTATAAGGTGAAGTGAGAGTACAGCATAAATCATGGAATTGTTAAGGTTGGAAAAGACCTCTAAGATTGAGTCAGCTGGTAACCTAACACTGCCCTGTTCACCAGTAACCCATGTCCCCAGGTGCCACATCCACAGTTTTTGAACACTTCTAGGGATGGTGGTGATTCCACCACTTTCCTGGACAGCCTGTTCCAGTTTCTTGAGCTGGGCAGACAGTTCTGATTCCTGTCTGATCACCCTCTCAGTGAAGTCCGTGTGATATGTGGCACTCAGTGGAGTGTAGGCTCATACAGTTATAGGCTAGAAACTAAACATAAAATGTGTAAGGCTGCAGAGCACTTGATCATCTCTGAGTAGTTGATGCAACAATGCCTTTCTATGCTCCTTTATATTCTTGGATGGATCCCTTCAATCACCTCTGCAGGCTCTTTTGTCTTGAAGACAATGGGTGAAGTGCTACCAGCCTGTATATCACAATTCACTGTTCAAACTAATGTCAGTCATACTTCTTATATTCCTAAATAGGTCTATCTTATTTGTGTTTTAATATTGTTGATAAAATCTGTGTACAGAGGAAGAGTCAAATCTTCCTTGAAGGGGTCTCATACATCAAGTTCTGTCAGGTTATTGTAGTAATGTTGTTCTTTGAGTAGGAAGTGGGGACTATATTTTATCTGTTCAGGTATTATTGATGAGGTGGTCATTAACAAAGTCTTTAGCATGAAAGATGGTTTTGGATTTTAAGTGCAGGCTGCTGCCTAAAAGGAGACATCTTTATCTTGCCAGTGCTTTTGGCTTGACCTAGGGTCTGGAGCTCACAGGGGAATTTTTCAAGTCACAAAGTGAGCCGTTATAGACAAGGGGAATTTTTTTTATATATACTGAAATATCCTTCAGACCTGAGCCCATTTCCACATGGTGCACCTCTGAAGTGTCAAGACTTATTGAGATTTAACATTTAGGATTGGAAAAGGATGTCTGAGCTAATGGGAAGTGGATTTCTTTTTTTCCTTTTTATTTCTGCACCTGTTTAGGTATAATAGAGAAATAAATGGACTGCTCTGCTTTCCATATCAGTTAGTCTGTGTGTTTGATGCTTGTGTGAGGCCCTCCAGATTAATTAGCAGGTTTAGTAAATGATACAGGAAAAACTAATCACATTTTGCATGTGTTAGCTTCAGAGTGCCAAGTCTTTACTTTTCCTCCTCCTGAGTCTGCAATGCCTGAAGTGCTTCAAGTCCTGATGGCCTTGCTTGTAAGATGTGCAATTTATCTGTTAAAATGAGGGCTATTGCACAGATTGTACATCACATGCACTGACTGACTGCTTTGTGTTCACTGTGATGTGATATGCTGAGTAAATAACCTCTTGGGTTATTAACACTTCTCTCTCTATGATTCATAGATGTATTCTCAGAGTCCTCTGTAGTTTTCAACAATGAAACCTTTTTTTTTTTCTGATGAAATGTATTTTTTCCTGATTAGGAAGACCACAAAAACCTCCTTAGAGACAACCTTTGGGTGAAAATCTGTGCAGCTTCTCTGTCTTTAGCTTGTGTATCAACATTTAAACCTCAAAATGTTGGTTTAGCCAATGCAGCCCTTAAAAATTCCATCTTAGAAGAATTCTCTGCTCCATATAAACTTAATGAAACATCTGGGTGGGTTCTTTTTTTTTTTGCTCTACTTGTAGAAAGATAGTTAAATTAAAAATTGATAGTGCTAATTGACAAATGTGATGATTCCTTTAAACGATTAAATATACTGCTATTAAAATCAGTCATTTTTAAGTACAAGCTAATGGCTAGTTGATTAGAACTACTAATTGCCTAGTTTTTCAGCAGATGTAATGAATCTAATTATGGTCATAAAGAGTGGATTGTTTAAAATGCAGGTATTGTGCAAGATGAGTTTTTGGTTTTCAGTAGCAGGAGATGCTTTAGTGAACAAGTGAAAAGCAAGGAATATTTTTCCATTGCCTCTTTGAAGACAAAGGTTTGAAAGGTAAAGTGTTAAACTGCCTCTGTCTTTTCTGACTTAGCTGTGATGTTCCTTAAGCCATATCAAGAGTAGAATTAATTGTGGATGATTGTGTGTCTCTTCAGCATCTAATTACAACATTCTAATTAAAAGCTGTTTTGTGAAGCCTGGTTTCCATTGGATTTGTGTTCCATCTTCCCTGAGCCCTTCTCCTGCATTAGAAATCACCTAAGAATCTCAGGTCTTGTTAGAAGAGTTTGTAATTGCTGTCAGGGTCTGGTTTTGTTGGGTGTCCATCACCAGCTTCACACAAATGGAGACAACAGGTCTACATTGAGATCTTTTTTTAAGAAGAACTTGCTTTGCTTGTGCTATGTGCTTGCATTTGATATCTTAGCAGCTTTTCTGAAGATACTCTGAAGGTTTTCACATTTGCTTAAGCTCCATTAGCACTGGTGTTGAAGGGTGTTTTCATATCTCCTGGTGGAAGGTTGGCAGAGTCTCAAGTGATGTGTGGATCTGAAAGGCTGGGTGTTAAAAGCCATTGCACACTGGAAGAGCTCTAATTTTGAGAAAACAAATGATGCCACCAGTTACCCAATCTGGAATGGTAATACTTGTGTTTGGGTATGTCAGGCCCTGGGTTGCAGTGAGCCCCCCTGTCCAGCACAGCCCTTTGCAATCAGGTTGAATTTGAAAACTGACACCAGAAAAGTCAAACCAACCTTTACAAGGGGCACAGGAGAGAATCCGTTCCAGCTTTGTTAAATCAGCTCTGTTGTTCCCAGAAAACTCTTAACAGAGTTACCTTGCTATAATGATTTCCATATTGATTGGATTTAAAGTCTACTAGCATTTAGACTGAATCGAGTTTGGGCCAAATTCTGAGACTTGCTGGGCATCATCTGTATCATCTTGTGATTAGTTAGGAGTGGAATCTAGTATTCTAGTAATTGTGGATTTTTTAGTTATGTAAAAATAGGTGAGAACCATAATGGTAAAATTAATTTCTCTAATATGTTTTATTTTTTTTTCCTAGTTTTTCATGTACAGAGAGGTTTTCCAATTGACCATTGTTCTTTTCACCATCTTTCCCTCTGTGATCATAATTTCCTTCTGGTTTCTAAAACCTGTAAATTTCATTTAATTTGTTTTACAGTGCTAAAATTAAGCCCTGAAATGATGCCCTTCAAGTAATAACAGGATACCTCTGTGCCCCTTGTAAATTGGCTCAGATTATCCAGTAAACCAGAAAACTGTTCTGTGAGTATCTCTTTATATTCAAGTTTACACTTAAGCTCTATGAAATACAGTTGATTTTCCCCTGTTAATTTTCAGAAAGTCCAGTCTCACTGTGGCACATTGTGCAGAATACAAACATGTTTTTTTTCAGTAGCTCAGACTTTCAGTGCACTGTGCGCTTAAGTTGATGTTTTTAGAGTAATACAATGTCTTTTCCAACCAAGTACTTGATCTCATCTGAAGGGGCTTTTTGTATCCTTTAACCCTGGATTTATGTGGAGGTGCTTTTTTGCACGTCTGCAACATCTTGTGTCTGTGCAAGCTTGTGAAGTGAATAAAAGTGAAGCCCACTGCTCTTGTAAGCACATAAATATTCTTTGTCACCCCCCCACTTTCTGCCCTAATGGGTAGCACTTATGTTGTTGGAGGTATTGTAGCACCTAACCATGCAGTAACCAGGGGTAAAGTAGAGTAATTTTCCTGATTTATCTTAATGTTTTATATTTGTCTGTGGTTAGAGAACATGGTTGGACAACTGATGCTGTTTTACACCGCAGCGACACAGACTCCAAGATTCAGAAGGCTGAAAATGACTCTTATTTTTGGGATGTGTCTCCTTTTATACTATTTTGCAGACTAATTTGATTGGTGAAACAAAGGCAAGCTTCTTCAATCACATTGGTCAGAGCAGAGGGACATCAAGAAGTCCCTCCTAGGAAAAGGGATGAATAACATAGGTACAGTTACCAAAACATTTCTCCTGTTTACAGAAAATTCCCTGGGAAAAGAATTTCAGGAAACAAAACACCTCAGGCATAAAACCAAGGCTATAGACAACGTCATGATTGTCCTTTGTTTTTAATGAGACTTTGAGAGAGCTGTAGAAGGAGAAAAGGTATTACCTTTATCAGCACTGTCCACAGTGAGAATGAATTAAACATTTACAAGCAGTTCTCTTTCAGGGTGGCAGTGGTTTAGGCATGGCTGTCTTGTCCCAAAATGTCCACACACACTATTTTATAAGAAATAATTTAGAAACTAATTTATCCCCTTGCATCAGTGTTTGATTGAAAAATCAGTGATTTCCACTTTGAAAAGTTCAAATGGAAATTAAAAATGGAAAAACTGATGGCACCACTTAGTGCTTTGACAGAAGGCCTGCACTTCTCAGTTTATATGTAGACAGGGCAGATTTAGATGAAATGGAAAGAAGAAATTCTTCACTGAGAAGTGGTGGGGCACTGGAATAGGTTGCCCGGAGAAGTTCTGAGTGCCCCAGTCCTGGAAGTGTTCGAGGCCATGTGGGGATTGGGCTTTGAGCAACCTGTTTGTGACAGAGGTGTTGGAACAAGATAATCTTCAAGATCCCTCACAACCCAAGTTATTCTGTGATTGTATTTTCATTTGTTTATTAAAGGC
This sequence comes from Illadopsis cleaveri, assembly GCA_013399915.1. Lineage (NCBI taxonomy): Eukaryota > Metazoa > Chordata > Aves > Passeriformes > Timaliidae > Illadopsis > Illadopsis cleaveri. Next base: position 59,286 of record VXBB01011831.1, read on the forward strand.
ATTTGCCACCTAAGAAGAATGAATTCTGCACTGTTTAATATGGGTGGAAGAATATATAACCATGTTATCCAATACTTAAAATAGAGATTAAACTGATTCAGGGACCCGATTTGTGAGTAGGAACAGTTTCTTTTTGCCAATAAAGCAAGATTGGGCTTTAGGGCCAACATAAGTTTTTTTCCTCTTGTTTTGAATGTGTTTCAGGTTAAATTCAGAATGGAATGTCATCTGCAGTAGGACCTTTCATCTAATGAGAATACAGAGCATCCTTTCTAAGTTGATTATTTGCATACAATCACAAGGAATGAATGTTTTAGAGGAAATACAGAAGGTATGTACAAACAACTGGCAGAGAATATATGTTTAAGCTGTATTCCTTACATGAGGGAACCCATGGACTTCAGAGGTCCAAGGCTGATTTGTAGTGCACAGTGGCTCTGATTGCAGAATGTGATCAGAATGCTGTTAGAGGAAAAACTACTGTGGGAGCTTTTCCTTCATTTTTGGCTTGGTGGTTCTGTAGTTCCTCAGAATTTTCTGGCTACCTGAAGGACCCTAGGTGGTCTCTGGTTAACTCTATCAGAACCCTATTTCCTATTCAGTCCCAGTCAAAAAAACATATTTATGCTGCTTTAAAAAAAATTAGTATTTTGATGTGTAGCTACCTGATTATATATATATGCTAATAATAATATTATGTTTTATATATAAATGCTGTATCTAATAGCAATTATATTTGTATTGTTACACAGTATTACTATACAATTGTTGTGCTACAGTACTGGTTTGGTTAATGCTAATAAACTCCTTATAATTACTTGCTACACTAACTGAAAACCTCAATTCATTGCATTTAAAGCAGAATTGAATTCTGCTGCTCTGAAATGTGTGTCCAATGCACAGCAGTATTTGACAAAACACATGTGAGGCCTGGAGTACTGTGGTGGACTTCCGAGTGGCTTCATATGAAAGCCAGAGACTGAATTCTGGTTTCATCACCTCTAAGAGAATTTGATTTTTTAAGTGGAAATTGTTAGTGGAACTCATAGCATTTACTTGCAGAGTGTTTTCCTGTTCCTTGTTTTCATCACAAGTTACCATTTGGTGTATTTGAAAATGTTAAGTCAGAAATGGAATCTGGGAGAGCTCTGGGACCCAATGGCCTTGCTTTTGTGGATGTAGATAAATCAGTTCCTACTGTCAAGTAATGACTAAAACTACATGAAAAGAAATGTCTGGTGCAGCTTGTTAAATTGTGTTGTCTCATGCTGATAATCAGAGTCAGGAAAATGTTCAAGTTCTAAGGGACTACACTTGAGTACTTCTTGTGTTTTGCATTGATTGTTATAAATTCTGACTGTGGAGGGATAAGCAGGGCTTTAAACTTCTCTTCCTGGGCACAAAGAGCTTTCCTGAAACATTCTCTTAATGGAAAATATTTGAAATAATTTTTCTCAATCTTCTAAGTAGTGATGGTATTAGTATTAAAAAGCTATAGCTTAATATCTCAAATTCAGAGAGGTGGTTGTTCATGTTCTGTTACTACAGTCTCTGAACCCACAATTTTTGTGTCTATTTTGAACATTCCTTTATGTATAAAGTAACTGCTACCAGCTTACCCTTTCTTTAACTGTGGAATAAAAGCATTTTCCAGAACATCAGATCATTTTACCAAACACGATTTTTGGGTTTTTTTCAGTAGTCAAAAAAGCTGCTACAACTTCTCCCCTTGTAGGGAAGGACTCAGACTTTTGCAACAGCTACAGTTTAATAATTACAGCCACAGTGTACCTGTTCCTTTTTGATACAGATTTTGACTTTGCAGATTTTCATGCAGTGTGTTTCAGGGTGGCTCTTGGGAGTGATCTTGGGATGCTGCTAAAATTGAATTATTTCCAGTGGCCAAAATGGAATTCTGTCTAATGATATTTTCAGAACCATTCAGACTGTGCAGATTCCTCACTGTTTGTAACATGCAGGTTAGGGATATAATGGAAAATAGGATGACAGTGTTTATTCTGGGCAGTCCTTACTTATGGTTCATAGTAATAAGTTAATTTTTCTTACATCCATGTGGATTTTAAAGGATTATGTATTCTGCAAAGTATTCAACTTTCTTTGCCCTAAATAGAACCTTTAGGATGAAAATCAGTATGGAATAAACTGATTCATAAACCATAAAATATTACTCCCTCTTGTGGTTTAGGAATAGTAAATGCTGCCTCTGAGACTCTCCAGACCACAAGCCACTTGCTCCTATCGTGTTTTTAGTAACTTGGTTTTAGGGAATGATTTTTGTAGGTGGCTGAAAAGAGTGGTTAATAGTTGGGCTTCTTTCAATTAGAACCAAAAAACCTGTTCAATATCGACCTGGATGTTAGTCTATCAAAAAATCAGACATTGGTATCATTACAGGTAATGACCCAACTGCTGGTCATCTGTTCTGCTTTAGTTAGTTTAGTATCACCTTTTCACTGTGATTTTGATCCTTTTCTGCATTTGAGAACCCTATCCTGGTAATGCAGTTCCTGCAATGTTGCAGGTCACTTCCAAGAAAAGCCCAAAATGGTAACATATTTAGACATGTTAGTGCATTGTCTTGTGCACTGTGCTTTGGGCCAAACCTTGGTGTGGTTTCTGGACTCCTGTTTTCAAGTCAGCTGTGTGACTTGAGGGTATCTTGAAGTTATTGAAAACATTCTCTGCAATTCTAATAGTGCCACTTTAAATGTAAGTTCAGGAACTTTAAATGAAAGTGTGTTAAGTTTTCTTTGCAGAATGTTATTTAACTGGAGGGATTCTGGATTAATTTAGCAGCCAGGTCTGTTCTTTCTGCCATAAGCCATGCTGTCAGGGAAACTTAATTACACTTTAAGTGGGATGCAAATGAGTTGTGACACTACATCATTTCACATGAAAGGTTCATTACTTACATTAACTGCACAATACTCTCTCCTAAGCATAGGGCTCATTGCAATTTCTCTATTTTTTAACATGGTTACATCTGACTATGGCTTTTACTTTTAATGTGTCTTTTCCTACTACATGCCCTTACTTAAATCGTTTGAGCTTTAAGCTGTTGAATTTATTAAATGACTTGAATCTGAGTAGCATAGAAGATATTAAAATAAGGCCTTTAAAGTCTTCCAAAATGCTCACTTAGAAATTTTCTTCTTTTAAAGGTATATAAAGCATATATCTTTACATGACACATGCCCTGTAGGAGGGATGTACATTCCTTCCTTCTTCCCCAGAAAAATTAGAAGGAAATAGATGCCATTATTCTTAGCAGTTCACCATATTTGTCAAGTCTCAGTAAATAATGGTGATGGAATGAAATGTCTTTCTAATGACTCAAAATTATGGAACTTTGATTCATGGTTGGTCATTCTCAAGTGACAAAATAAGATATGGGGTAAGTCTTAAACTCCTCTACCGGCTCCATAGTTCCTTGGCAGGTTTCTGCCATCTACCAATTGTTCCTATACTGGTGAAAAAGCTCAATGGGACAGCAGGTGAAAGGAGTCTTGAGGGGTCTTGGGGCTTATTCTGTTATCAATGAACTTATTTTATTTGCAAGTTCACACAAACTAGATTCTAGTTAAACCCTTTGTTGCTGCTTAGATGGGGTCTTGAGGGCAAGACTCTCAGGTACTGTCAGCACTTCACTGCTAATTTCATGATTGCCAATTCTTTTAGTAAGCCCCATTCTGTTTCACTGAATTTAGTGCTTGTGAAGAATGCTAACATTGAAAATACCTTGAAAATACCTGACAAGTATATCTATTGCTACTTCCTGTGGGTTCCTGAGGGATATACTGGATCTCTGGCTGTAGAGGGGCAACCAATGTTTCTATATCAATGCTTAGACAGGCTGTTGTCTAAAGCAGAGGTTTAGCTAAGCCTTTGGTAGCATCTCTCAAGCAGTAGGGTCACTATGGAATGGAGTGGGACCCTTCCTTGAAATCGGTGGGCCTTCCCTCAGTCTTAGTTTCATTATGACTTTGGGGAAAGTGATACCTGAACAAGTTCTAATGAAAGATTTATTAGGTCTGCAGTCCTACCTCGGTACTAATTTTATGCACCTCTGAAGTATGGCTCATTAAGTGCACTGCTGAAATTTTAAGAAGGGTATCCAAGTTCACAAATGCTGTTTGGCATGCTGCTGTGGCTCCAGCAACAAAATAACTTGCTTTTCCTTAGGGAGGCTTTGGGTATCATCATGCATCTCTTAATTTCATCTCTTTCCCTTCTGTTAAATTAGAACAGAAGGGAGATCTTATTACCTTTCCACTAAGTTTGAAACAATGTGGTTTTGTGAAACTTGTGAGAATGATTACCCAAAATTCATGTGCTGCATTGTTTGAAAAGTATAAATGCACCCATGACTAATTTCTGGACTGAAAACTGGTTCATATATTACTATGACCATACCATCAACAAATTTTGATCTTGCTGCTTCTTTGAAAATTCGTCCTTCTATAAATATCCCTTTCGTTTGAAGGGGCAGAACACATTAGAAAATGAAAACAAGACTTTTCTGAGGTATTTACTCTCTCTGGTTAGGTGATATGTTTGTGGATGTACATATTCCCACACCCAGCAAGAGGACAGGCTTAGCAGTCTTAAATTAAGCTGAGTGAATGGAGAATATGATGTTATGAACTCAGCACTCATGACTTAGAATTTGTTCTTCACAGAAGTCACACCTAATGCCATCGTGTGAATTATCCAGGCCGAGGAAAAATCTGGTTCAGAAGCTGTGTTGAAATGTTGCACAGGTTTTATTTGGGTTTTATCAGGAGAAATAGGGACCTGCAGCTGCAGTCTGCTGAGGCTCAGGGCTTGTGACACCAACTCCTTCCTGCAGTGCAATAAAACAGAGTTCATATGGATCACTAAACAAAAAACAAAATGGGATTTTTTAGTTCATGGAGAGCCTGCTTCTCAATTGCACAATGTTTTGGTATTTGTGGTAAACTGGAGTTTTGAAAACTTCATTTTTTTATAGGTTGATGCATTTTTCAGAAATTTGAAAGCTTACTTAACATGAAACTTCAATTTCCTTTAATAACAGCCCTTAGGAGCTGAAATATTCTGAAATACCAAAATTTGCATTTAGAAGCTTTCCAGAGATTACCTGGTTTTGGTTGGTTTGGTTTTGTTTTTTGGGTTTTTTTATTTTTTTTCAGTGAAAAGGGAATTGTGCTTGATGGTTATTTAAGTTTTTGGTGTTACCTGGCACCTTCTTATCTTTAAATAGTAATCAACAAGTTTGAAACCAGAATGTTGTCTACCGTGCAGTCCCATTTCTGGGAGCAACCTGGCTTGAATGGCTTGTATGGCTGGACTGAAAAAGGAGTTGTCCACAGTCTGTAGTTTTCCCCTGAAGTCACAAGAAGGAAAAGAGCAGAAAAGAATTAGAAGGCAGAGGCATAAGAGGTAACTATGAAACCTGGGACTTTGGGGGAACCTTTTCACTTCCCTTTCCTCTCCCTTCCTATTAAAGCCATTCAGTTCTTGAAGTCTATTTTGTAATAAGTGTAGATTTTTTTTATTACACATCAGATTGTTATTTATTGTGGTTAAGGTAGTAAAAATGCCTTTCCAATATCTGTGAGAACAGAGTTATTCCAGACAGTGCAACTTGCCCAGTGCATTAACAATACTTGGATGTAAAACATTTGCCCCATTACCAATTATTTCTGTGCAAATCATTAGAATTTCTGGACTACCATGGGATGAAAACTGCCAAGAACTCTTGAAAAAAATATTCATAGTTTCAAAAATGACTGGGAAATAGGTTGGAATAATCTTGAATCTCTAAACTTGTTTACTGATATTCAGCTAATGTCCTAGAGGTCATCTGAAATGTTTTGGCCTGTTTTATATGCTAAACTGAAAAATACTGATAGAGAAGTGTTCCAGTCACATGTGATTGTGTGTAGTCTTGAAGGGGGAACAAGACACAAGTAGAACATCCACTATGAAAAATGAAATTCAAGACTTGGAGAGCAGCTGTGATAACACTCCTAAGGAAGCACATACTGGGGAGAAAATGGACTGTTCTAATATAACACTAACAAAAAGGGCATCTAGCACTGCTGGTCAAACATGGAATTGCACAGAATTAGAAACAGTACAGTTGTGGGGAAGTGTTACACCTGAACAAGTCCTAGGGAATAAAAAGCATGCCAATAAATCACTTGTCATTGTGAATAGTAGAATACTGCATTATTTTCTCTCAGCTAAAGTGCAGGTTTTACAAAAACTGCTTTCTCAAACAGTGTGATCTTACTGGAATATTCAGCATTGACACCCATGGTTGCTGAGGGCCAGAATTCCAGGGAATAAGGGATATTCAGTGCACTCTCCTGTGTGATTCTTTCTCTCAGCTGCCTGTTCCTGCTGTTTCTTGTGTCTGTTGCTTTTGCTGGGTGAGGTGAGTTGGCAGAAGTGGGTAATGACACTTAAATTTTAGCTTTTGCTGTACTGGCCTTTCTAACTCCTACTGGGTAGGGTGGCCACGAGTAAGGGGTGGCAAATGGGAAGAAGCTGTTACTGATAAAGGTCTTGAGACAAAAAATATAGCAAGGAAATTATTACAATTATTTCAGGCACAGCAGTTATGAATTGGCCAGTTTATTGTTTACAGTGTGCTTTTGAGATTGAAATATTTTTCCTTTTCCTGCAGTTGTTATAATTTCTGAAAAAGATGCCATAGTATTTAGTAATGCAATAATGATAAGAACGTTTGAAAGACAATGAATTTTGAACTAATGGAAAAAAAATTACTTTCCTTGAAAAAAATAAAGTCTTGGCTGTAAATATTATTCAAAGTGTTCTACTGCAAATATTATTTAAAGTGTTCTGAATAAAGGAAGTGTGGTAAATGAATGGCTTGTCTTGCTTTGAATAGTAAGCTGTTAAAATCACAAATATTTATATTTCAATAGAAGCACTAAGGTACCTCAATGTCTTTACAACTAATTGTCTGTAACTGGAAATGCTATTTTAAAGTAGCCTTTATAACTATTATTTTTTCTGCCATGAAATTGCACAGAAGGTGGGAAATGTTACAGATTAAAAGTAAATTGGAGGAGACAGTTGAGACTAGATATTGCCACCATTGTATTGAGCTGTGTTTTATGCTAAATTAGTTTAAATAGGACTGTCTTGGGACTCTCATCTCAATGAGATTTAGCCTGAAATAGGAGTCACACCATGCCCACAGTGGTCACTAATTTAATTTTTTTCCTTTGTGGCTTATCTTGATCTGAATTTTTTTCCCCTGTTCTTTGACATCATGAATTTTATGCCTGTGTTCAGAGAGTTTAGAGACTCTGACCACCTTTTGCTGCAGTGGTGTGAAATTATAAGTTGTACCCCCTTGGGTTTTTTGGATTTGCTGTGCTCTTATGGAAATTATTTATAAAGCAAAGCTATGGAAGGATTAACTCCTCCTTTTAGCACGAAGCAATACTGTTTCCACTTGACCTTATGTGATGAGGACAAGGTTTAAATGTGTCAGAAACTTGGATTAATTCTCTGCGCAGGAGACTGGAACTTTTATCTACATTAGCAGTATAATTAGCAGTCCCACCACAACAGCAGTGTAAACCATTAAAAAAAAGAAAAAAAGGAAAAAAAGGTTGCATTTTTGAATTTTACCAGATGAGACAAGGCTTACCTGAAAAAGAGGACATTGGTGACACTACATGGTAATGGAGTGTATAAACTCTGTTAGGGCCATGTATTCCAGAAAGCCTGTTACCCTTTAATCAGGATGGCAAAAGCATCTTGATCTGCTTAGAGAATGTAATTGCCTTTTGCTCTTCCAGCCGTGGACGCTCCTCTCACGGTGTGCCCGTGTTGAGCAGTTCATTGCATCTGTGGTGTGAGGTCTCTGACAATATCATCTCCCTCCTACAGGTACCACTGGAAGCACAAGGAATCAATGGAGCTGACAAATAAACAGCATGTGGCTGATGCCTGACCTGTCAGTGGGAGTGTGCAGGTCATACTGATGGCTTCTGGTGAGGAATATTGACAGCAGGAGCCTGTCTGTGATGAACGTCTGATTGGGGTTATATTTGCATGGGAAACTACAGCCAGTTTACAGTAGGGAGAAAATAAAGTGATCCAGCTTGCTGCTGTGAAAAAAAAAAAGAGAATTGTAACAGTAATGGATTTAATAATGTCTTTTAGAAACCTGTTTTAAAACTCAACAGGCTATATGAGCCTTTTATTTCTGCTCCATATAGGAAAAAGAAGTTGATGTGAATTACAGAAAATTGTCTTTTCTTGGGAGGTCTAGGTTTATTTACTATTTCCGTTTTAATTTCTACCTTTTCTGGGTTTACAGGTTGTTTTCGGAGTAAATGCTAACATTTACAGAGCATGTAAAAGGAAAAAAAAAAAAAAGCTAGAGGAAAACCAAAACCCTCCCAAAAATCCTTGTTACTTCATGGCTTGAATTTTTTTTTGCAGACACACCCTTTTCGCAGTGTGCCGTGTTGATGAGGTGCTGATATGCTGTGAATTAGCACAGGTTTTCCTTTTGAGTAAAACAAATAAACGTTAAATTTTAGTATCTTCGAAGTGCCAGTCTTTTTAAAGGGATTTTCAGGAAATGTTCTTATTAGTCCAAGGTCCCAGAGCAGTATTTCAATATAGGCTACTGTGGATTGATCTTCCAGGCAGCTGAGTCCTTACTCTGAGTGCAATTCTTTCATTTTGTTATAATTTCTGTAGTAGTTCTGAAATATTCTGAAATATTGACATAGAATGGACACTTTCCTGGATTGAGGGTCAAATTTCATCAGATTCTATACAAATATTCCTCTCAATTTTTTATCTTTTCTTCCTCTCACACTGGTCTCCTCAACTATAAAGGAATATTACCTCTACTGTGTACAAATTAATAGCTACTTCAAATTCTGGTAATACTGGAAAGCAAGTGAATTCTATCTAAAATAGAGGAAAAGTAATTGAGCCTTTTGACTTCCAAAAGGTAAGTGCAGTTCAGCATTGTTGTAAACCCAGTGAGAACCTATGCTATGCATTTTTATGGCTCTGATAAATTTGTAATGATTGGTAGAGGAAATCAATGGAAGTCATATTAAATACATTTTCTGACAGGATTATTGCAAAGCAATTTTAGAAGAACCCAGTCAACACATGGCTCATCTTAAGCAACAGAAGTCTTTATTTAATAAATATAAGAATAGAGTGAAAATGGAGACAGCTTACCCCAAGTACATAGTTTTTAATGATGCTTGGCAAAGTGCTTGAGCTCCACCATGGAAAGATGTTTGTGTTGGCATTGCAGCTTGGCATCTCCACATGCTTTGGCAAAAGCCAAGCAAAACGTGATTTGTGCCAGTAAGGTAAATTCTGCAAAAGTCTGATGAATTACAGACTCTGCTGGAATGTCACTAAACTTGTTTTGTAGCTTCTGTGGTGTAAAGTCCCTTTGCTGATCTTCTCTGTGGAGAAAAAATGTGGCAGTGCCTAATCCAGTGAGTGGCACAGGCCATTTCTGCCAAGGTGTGTGGTGTGTTCATTTTCCCCTTGCTACCTTTAATCAGGCACAGGAAAAACCTGGCATATATAGATGTATGACAGTGGAATTTGTCCTATGCTTTTTGAGACAGAAAGGTTCTTAATAATGATGAAAGCCCTAGTAGAGTATGACCTAGCTTTCACTGAACCTTATTTTTAAATAAAATTAATTAGTCACTTTGGTGAGCTTTCCTTCAGGATTGTAAATGATTACTTCAAAATCCTATGTTTTTGAAGATACCAAAAGATAAAGTAGATGTTATTTCTGGAACCAGTCCGTACCATTAGCCTTAGCAACTTCTGAATTCTTTTACATTGCTTATATGAAGCAGATATTATTAATTGTATAGTGGCAAAAAAGGATTTCCTCTAGTCTAATGTTAGTCTTAATTTTAGGACAAATTTTCCATGGCCCATTGTGTACAGCTCTGCACTGTGACACCTCATTATGGCTTTTGGAAGAATGAATTTCTTAATGATGCCTGATATTCCATCCCCTTGAACCTGATCCTCTCATTAATAAAAGAGGAGAAAGATAGGGCTACTACCTTCTCATTGTAGAGGATTTTGAACCTTTTAAAAATTGCAATTATTGCCTGTGTCTGAGGATGTAGGAGTGTGCCTTGAATGACCTAACACAGCTTTAAAAAAGAAAAAAAAAATCCCAACTTTTTAAAATACTTCTAGCTAAGAATTGTCTGTTTACTTTTTCTTGTCCTGAAATCAGGGGTAATAATAATCAAAAAAGTCTCTGGCATGAGTGTATGCCATGAATTTCTATTTAGAGGCTCTCCTCTGTATTTTAGCATGATGCTAAACAGGCTGTTATTTTAAAGCACCATTTTACTTTTCTAAGGAAGAAGCATCTGTGAGCTATCCTGACACCCATACCTGTGAATGGTGTCTGCAAACAGAGTTTTGGGCGTTTCCTTTTAAAATAAAACCAAAACCTATGCTTACCATTTGACATATTGCACTTCAGAGCAAAATAACTTCTGGTTGGTGACAGGCTTTTTCAAACTTCTAGGCTAAAACCCAGTGTATCCTGGAGGTGGCAGCAAAGTACGTGCAAAGGAAGTAAGGAGACCACTAATGCATAAACAAGTGAGAGATTAATGCTGCTCTGCCGTGCTGCTGATGACTTTGACTAACTGCATCAGCCTCTTCTAGCTTCAAATGACAGTGCAGGTAAATAGAGGGTTGATGTATTTATCTATTATTTTTAAAATTATATTGGGTTTGCTCCAAGTGCACTGAATTCCCACTTCAGCTTATCCATTTTTAGCAGGAGATGGAAGTTTGTCTATTTTTCCCTTTCTTTTCTGGTATCATTACAAGCAACTAAGACAAAAAGCCCTTTTGATTAAAAATTTTCAGTTTTGTGTGCCAATGTGGCACTGTTCAAAACCTATATTCATTAGTTTGCCTGCATTTTTTTTTTTTTAAGAGCTTTCCTTAATCTGGAAATATAGGTATTTCAATCCCCCCTGGATTTTTATGCCTTCAGCATTCATAATGGTGTGATTAACTGGCAAGGTGATTCATACTCTAATAATGGATTGCAAAGGACATCATATTAGACATCCTACAGGCCTCTTTACTCCAAAGCATACACACAATAACGCCCCAGAGACATGAGTTATGGCTGCTGCAGCTGGAATAACAAGGACTGTGAGTGCTGGGCAGAAACATCATTAAAATGAAAGGCAGAAAACCCGTGGCTGCCAAATTGCAGCTGTTGGTTTCGATGTTAAACTTGTTTGTCAAAATACTCTTTTGTGGAATTGATAAAAGCCGCAGCTAGAATGTTCTACAGGGTAGCAGCCCAAAGCAGGAAAGTTCATTTTACATCTGTCTAAATGTTTAGGGGTGTTTTTTTGGTAAAGAATATAGTGTAACTTTTTGCAAATGGACAGCTTCCTTTTTTGTGTGGTGGTGGTGTTGTTGTTTTGTTTTTTTGTTGTTGTTGTTTTTTGTTTTTTGCTTCTTGCACTATTTCCTATTTTATCCACCCATTGTTTCATCCAAAGTAGGCTTTTTGTGAAACACAGGAATCACAAACGTTATTAATATTGTTTTTACATATAATGGTGTGATAGAAAAACTACCATAATATAAGATGTAAAAATGTTGTAGCTAGTGTGATGAGCAGGAAGAAATCCCTGTATTTTAAAATACCAATTAGAAAAGTATTTTAGATCTCCTTAGAAGACTTTAATTTTTATTCTTTAGGTGATGTCACCGGTGGAGTGGTAGCTTCAGACAAAGTTTATTAAAGAAGTCCTGCTGCTAAATCATGAGGTGCTGAGAAGTCCCCCTTGCTGAAGGGGTTTAAAGTTGCCTAAGGTTTAAGTTTTCAGCTTTGTCCCTCAAGTTTTAGTGATGGCAAGTCAGATATATTTATAGAAGATGAATTACTTGTTATGGCAAATGAACAGACAAAAGATCTTAATCAGAATTACTGCACAGTATAAAAGCTCAAGCCACTATAACATAAAGTGGCAGGGGGCACTTTATTAAAGCAATAACCTTAAAGCAAGAATATATTAAGGTTACCAAAAGAAACACTTTGTAGTAGAGGTTTTGATGTGTGTCACCACCCTCTGTTTCATGGAATACATCTTGATTATGCTATTTGCTTCATAATAAACCATTAATCTGTGTTTAAAAAAAACCCCAAACCAACACTACAATTTTTCCTGAAATATGTATTTCAACTAAATTGTTCATCTCAGGGAGACCTGTCCTGAAGTCCTTAAAAGTTTTATTTATACTTACCATTTAGTTTAGCTTAGATGATGTTTAGGATCACCTAGAGCTTTTATATTAAGTGGTTCACATCACTTTTGCTAAACCCACTTGGAAGTAAGATTCATATTAATCCCAGGCAATATTTTACTGAAGATTAAAAGATATTTCCTGTCCAGCCTTGAAAAAGAGGGAAGGAGAAAATTACCGAATTTTTCTCAGATGTAAAGTCATGCTGTTTAACATTATTAATAAACAGAGAAATATGTACAACAAACTAGAAATGTTTGTGCAGGATTTCTCTTTGTTAGTAGAGGCTATTCTTGTATTCTGGGTTTTTTTTCCCCCCCCATTTGTTTAAAGGTGAACTTGATGGTAGATTTCAGCTTCAAATTGCTTGCAAATCCACTGAGTTAACTAACACCTCTTAATATTTGAGGAAGACAGCTTTTGTGTTTTCTCCCTTTGGAAACTTTTGCTGGCTCCAGTGTGTGTGGGAATTACCTCAACATTTCCATGCTGGAATTTGAGATGCAGCCCGTGAAGTTATTCTGTTTCACAGACATCTATATACTCAGAAGACCCTGTGACACTGTTGCTTGCTGATACATCTCATCATTATTTTGAAATCCATCAGACTCAGTTCCTGTCTTAATTTCTCAGCAATGAAAGCTGCTTTTGCTTTATTGCTCATTCTGTTAATATGTCATGCCACTAAGGAGGGTCGAGGAATATTGAGAAGATGATATGTTCCAGAGAAAATGAGATGCATAAGGAATTCAGATGGCTGCAGCAAATCACTTTCATTGTGCCAATCACTGGTATTTGTACCATCTTTTTAAGTAACATGGCATGTGGCAAAAATGTGTCTCAGTGATAGTTTGGAACATATTATCTACCCAGCTTTCCTTTGAGGAAATTAAATTACTCAAAAAAATTTCATCCTCCAGTTTCCATGACAGTGACTATCAATCAAAGTCATTGCCTCTTGATTATCTGTGCACCCTCTGAATAGAGTAGAGAAATTTTTAATTACTATTAAATGCTTGCCAAGCATGGACATGGGAGGGAAAAACTGGTCAGTCAAGGTGCAGTTCTGGTGTAGGCACTGAGCCGTAATCAGATGACACTTGAGAAACGTAAGTGAAATAAAATAAAATTAGTTAGTTAGAGAAGCAGAGGTAGGAAAGCAGATTTGAGAGAAGAGCAAGGCTACTTTATGGTCCTGTGTGCAAGCTCCTTCCCACTTTGTGGTCTAATATCTGTGCCTGTAATTACACTGTTGGTGTGTTGGGAAAGAGGCCTGCTAAAAAAATGGTTTTTAGATTACTTTATTTAGGAGCCTTATGGTTACAAATGAACACAGTTCCTAGACTCTGCTTTTCATTAGTGTTCTTTGCCCTT
>VXBB01011833.1:3827-43224 GCA_013399915.1 Illadopsis cleaveri
GGCCTGAGCGCTCCGCAGGCCGGCGGGCTGGGCCGGGCGGGCCCCGCCGCTCCCGCCACACCTGTCCCCTCTGCCCGCGGCGCACCAGCGGGATGGGGTCGCTTGCTGGGTGCGCTGTCTGCGGCCAGAAAATGTAAGTGGCTTTGAAGTGGTTAAAAAACCCCCAAACAAAGCAGGTAAGTAGAGTTGGCCCCTAAGTTTCTGGACAGACTAAAAGACGTACAAGGAAAAATGTGTGTTATGGGGAAAGCGTGAGATCACTGGGCCAAAAGAGGTGTTTAGAGACATATTGGGGAGTGGACTACTTGATCTCCAGAGGTCGCTTCCAGCCCTAACAGTTCTGTGATAATTCGTAAGCGTCAAAACCCGCTGTTTGTCCCAATTGCAATGAGTGCATTTGTTAGCGACTGTTTCTGTAGTTACCTTTTTTCTGTAATGATCATGTCTTTCTGCAGCTTTTCGTGGGGTACAGCGTTTTTTACAGTAGAGGTAGAGCTGAGCCCTGGCTAGCTTATCCGAAAGTGGAGTTTGCCTTGTCTTAGAGGCCCCGAGAGACTTTTACCCTGGCAGGGTTTCAGGAGTGTGTACCTGTGTGTTCCCGCAGAGATCACCGGTGTCAGGTGCTCACAGCTTTGCCCAGCTCGGTAAATTCTCCCATGCATGTATCCACATCTCTTCTATTTTTATTTGCTGGTTAGGCAAAGTTTTTTCTGACAAAGCTTTGATATTCTGAGGGAAATTTGATTTTTTTTTTCATCCTGGTTGATATTTGTAATAATTTCCAATTGTAAAACTGCTGGATGTACAGTGTGAGGTGGAGTATCACTATTAGTTAAAGAAATGTTGAGTTTAAACCCCTTTTTCATTGCCTAGGCAGATTGTAAATGCATCCACGTGGGAATGTGTTTTTCATTGGTGGACACATGGATCTCTTGGGTTGTTTTTTAAAGTGGGGAGCAGCCTGTGTTCTGTCCTCTCCATTTCTGCTGGTGAAGTGTTACAGCAGCAGTCAGGACCTGGAGCTGTGTGGACTTTTAAGGATAACACGTCATGGTGCTGGAACTTCTGGAGAGTGTGTGGTTGGTCTGTACAGTGTGAATGAGGATGATTTCTTTAAAGGGTTTATTTTTCATGTAGCCTAAACCAGCAGGCACAGGAATATCTGGTGGCTGTTATTTCAAATACCAGTTAAGTTAATACTGTGATGGTGAAGTCTTTGATTTATGCTCTTACAAGGTTGAAAATAATCAGTATGATGTGCTTACAAACCCAAATCACTTGTTTCCTCAGCCCAAAACTCGAGGTTTACTGTTTCCCCGCTGTGTGTTTTCCTTGGTTTAAAATATCTCTAGGGAATCAGCCATGTGATGCGTTGCTGGTGTTTGTACAGAGAAGTGTAGCCCTAATGAATAAGGATTGTCCCTCAAGTGCATATTATGGAGCCGGATTCAAGGCATTCCTAGAACTACTTGTTGCTAATGCATTATTTAACAGCACCTCAATTTAATGTGGCACAGGAGTCATCTTCCTTCTATGACAGTGAGCAATTCTGGAGAGAAAGAAGAAAAGCCTCGGTGGGAGGTGGAGGGAGCCATTCCTGTGGAGTGGCCTGGCCTTTGAAGGCTGCTCAGTGATGTCCAGCTCTTTATTTAGATATTCCAAATCAATAATTGTGCCTCAGCTGACAAGGCTGGGCCAGCACAGCCCAATGGTGGCTGCAGTTATATGAGCACAATCCTTTTGTTAGTTTAGTTTATTCAGTTTGGGTAACTGCTCTGAGCTGGCCCTGGTGATTCCCCATAGTACTTGAATTCCAGTCAGCCCATTTTCTTATCATGGAACATAAAACTTTATACCCCAGCCTAGAGTTCCTAGTGATGATATGGAAACCCCAAAATAAGCTTCTTGTTCTCTATATATTAAAATTCAGGTTTTCCCCCTTTCTCATGACTTGCAATAATATTTTTTTCTGAGTAAAACCTTAGTAACTGATAAGCCAGGGAAGGTCAGTGCAGCTCATGTTCTGTCAGGGATGGAGGCTTGCATGGAGCAGCTCTCTGCTGTGTTTCAGAGGACTTCAAAACGTGACCCATAAATGAGTGTTCAGGGAGCATCCCAAGGGCCTTCCTGGTGTGCTGCCATGGCTCCCCTGCCTTCTCCCAGGGGAGTCCCAGGGAACAGCTCGGGCTGGGAAAGAGCTCAGGTGCCAAGGAGCCTCCTCTGCTTAAGTTACTCTTCCAGTGTCTCATCTCCTCCAGAACCTGTTTCCTGGGAAGGAGTGCAGCTTCTGATAGAAACTGCAGACATTTCAGGGGTTCAAACAATGGAACTGCAGAGTTGGCCTTGTCTTTTACCTGCTTTCTAATAGCATTGAGCAAACTGTGTTAGGAAATATGACTGGGTTATGAGTCTCTTGGTATTTGCACCAAATATGTATAAAATAACATGGAAAAAGTCAAAATCACATGTTTGAAAATCTGGCCCTTTGCTTGCTCTGGTAAGATTCAACATTTATTCCAACCTGAGGGTGAAGTTGTTGGCTTTTTAAACTTTTATTACTGAATTATGTTTAAACTGTGTAATCCTTGCAAGCCAAACAATTTCGATTGCCGTGCACGGACAGTTGCTGTGGGTCACCCCTCCCGGCTGGGGAAGGGTCTGAGGCAGGATGAAATCCTCCATTGGTGTCACCATTAAACTGTGCTGCCTCTGACGTGTGGGAGTTCCTCCCGTGGGCTGGGCTTTTGTTTGTAAGCAGGTATGAATCACCCCTTGTGCCTTGTTAGTTACTAGTACGGAAATTGCAGGTTCTGTAGAGCAGGAATGTTCCCAGATAATTCCTTTATTTGAAGCTTTTGGAGGAAGGTGGGGCGTTGAAGGTGTAGCATGTTTTGAGTTAGCACGGTGTTAACGGGGTCCTTGTCTCCTGATTTCCAGTCCTTTGTTTGTATGAGAGAACTCCAAGGCTTTTATTGTCCAAAAGATTGGAATCAGGTGTGAGGTAAAGTGCACTCCACATGTCCTGTGTGGAACATCCACCCAAGTATGTGATACTGAGGCTCAAACTTGCACTCAGAGCCTTTTGTTCCACGTGTGCTGCTCTGCTTAAAACTAAACTTGCTAAGGAAATTATTTAAAGTATTTTCGCTGTAGGTCAGCAATAGAATTCACACAAAAAAACCCCAGCCAGCTGAGGTTTTTTGAATTATTGGCTTATTATCCTTTTAACTCATATACAATCTGTTCTGGTTTTTGTAACCTGGCTGCTGCTATCTCTGAATTCCTTTTGACGTCTCTGGTATGTTGTGTATGTGCCTGATATGGGGGATTTGGAGTAATTTTTGTGCAATATTCTGTTTGCTTTGGGTCCTGCCCTTGTTAAGCAGAACACCACATTTTACTAGCTATGTGTGGTAAAAATCACAATTTGTCTAGTCTGCATCAAATGCTCATCCTTTTCTTGGCACTCAGTTGAGTCTCCTGCCAGCCCCCACTGCATCACTGCCTTAATAAGCACCGTGTTTTAATAAGTGTTTGCTTTAGAGATGATTTGGGAGACGGAGCTTGAGTGGATCTGTGAGCTGGGTTTTTTGTTGAATGATTATTTTGACTACAAGTAAATCCTACCACTGAAAGTAGTGTCAGTGACTGATTTTTTTTTTCTTCATACTTTCTGAACCTTGCCAGATTCAGAAAATCCATACCCTGGGTAGAACCCTGATTTAAAAGACTTTTACAATCCAGATTTGAGCCTTGCTCCTGCAGGCGACTCTTGTGAATGCTCTTAGAGGTAGTGGCTGCTTGCCTCTGTTCTCTCTCTCTTTAGGTGGGAGCAGAGTGAGCCTGAGATCAGCTCCCAGAGCTGGGTTGCACTGAAAAGCAGCCACATTTCTCTGTGGTCTTCACATCCAAGTGGCATTTTCCCTTCCTGCCCAAACGACTGGGGGTGT
Organism: Illadopsis cleaveri; assembly: GCA_013399915.1. Taxonomy (NCBI): domain Eukaryota; kingdom Metazoa; phylum Chordata; class Aves; order Passeriformes; family Timaliidae; genus Illadopsis; species Illadopsis cleaveri. Next base: position 7,778 of record VXBB01011833.1, read on the forward strand.
GAAGGCTGCTCAGCCTTGCGTGGGTGAAGCAGAGTTGTGTAACAATCTCTGCACGCTGTTCTCAAGGGCACTGGGAGTTCTTGGAACCAAATTCCAGGTAGTCACATACCACAGGATGTTAATCACAGCCCGGGTTTGTGCTGCCTCTCGGTTCTGTCCCGGGGAGAATCTGCAGGAATCCCTGCACGGCTTTGTCACCTCAGTGCCGATGAGCTCCCGTTAAATGGAACAAGGAAACAGCCTTGGCGTGCTCAAAGGTACACGTTGTACCAGGTAAAACTAGTTCTAACTCTGGGGAAAAAAACAACTGTTTTAACTGACTGGTTTATACCATGGCAAAATTGTTTGTTGGCGTTTTTAGTGCACTTTTAATTCCATAACGTTTCTGGTTTAACATAAAATAATTCAGTTACTTCCATGTTAATGATGTAAGAAATCTTCTGTTGTAGTTTGGGGCAGAATTTCGACGGTTTTCTCTGGAGAGATCCAAACCTGGCAAGTTTGAGGAGTTCTATGGGCTGCTGCAGCACGTGCACAAGATCCCAAACGTTGATGTTCTGGTGGGATACACGGACATTCACGGGGACCTGCTGCCTATCAACAATGATGACAATTATCACAAAGCAGTTTCTACAGCCAATCCTCTGCTCAGGATTTTCATTCAGAGGAAAGGTAAGAGCACCTGAAGAACGTGAATCATCTGTTTATCCAGTTAAAATGTGATGTATGGAGGAAAAACCCTTCAGTTCTATTTCATCATGTCAAATTCCAGAATAATTATGGGTCTTGAAAGGTATTCACAACTTGTCTCTCTTGCAAGGGCTTCCTCAGGCAACCTATTTATACTTTGTGATTTTTTGCTTGTATTTAGTTGATTTAAAGTCAAGTTAAATCTCTAGCAAATGTTTCTTTCTGGTTTTATGTAAGCAAATAAAAATAGACTTTTAACCTCTAAGGTTTTCTGCTTTGTATGTTGGATACTTTCCATTTAAAATTCCAATCTTGATCAGACAAGAAGAGAGACCATTAAAGGATGGAAAGTAATTTTGAAAATGTTATTACCTGAAGTATTAAATGTAATATTAAAGTATAAATTCAAGACTAACTTTGTAATATGCTACTCTTATCACACTTTCCTAATAAAACATTTAGAAGTTTTCAGTTGACAAGCTTATATCAGTTATCAAACCTCAGGAGTGAGGCTGCTTGCTTTGTTGGTTTGACTTTGAAAGTAGTGTGTCTGCTCTGGTGTGTGTTCCTGTTGTCTGCTTTTGTTCATGAAGGGGGAAAAAATCCAATTACAAGTTTGTATTTGTTCTTGTGGTGGTGTTCCTGGTTGTTGCTAAGACAGGCATCTTTTCCTTAGAAAATGCTTGGGCATCAGAACCTTTTATCAACTCCCACTCCAACAAGTGAACAACTCCACAAGAGCCTGACACAGCCCCAACATTCATAACCAGTGTGGCTGCTTGGCAGCTGCTGAGTGCTGGCAAAATGTTTGTTTTGTTTGTGTTGCTGGTATAGACTGGTGGGGCTGAAATGCCAAAGGCATGAACCATTTGCTTTAGAGAACCTGGAGGGAGACAAGGCCTGGGAGTCCATCTAATCCCCTACAGCAGCCATATGACAGGAAGGGATAAGCCACTTTGTCAGCCAGGGATTATTGAGTTTATATTTTAACACCATATGTTTTTAGATTGTTCCCAGTGTGACAGGTCTGATGTTGCCCGTTCCAGTGTTACATTTGTAATGCTTTTTTAGTTTCCTACCATCATTTACCTTGATTTGATCCAGGTGGATTGTTTGTTACTACTGTGGTGCCAGGAGTTGATATAATGCACAAAAGTAGAAGATGAATCCATTTTAGTGGAACTGCTGAGCAGGAAAAGCTGTGTAGAAAGTCCCAGGTGTCACTGCCTTCTCTGGGACACAAGAGCCTTCTGCCTGTGGAGTTTCAGGGACTACAGGGCCAGGCTGGCACCACAGTCACCACTGCACCTTGCTGGATGTTAGCTGTGATCACACCGATCACCTCTGCTGATGAAATGAAATTTCATGTTGATGAAATTGAGGCTTTGCCTTCACTGGCGTCTTTGCCATACAGAGTAGATGTTTGTTTGATAGAGAATGCAGAAATAACTTTGGTCTGGATTTTTTTGGGGGTGATTTGCCTGTAACCAAGGCTGGATTTGGTGGAGTTGGGATGGTTCATATTTTGTGCAGTGTGATTTGTTTAAGTGTGTTTAATTCATAGATTGCAGCTTACTGGCTCTGCCTCTGGAGTGGAAAAGAAATATCTGAGCAAATACCTGCCATTGATGGGGCTGCCTTGGTCTGGGCTGGTTTGGAACTATAATAAGTGACACAAGTTACTTTTCCACCTGCAAGGCTACTTGTGGCTTTCATGCATTCTCTTATATCAGCTGAAAAATTTTTGTGGGTTTTGTAATGGAACTTTGACTTCTTTTATATTTCCAGTAACAATAGTTGGGAATTTAGGATCTTTGACAAAAAGCCACTGTGGGGAAGAGGGAAAGTGTTTTGATGCCTTATAATAGATGAAATTTTTATCATACTGTCTTAACTATTTAGAAACTACATGTAATTTGTGCAGGACTAATTTGAGGTATGAGCAGACTGCAGTGAAATCTGATGTAAATAGTATTAACTTCTTAGTATATTGTATCCAAGGAACACCTTGAGGGGTCAAAATGGGAGCTGCAAGGTGGTTTTGCTTTTATTAATAAGTGATGGTTGTGATAATTCTGGACTCCAGAATTTGGCAAATGTTATGCCAGAGTAAGAACTCTTCTCTCCTGTTTGATTTTGGCCCCTCATTTCTGAAAGCTCTGTTTGTCCTGAACGTTTACGTGGCTTGGTTGATGTGATAGAAAACCTAGAGATCCTGTAATGAAATCACATTATTCCCCTTAGACTCCTCTAATTGTATTTCACAAAATTCCTTTAGAATACTTTATAAACTGCTCCAGTGCTAAATCTAAACTGGGGCTTGATGTTGCACAAGTCAGCATTGGCTGTCAGCTTGCAGAAAACATTCCTGGCTGGAATTTCATTCTGCAGTTTTAACAGATTAACAGGTACTGTTGACATCTGGTATTTAAAGGTTAAACTGATGTATTGTGATTAAATCCAGATGTATGGGAGTCGCTCTGTCTGTGAGAAAAACCCTTCTGAAGAGAAAATGGAGGGGAACAGCCTGCACAGACTGAAGGGCAGCTTGATGTGGGGAACTTTGCATTGTAAATAGGAGAACAATAGAGATAACAAAAGATACATTTCATTAGAATATCCTCAGCAGTCCCTCGCAGGGTTCTAAATTACAATATCCAGCTCCTGCAAGTTCTGCATGTACGTGGCTGTATTTAGTGAGAAGTGGATTCTTTGGTTAATCCACTTGTGCCTCTTGAGAGAGACTTTGTCACTGAGCAGCTTTACTTTGGTGAGAAGTAAGAGCAGTGGCTTTTTTTTTGTGGACTAGCCTAGCTATTCTGAGGCCTCTCCCTGAAAACACAGGCTGCTTTCCTAAAACCATATTTTGTTATATTTTGTGACTAAATAAGAGGAGATTTGTTGGGTGGTATTTAAAAAATGCTAAATTGTATCTCTGTTCAAGTATACTAACTACGTGGGGGCTTTGAAAACTTCATTCTCAAGGGGTAACTCTACATTGATTTGCAAATGGGTCAGGAAAATATTTCAAAAATCTGTTTTCAATAACATCAAATTGGAACCAGATTTGGCATTTGTGGGCTTTTGTTTTCAATCTCGTGTAATAAGTCTGTACAGATTGGTGCCACCTTGAGCTTGAAACTGCTGGGGGGAGCAATCCTTCCTGCACCGCGTGGACCATCTCCCTCACACTATCTGCAGTTAACACCTTGTCCTTTGGCTTCAGGCCAAAATATTTTTCGCTGGGGCTTTAAACTGATTAGTGAGGTGCCAGAACAAAGATGCCTTTGTACTTGAGAGTATTGCTTTAGAAAACTTGTTTAGCAGTGGAAGAGAGGTTACCTAGAGCGTGCTGCTCTGCTGAGATCTGGGGAGATGAGTTAATCAACCTTTCACTAATTTTCCTCACAAATTCTCTAACCTTACCTGTCTACCTTAGTTCATGCTAATTCTGAATTATTAAACTATTAAGAGCAGTTATAATGAAAAAAAGCTTTCCCTCTGGTGTGTCAGAGTGTATTAAATGTTTTAACATCTGGCTTGCAGGTTTGGGATGCTTTTATTTCAGCCATATGTTCTGTAACTTAAGAAAGTTACTAAAAAGAAAAGCACCAGCTAAATTTAAGATTTTTCTGATTGTATATTTGTCTTCTGAAAGAGACTTCTGAAGTTCCTCTCTTTTCCAAGCAATGTTTTTCTGCTCTTTGTTTTTGTTGAAAAATCTTTCTGAATCTATTATTTTGCATACAGACATTTACATAATGTTTCTTTCGAAGCCAGCTGATTTTCATGTTTCTCTGCTAACTGGAAAGATTTGATTTGGACAGAAATTAGCAGCTGATAGTTGTGGAAGGCAGGCTGGGAGGTGCTTTCTGTGCAGGAAGTTGGGAACAGTTCTAAATCTAACTTGAGTAAAGGGCACAAACTGTCTTTGATCCCTTACAGGACACGATAGATCTGCTTGGGTGTAATAAATCTGTGTTTGTATATCCACTTCATGCCAGACTTCCTGCAGGGTGTGTGGCCTGCCATGAAAGTGAAGGAGCCTTAGAGCCACTGTGGCAAGCTGGGATCATTGAATCCTTTACATGTTTGATATGACAGAATGGGTAAAATACCACAGAGCCTGTCTGATTCTCTGCATTTGTGCACTTTGAATTTAACGAGATAACCCCATCAATTGAATTCCTTTTAATGTTACAATGCACGTGGGAGAACATGAGAAAATCAGTCCTGACAAAGCTTTGCTGTCCTGTTTTCTCGTGGTTTTTTCTAAACCAGAAAAAAACCCCCACTTTCTGTTGTACTAAAAGCAGCAGGAATTGAGTCCTGACTGGCACCAGTCTGTTGGGACCTGTGTCCTGCAGCTGTCATCAGCAGCTTGCACTTCAGCAGGAATGAGTGCAAGTGTTACCTTGGATTGAAGGCAGACAAAGGTATCTCAAGCAAGACCTGTCTAGGATCTAATTTCACAATTGTCCTTTCCCGGTTGTTTTGTAAACAATTGTAGTTCTAAAAAAAAAAGAGAAGTTATTGCACCTCATTGAATTGCAAAACTCCTTTCAGTGAAACACCAGATGTCTAACTGGAAACTGGTTGGGTGGGTTGGCAGGAGAGATAAGGGCAAAACTTGTCTCACTTTTTTCTTTGATCGTAAATTTTTAGCAAACATGAAAAGGATTGCTCCATGTTGTGTGAGAAGTCAGTCAGCATGTTGGTTGTCAGCAGTGGAGTACAGGGGTTTAACCAGCTCCTCTTAGTCAGACATCCCAAAGGGCCTTCTAGAGAAAAGGCTGAGTTTGTATTTTTGTAGGTGTTTTACTTCAGACACAGTTCACCTGTTAAAATGCCTCGGCTGGTGAGGTTGAATTGTTTGAATTGTTTTTTAATGCACCAGCTCTTCAACACAGCTGACCTAACACTCTCATACATGTGAAAATCAGATTTTAGGCTATTTCTAAAGCCTTTGTACTTAATGTTAAGATCTAATGTTTATTAATTAAACCTTAAATTCCAAAGTAACTGAGATTGCTACAGAAGTAACTTCAGGCTGCAGTAAGGCTGTGTCAATCAGGTACCTTCAGAAATAACTCCTGATAGTGTGAATGAAATTGTTGAACAACTTTAGCTGTAAACATCAGTGCAAAAGATGCTCTGTGTTTAGCAAACAGCTTTGCCTTCCTTATGGTGTAATTATTTTTTTTAAACAAAGGAAATTAAAAAGAAATGTAAATGAGGCCATCATCAGGACACATTTTTCTAAAACTTGTTGATGAACTATTGTGTACACACAAGCCAGGAGCTGACAATAAATCCCTTTGAGAGTTTTTTGTGAGCTAATTTCAATTTGTTTCTTTTCCTCTTGTCCTTTATCTTTTAGAGTACCAGGTCCAAGGCTGCTGCCTTCTTAGAGCCACCAAAGGACTGTTGTTGTTTTCAGCAGCCCTGAAGGCTGGGAAGGGAGGAGTTGGTGTTAATGCTGCAGTGCTGTGAGCCTGTTGCTCCAGGGATACTTTCTCTGTTCTATTTTGCTTAAAGCATCTGAGGAGTCCAAATCTACTGGTTCATGTCTGTATATCTCAGCCTCAGAAACAAGTGCACTCATTGATTTCCTCAGCAGCTGGCAGCTGTCCTGAAATGCCACCAGGGCAGCACTGCCACAGTCAGCCCAGTCCACAGATTGAAATGTATAGCCATTCTTCCACTTGCTTGGCAGTCCCAATGGCATCTGAATGGGGTAATACAAAGAAATCCCAACTTCTCTGGGCCCTCGGGTTAGTGCAGTCCAGTTCTGCATGATGATTGGGAGTTTTCCCCTGTACAAAGATGTGTGCAATAAGTACAAGTGCAAATCTGAGGAAACTCAGATCTGAATGTATTTAGGTTCATCCCTTTTGGGGAGTTATTGCATATTGCAAAGGAAAATGGAACCTTTGGTAAATAAGCATTTCAGAAATCAGTATTGCTTCCACAGAACATGTTTTCTCATCCCTTACAAGTAGCTGTAGGACTAACATGTTTTGGTTTTGTGTTGGTTTTTTTTTAAGCTCCAAGCCATTTGCCCATTCCTGTATCAAGTTGTGGCAGTTACAGCATTGCTTGCATGAACAGTTTTGCTTGAAGTATTTGTGTGGAGGTCTCTTTGTTTCTGCTCCACAGCCATTTTACCTACATGGCGTGGGGGCAGGGAGGAGTGCAGAATGGAATAAGCTTTCTGGAGTTTGAATCCAGGTCACTTGGCTGGCTCCCAGTAACCAGGCAATAATAGGCACACTGGCTGCTTTCCCTTTTTCATTCTTTCTTTTCCAATGATCTGAAACCTGAGGAGAGAAAACTAGCAAGTGGAATTACTCTGAATAAAATTAAAATGTTTCTAGGAATGTACTCACTCTTTCCATTCTACCCTTTCTCAGGCAGCTGTAGCTCTTTGTGTCTGCTGCTGCTAACTTGCTTTAATTTCTTTTGTGCACTCTCTTTCCTTCGGTAGAAGAAAACCAAAAGTATTCCAAACTTTGAATCTCATAACATCAAAGCTTTTGTTGCATGAGTAGAGAGAAAGGTTTCTATGATAGCGAGGCTGGCACCTTGTGGAGGAGCTGTTTGCCTCTGCTGAGCTGACTAACCCCTGGCAGCAGTGTGACCTGGCCGTGTCTGCGGGCCCTAATCCCCGTGTGCTCTGTCTTACAGAGGATGCAGACTACAGTGCCTTCGGGACCGATACCATGACCAGGAAGAAGAACGTCCTGTCCAACGTGCTACGTCCAGATAACCACAAGAAGAAGCCCCACATTGTCATCAGCATGCCCCAGGACTTCAGGCCCGTGTCCTCCATCATAGACGTGGATATCCTGCCCGAGACCCACCGCAGGGTGCGGCTCTACAAGTACGGCACCGACAAACCGCTGGGCTTCTACATCCGCGACGGCTCCAGCGTCAGGGTCACCCCGCACGGCCTGGAGAAGGTGCCCGGCATCTTCATCTCCAGGCTGGTCCCCGGGGGGCTGGCGCAGAGCACGGGCCTGCTGGCTGTCAACGACGAGGTGCTGGAGGTGAACGGGATAGAGGTGTCGGGGAAGAGCCTGGATCAAGTGACAGACATGATGATCGCAAACAGCCGCAACCTGATCATCACCGTCAGACCCGCCAACCAGAGGAACAACGTGGTGAGGAACAGTCGGACTTCGGGCAGCTCCGGCCAGTCCACGGAGTCCAGCCTTCCCAGCAGCACCCCAAACATCCTGGGAAATGTGCTGCAAGGAGAGGAGGAGAGCGATGAAGAGGACATTATTATTGAAGACAGTGGTGAGCCGCAGCAGATCCCAAAGGCGGCGCCTACCAGCGAAAGCATAGAATCCTTATCACAAATTGAACTCCTCCACGAGTCCACACAGAATGGATTCCTTCCTTCCAGTGAGATGAACTCAAATCACTCAGCAGGCAGCATTAGCATGGAGTATGAAGTACCAGAGCCAGGGCCTAAGTCCTTAGAAGAAGATGGAACTATAATAACACTATGAAATTATGTTGGTGTACTTGGTATAAGTAAGGATGCCATACGTGTTTTAATTGGGCTTAATACGTAACACATTTTATACCTCTCCATCTACCAAGCACTGCAGTTAGAATAAAAGGAGGCAAAAAAGTATATACAAGAAATTCAAAATTACATAAGTTGACTAACTTCATTAATTCTGCACTTCAATGTAAATAATTCACAAAGCTGGATGATAATTGATAAATAGCTGAAACTGAATGAGGAAAATTTAAATTGAAAATGAAGGATAGCTAAGAGATGGCTGTGAGCTTTCTTTTAAAGGTACTTGATTTTTATTATTTTTTTAATGCCATATACTACTGGTTCTATAGAAGCAAACTTCCTTACGTGTGAGGCTGACCGTCTCATGGACTGTGGTTTCATGTTCCTCTGAAGTGCTGCTTACGTGTGCTGGAGCTGCTGCAGCCCCCTCACTGCTGTCCTGGCTGCTGCTCCCCTGGCAGGGCTGTGCTGGGCTCTGGGCAGGAGGGAAACGGGAGAAAGCCAGAGGTGGGCTGGGAGGAGATGGGGTGGCTGCTCTGGTCCTGGCTGGGCTCTGTGGGCAGCACCTGCACCGGGGCTGTGGAGGTCACTGTTCCTTTGTGAGTGAATGTGCAACCACAGGCTCGTTAGTCAGGCACCATTACTGGTTTTAATGACTCTGATTTTGAATTTCAAATGTGAAAGTCTTAACACTAATGCATCAAAGACCCGTTCCCATTGTAGTTTGCAATGTTTAAGAGTATCATTGGATTTAGTTACTAATCCCAGTAAATTGCAAACAAATCAAATGTAAACTTAATGCTATGGAAATAGCATAGTGTAATCTCTGTTAAAATTGCAGTCCAGTAGAAACTCTAAAGATTTCTACTAGAAAAGGTTTGTTGAAATGAGTCTGGATTGTATAAAAGTGACTTTCTTCAAACCTGAACAAGTTAGAACAGTCTAAATTGAATCCCTGGATTAAGAACAGTTTTAAATCAGAATGAGGCTTTACTACACCTTGTTTGAGCCATCTGATATTAACTTACTCATTATTGGGAACTGCTCTGTAAATGCAGATGGTTGTGTGCCCCTGGCTGGCTGTTGTGGATGTTACAGTGTTGCTCTGTGTGAAAACACTGATGCCAAGTCCTGGTGCTGCCAGAGCCAAGGTGTGTGTGTAACCACTTCACTCACTGGGCAGCTGCAGGGGAGGCTTCTGGCATTGTTTTTGTCCTTCCCCTTGTTGTATCTCCTGCTTTACCCCTTTGGCCCTCGGTTCCCAACCTGACCCTCCTCTGGAGCACAAGTTGTGGCTGGAAAACGAGCTGGGGACTAGCAGGGTTGGGGAGAAGGATCTCCCCAGGGATCCCGTGGTCCCTGTCAGCCTGTCAGGAGGAGTATGGAGAGCCAGTTCTGTCCTGTGGTCCTGTGCTCCGCAGAGCAGCAGGCAGGTGCTGGGGAGAGTGTTCCACCCTCTGGGAAGATGTGATGAGTGGGAAGGGAGACTGACCCCTTTCTTTTTTTCCCCTCAGTCTAGTTGAGGAAAATCTACCTCTGGTAACTTTACTAACAGGAGACCAACTGTAAGTTTAATGATAGAGCATCTGTAAAAGTCATCACAGACTGTCAGAGGCTAAACCTGTGTTTGTTTCAGGTTTTTGTGATGATGCAAACACTGCTGCAGAAACAAATCCCTGCTGTTTGATGTCACAGAGAGCACATTTGAAATTTGTATCTGATGAGCAGTAGTTCTGTCAAACCTCCGATGCCATTGGAGTCCAAGATGCCAAGAGAGGCATTGATTCCCCTTAGGATTTATGGAGAACAGGGACAGCAGGCAGTGGTGCTCTACAAATACAGGTGAGGGGCTCTTTTGTCACACTTATTTATGGTTTCTTAATGTGTGTGTGTGTGTGGAGAGCCCTGGAATCTTTTACAAGAGCAAGATCTTTCAAGTGTTTCACTTGTTTTGCTAATAATTATTAAAAATGAAGTAACTGCATCCACTTAGTGTGAATGAGAAAAAGAAATGTTCATTCTGCAACATGGAGACTTTACCTGTACGTGTTTTCTCTCAGTGCTGCTCTACACTTCCTTTCTTTACGGAAGATTGTTTACTTTGAAAATATCTTTTTTATTTTCCTTTGTCAAAAGACTTTCCTTCCTGTATGAAATCACCAGTGGAGGGTGAGACTCATTATTCTGCTAGTTTGCACTTCTGTGCCTTTGGTTTACTTGAATGTATTGTGAATAATGGAAGGAATAAAGGCACTTGGATGGGAAGAGAAGAGAGGTCCACAGGTACAGAGGATGAACTGGGAGTGCACTTAATGCAGGTGGGATGTTTTCATTCCGTGCAGATCCACTCTGGGGTGATGTGGTCCCTGAGGGTTTTGCAGCTCTGATCACAGCTGGGAGGATGGACTTGCCTGGGAGGGCTGGGTCTGGCCAGGAGCCTGGGCAGGTCCCAACCCCAGGCAGAGGTTGAATAATATTTGAATTGAATAATATTTATGCCAGTATTAAGGACTTGTAGAAATTTAACTGGGGTCCTACACTAAACTGCATGAGACTTCATCTCTTAGGACCTTTCCTGCAAACTGAGTAATCTAAATGTGAGATAATGTTCTTTTTTGACATAGATCATGTTCTGTTTCACAGAAATTTGGTGGCATGTAGTAAAACTAAGCATTTGGGACTTGATAAGAACTTTAAAGAATAAATCTTAAAAATGTGTATCTACAGTTACAATGACAGACTGCACAGCATGTAATTGCTTAATGCTGCAGTGACCATAAAGTTTCTAAAGTTCTTCCATATCTTACTAATACATACACTGTTAATTACAAAAGATTTTTAAATTGCTACTTCAGGATGATCAATGGTTGATTATGAGTGGCTAAATTTAATTTTATATATCTAAATGATACTGGGGTTCAGTATAAGGTTTTTTAAAATATGCTGATATTGTTAGCCTTTCATTCACTACCTCCTAAATTTTTAACATCTATACTGTTTTCTCCCTGGAAGACGATACTTAAAGGCTTGACTGTTTTATAGACATTTTATCTATAGGTAAAAAAAAGGAGAAAAAAATGCAGAAGTGCTAGTGAGGATGCTGCGCATGATTGACAATATTCCGCTGCTATTGATGTAATCTGTGTATTAAGTATCCTGTGTGTGTAAATTGTATTTTCACTCCAGATTTTATAAATTAATTTATGAAATACCCAAATTATTTGAGAATGGAATGAAAAACTAAAATTCCTTTGACTAGTGTTATATGTTGTATACATGCCCAGCGGGGGACAAGTGGTTCCTCCCTGGTGACTGGGAGATCTAAGTGCACCTTAATAGGAAGAAGAACAAATTCTTAATAGAATTAAGATGCATTTACTTTAAAGTTCTGCTATGGTACTGGAGAAGTCAAGCCTAACTGTGAATCATATGTTTTTTTTCCACACCTGAATTAAATTTAGGACAATGTTCTCACAAGCTGTCTTTAACATGTGTATTTTTGTGAATATTATGTATTTTCTAATTAAATTTTACTTGCAATGTGATTTTTACATGAATGAACTTGTTTAAAATGTCAAATATCAGTATTTTTCTTACAACTTTAATGTAAAATGTACATTGGTATCTCACTGAATGAAGATTGATTTTACAAAAATCAAGCTAGATGTAGTTGTATATTAGTCTTATATTTTTACAGACCAAAATAATAAATGGATATAGAAATAAAATGTTGGAGGTTTTTTCCTCAATTACTTTGTCAGATAAAATGAGGAAGAATGCATCCTTTTTCTCACCCTTCACATGAGATTAAAAATAGAATAAAAAGAAAATAATAAAAAGAAAAAAAGTTTTTAAAACACATCTCTGGGTCAAAAAAAAGGTCTAATCCAGCAGGCCTGGCAGTGTTGTCCGTGTGCCCTGTCCCTCCCCTGGAGCAGATCTGTCCCCTGGGCAGTCCCAGCCCGGTGTCCCTCAGTGCAGCTGCAGCAGTGACCTTGCATTGCCTGAGGGCTGCTCCTGGGACAGGTTCGTGTCCCTGCTGCTGTCACCTGTCAGCTGCTGCTGCTCTCAGTGTCTCTGGAGTGTCCATGGGACAGCTCCAACTCAAACCCATTTCTCTTGCAAATGTTTTCTTGCACTTCTTTGGCCTTGGCAGCCCTTGTGAGCATTTACCCGGGGAGGAGAGACAGGGGCTGTGCTCAGCCCTTTGCTGTGGCTTCTGTTTCTGCTGCTGTGGGGCTGAGCACGGAGTTCTGCTCTGCACCTCCCTCGGTTTTTTTGTGTGCTCCGTGCGTTCCATTCCTGCAGGCAGAGCCTTGGGGAGGGGACGGCTCAGAACGCTGCCCAAGGAGCCCCTGGGGCTGGGCACTGGAGCAGGAGTGCCTTGGAGCTGGGGGAGTTGTCTCTTTGCACAAGGACGCCTGGAAGGAATGCTGGGATCAGAGTGGCATTCCTGGGATGCTGTGAGCTCTCTGCAGTGTTCCCTGGCTCGGGCAGGGCCCTGGGGTCACCCTCTGAGGCAGCAGCAGCAGAGACTGAGGACCTGTCCTTGAGAATGCCTCTGTGAGGATGGAGTGAGCCTGATAGGGCTGGCTCTGCAGAGGAGGCACAGCGCAGGAGCTGATCTGGGGCACTGCCAGGGAATGAGGCTCAAGTGCGCTCACAGAGGTCAGCCACGCTGCTCCTACAAAGCTCTCATACCTACAGTATTCTTAAAACTGAGAGACGCTGAAAGGAACAGACTGACTTTCCCTACTGCTGCCTCCTTGAGGAAGGAATGCAGCTGTTAACCACATCTCTCCTTTAAACCCTGCAGCATTTTAACTCTTCTCAAGGTGATGAGCTCTTAAGGCATTAGGACTTGGGTTATTTCATGAAATTGAAAATTCATGTATGCTTACAGATGCAGCATTTTCAGAAGTAATCAAGTGAAAATCCTACTCTCCCTAGTATACCAACAGGAGAAGGATTTAGACTAGTGCTAAATACCCCTTTGAAGTTTTTTTGGTATCTTCAAATAATCTGTGGCATTCTAGTTACAGACTTTCCAGAAGTCCTTCGAGCATGTGTTCCTTGCAACACAAGTGTCACACTCATGTACTGGGATGCAGTTGCATGTGGTAATGCTAGAGAGGAAAAATCAGCTTTAAGGAAGCTTCATAAATGGCTTCCAATGCTGACACGAGGGAAGGCGTGTTGGATGGTAACAGAATTCTTGGATGCTGTAGAAGTATGCAATAAATGGCACAGCTGGTCCTTGGGGAGGCGAGACTGCAGCCAAGGTGTAGGAATTCAGACTCATTGTGTACTTTTCCTCTCACACAGGAGATAAATTTGTCTCTGGGGACTTAATGTCGTGTGCTTGATTTCAAAGTGCTTTAGAGGCATGGAGCACAGAGCGATTAAAGAAGTGCTGTGCTATTAAACCAGCAGTTCTTATAGTTCAGAAGTGTTGCTAATAAGATATCATTTCCTGTCTTTCCAATTAACATTCCTTTCTATTGAACTACTATTTTATTACCTGATAGCATAAGGAAATACCTCGCATTTCATCAGTGACAGACTTGTTTCAGGCGCTGAACCTAAAAAACCTAAAAGCTTAAATCTTGTAAAAACCTCGTTACTAAGTTGCCATTCATACTCTTTCTGTCCTGTGCAGCAAAATGAGAAAAGTGGATATATTTTTGCAAACTCACGAGTTTATAAGTGAGCTAGAACTTAAAAAAACCACCAAACCTACTTGCAGAAGACTATTTGGCTCTTATTAAACATGGAAATGCTATTAACTGTCTTTCAAATATGCTTCAGGTGGTTAATAACTGGATCTCTATAGTGTAGAAAGGAAGAAGCGGTTAAGGACAAGAGCTGGTTGTGAGCTGGGCACGTCTGTAACCTCAGATCCTTTCAATACCCACAAACGGGGACAGAGAAATTCCGAGCGCCTTAGAGCTGCGTTTTCTTCCGCAGCCCCTTAATTTCCCTGGGACTAAACCCGGAGCCGAGCCCGCCCCGCTCCCGCAGCCGCTCCCGCCCCGCACCGCCGGGGGCCGCGCTCGGCGCGCTGAGCTCGGCCGGGCCCGGAGTGCCCGGGAGCGCTCGGGATGNGAGCACAGAGCGATTAAAGAAGTGCTGTGCTATTAAACCAGCAGTTCTTATAGTTCAGAAGTGTTGCTAATAAGATATCATTTCCTGTCTTTCCAATTAACATTCCTTTCTATTGAACTACTATTTTATTACCTGATAGCATAAGGAAATACCTCGCATTTCATCAGTGACAGACTTGTTTCAGGCGCTGAACCTAAAAAACCTAAAAGCTTAAATCTTGTAAAAACCTCGTTACTAAGTTGCCATTCATACTCTTTCTGTCCTGTGGAGCAAAATGAGAAAAGTGGATATGTTTTTGCAAACTCACGAGTTTATAAGTGAGCTAGAACTTAAACCCAAAAAACCAAACCTACTTGCAGAAGACTATTTGGCTCTTATTAAACATGGAAATGCTATTAACTGTCTTTCAAATATGCTTCAGGTGGTTAATAACTGGATCTCTATAATGTAGAAAGGAAGAAGGGGGTAAGGACAAGAGCTGGTTGTGAGCTGGGCAGGTCTGTAACCTCAAATCCTTTCAACACCCACAAACGGGGACAGAGAAATTCCGAGCGCCTTAGAGCTGCGTTTTCTTCCGCAGCCCCTTAATTTCCCTGGGACTAAACCCGGAGCCGAGCCCGCCCCGCTCCCGCAGCCGCTCCCGCCCCGCACCGNCGCGGTCGGAGCAGCCCGGGCCCGGTAGGAGGTGGGTGCGGAGGAGGGGACGCGAAACGTGGGCTGCCTCCCCAGCCGGTCCTACCGGGGGCACCGCCGGGGAGCTGCAGGTGCGGCCGGAGGCCCCGGCGGGTCGGTCCCGAGGGGGTGCAGCCGCCGCCGCCCGGCCGGGTCCCGCTGCAGCCGCGGAGGCTCCTGTGCCCGCACCGAGCCCTCCGCGGGGCTGTGCCGGGAGCGGCCCCGGCCCGGCCGATGCTCCGTGAGTCGCCGGTGTTCCCTCGGGATGAGCAGGGACGGGACTCCCGTGGCTGGGATGCAAGGCTGGGTAAAGCTGAGCTGCTGCTGAGTAAGTGTTTGCATGCTTTTGTTTGTTTAGAATTCTCTTCTACTTGCTAATTGCTGCTCCTGGTCCTGGTTATCCGGTTTGCAGGAATGAAGCCTGCCGCTGAGTGAGGCTGGGCTCCAGTGCCCGTGTGCCTGAGTGGGACCGTGAGCAGTTTGAGGATCCGAGGTGCAGCCAGCTCCCCTCCAGCTGCTGAGCCCGCTGGTAAGGAACAGGGGATGCCTGAGATCCCTGAAGGCAAAGACAGGTTTTGAAGTTGCCCTTTGTAGGCTGAGAAACTTCCCCACCACCACCGAGAGGAAGGCTCCAAACCCCGAAGTGGGGAGCGCTTGGGAGTGTTCCCTTTGGGACCTGCAGGAAGCCGATATCCCACCTGAGCTGGTGGTGCTGTAAAGCTGGTGATGTTCTCTTGGGGCAGTTTATTTAAAATTTTCTCTGGTCATGACAAAAGATGCTCCTAAACCAATCTTTTTAATAGCTTCCCCTCACCCCCTTCCTTCATTTTGACAGTAAATGATTTATTTCTGTCTCCAAGAAGAAAAAAAAAAAAAATGGAAAACTCGTTCAGTTTCATTATTCAGAGAATTTTTTCCCCACGCTTCTTCCTTGACATCATCTTTTCATATGTGGTTGTAAATGATTTGCAGTAAGTCAGACCACTTACACATATCCACACCTCGGGATCCTTGTTTTGGTTTTGTGTTCAGCATTTTCAAGGTGATGACACAATGCTTGGCCCAGGATACCCGCATCATTTTCATGTGGTTAAACCACTGACAGTGTTTGTCTTACTTCTGTCATCTACACATCTGCAGTGGGCAAGACACAAATCTCGTTAGTGCTATCTACATTTACAAAAAATGAGTAATGAATTTTCAAGCTTAAGATGATGTTGAAAAGTGAACTACTTAGTAGGGAACAAGTTTCATTCAATATTAGTTCATGTCAGCTGGAGTCTATTGGTTTAGTCAAGTGCCACTTGTACTGGTGTTCCATAACAAACAAAGAAGACACAAACAACTTTCTGGTACAGTGCTGTACAGCAGGTGAGTGCCTGTTAGTTCTGATGAGAAATACAGAAATAATTTGTGTTCTTTGCTCCTTGGAAGTCATTCTGTTTCTTCCTTCAGACCTCTTCAGCTGAAATTAAACACCTGTTTTACTGCTGACCTCTCTTGATGCTTGCACATCTCGACAGCCCGCTCCAAGCAGCCGTGTGATTTGGGTGTTTTCCTGCTTGAGAATAGATCACAGCTTTATTGGGGCATCTTCTTGAATGTCTCTTTGGGTGGGCCTGGCTCTGCAACACAGAAATGGGAACGGGGCTTTTGGTTGCTTTTCACGCAGAGTTGCCTTAGTGTTGTGTTTTTTACATTTTCAATTAGGAATAGCACTTTCCTCTAGTGTATGGCTTCTAACTGCCATCCTGATGTTTAATTTTGTGGAGCAGCTGAGCAGCACGCGAGGCTACACGCCTGATGAACTTTGTATGGTACAGTGGAAGGTCTCACGCCTCCGCTGCAGGACACTGCTGTGCCTGATGTGAGCGGCCCTGGCCAGCGCCGGGACAGACACGAGTTGCACTAAGGAATTACCCTCGCCGTTCTGTTCGTTTTGCCCCCTCAGGCCCCGAGTTTGCTCGGGTCAGAGTTTGCCTGGGGCCGGGTTTGCCCAGGGCAGGGTTGGCCCGCGGCTCTGGGCCGGGCCCGGCCGGGCCCTCAGGGCGCCATCTTGGCCGCGGGCAGGGCTGTGCCCGACCGGGGCAGAGTCGGTCTGCAGCCTGCGGCGCCTCCGCCGCAGTGCCGGCGGTCCCTGCCCGGTGCGCGCCCCTGGGCCGCGCCAGGAGCGTGCCGCAAAGAATCAGCATCCCCATCCTGAGCACGTCAGGAAACCTCCGCACTGCTTTGCTTCATAAATAATAGAGGTTACCAAGCACATACACGTGTTTTACATATGCTCCAGAGAGGCCTGCCAGCAGAGCCTGCGGAGCATGGATATATCCATACATCCAAACTGCTGTGCCTGTAAGGCAGCCCCCTATCTTGTATGCAGACCTTGCACAGGATTAAGGAACCAAAGTTAGACTTCGTCAAAAAGTTAGATTTCCAAAGGAGAAATGCAAAAAGGCGTCCCTCAACTTGTGGGTGGCCCTGCCCCAGCACACTGGCCTGTGCTTACGCAGCCACACTCCAGTGAAGAACTTTCCTCCTGCTCCTTCAGTAACAGGCTCTGTGCATGACTCGTGGGCACTCCACGGGGAATGGGCGTCCCTTCGTGTCCTGCTGCTCCCTTGGAAAGTGAGGCTGGAAAATAATGATGTGTCACACTCCAAAGCAGGGAGGAGGCAGTTTAAGCAGACATGGGACATCTCTCTAGTTTGATGGGAGAATCACAGTCCTGCAACTTTTGGCCACAGCCCTCATCCTTCTGCCACTGGGTCATCTCCTCACTTGGGTTCGTACAACTTTGCCATTGGTTACACAGTTAATTACTTTCAGGGGACTTTCACACTAATGCAATTCTTTAATAGAAGGTTTGGAAATCCTTTGTAGAGTAATTGACAAGGCAATATCACTGTAGTGTCTGCCACATTAATTTTTTCTAGGATGGATAAGTATCACCAAAAGTCCAAAGACAGACTGAGATATGTTCCTGCAACAGGCCTTTGCATATTCGTGTTGTTTTTAGAAGATCAGTGAAGTTTCCCTGATGAAATTTAGGAGCTAATCTCTGCTCCATGTTGTTTCATGTGGCCCACCACTGTGGGAGTGGTAGAAGTATCTTTTTCTGCAGTATCTAAACATAGTATCTAGCACGGATGGAGGGACACTGACAAAAATGAGACAGTAAAATTATTTTTAGCTGTGTGATACATGTGTTCTGCTACTTGATGCTACCCACAATATTCTGCTGCCTTGAGGATGTAACATAATTTTTTCCATCAAGAAAAAAAGAGGAGCTTAGAGTCTAGCTCTGTCCCCAGGGCAGGATCTGCTGTGCTTAAACCACCCTGGACCCCCTTTGGTGAAATGTGACTGGACAAAAAGAGAGCCTGCCTCCTCTCTGAGAAGCTTCTCTCAGGGCTTGAGTTACTGCTGGGAGTTCCTCCCTAACAGCCAATCTGAATCACCTTTCTAGCAAATGTAAACCACTATTATTTGGCCCTTCCACAGTAACTCAATAAAAGGAAGCTCTTTCTAGCAAATCTTTTGAGTTACAAACTCTTATCGAGTTGGTTTTTTTTTTCTGCAGCCTTTTCTAGACTAAACAACAGTTTATTTCAAATTTCTCTTACAACTTGCTCCCTTTGAATAAGTCAGGCCCTAGCAAAGCCATGGAAAAATCCCAATCCTCCCTTCAGATATTGCTCAGCTTTCTTGCATTACTGACTCCTGTAAGAGCAGCTGCTCCTACACACACCGGTCCTTCCACGCAACAGCCTTCAATGAAGCAATAAAAAGCCATCCTCTGACAGAAATGGGAGACTCCTCCCTGGCTAAGTGCTGCCGCCTCCGTAATTCGGATGCTCCCAGACTATAAAGCAGCCCTTTTCCACTCTGCTGGAGTTGTAGCAATGTAGTTATTTTAGTGGGCCTAGGCAATCAGTGCTGCTTGTGTAGGCAGTTCTTGCCTTATATAGGTGCTCTAGATGGAAAGTAAAGCATTTATGGTTTGCAACAGAACAGTCTGTTCTTGTGTCATTCAGGGTGAGTGGTCTCCTGGTCTGACCTTCTAGAGGATTTCCCAAGCCAGGTAACGCTGCAAGGTTGTTGAGGTGGCTTTGGGGTGTCTGCATCACTGGGTGCAGGTCAAGTTTAGTCTATCCATGTACAGACAAACATTTAGTATTTGCAATGAGTTTTTTCTTACATAGATATATGGGCAGTAATGGGAGAGGTCAGTGGAAAAAGGTGAGTTACAGATTTGTCTCTGCAGGTGGAGTATAATTCTAGGTGAAATTATATTTCAGTGTACTTACCTACACAAAGGTTTGGCAAAGGATATGGAAATCAAAGAATGGAGGAAGGTGTAAAGAGAAGCCTTGTCAGCTATGGATGGGTGCTTCAAAATGTGAGTGTTTATGATTTGTTTCAGCTGTGAGATAATTGTTAAATTTTTCATTGCCTGCTCTTCCATAGTTATGTATGGAAGTTTTTCATGCACCTTAAACAGTCAGGTAGGCAGTGTTCATTAGTATTTCATTGTCCCTTAGCTGCTGTCTTGTGGTTACAACAGTGGTAATTTCTCATACTTTGTTTATTATTTGTGGGTTTCAGTGTCTCTCATCAGGAGGTGTAAATTAGTAACTCAGTCATTTTGCTATGGAGTGAACTTGTTTGTCAGCAAGTCCAGGTAACAGAATGGGTAGAAAGAAGAGTGTGGTTAAGGAGAAGGCATTAATTTTATGTTAAGGAAAGATTTAACAAAGAAATGGACTACACTGGATTGTAACTTTGAGTCCAGGAACCTCTGAAGTGGCAGGAAAAGCCACATACCTTATAGTACTGATTTTGTGAAATTATGCTTATTTTCTGTGGATGCAAATTAAACAGGCAAAAATCTGTATTTGACTTTTTGATATTCTCAGGCCTGTTGTTTGGCCCTAAGGCTTCTACTGAAACCAAGCCCCAGACCAACAGAAATTATGCTGAGATTAATGTATGGCAAAGCTTTTAGCTGAGCTTTTTCTTGAAGTCTTAAAGCTAATGCTTTGTTTACCAACAGTAAAGACCTGAAACAGAAATGGACTTAGAAATTAGTTTAGAAACGAACCTGCCCCATAATTCTTCCACCTTTTTTTTACAAACAGGCTCTTGCACAGAAGCAAGAAGGAATCTTTACAGTGTAAGTAAACAAATGGCCTTGTGGATGCATGTAAAATTTCCGTTATCAGAATACCTTTGGCTGAATGTAAAGAAATAAGACTTTTTGGATTTTAGTTTCTGGACATTCAAACCAAAATAACTTGAGATTGGATTTGGTGACTATTGGAAAGAAGGAAGCTGGTCCTTGTAAGATTCCAAGGTCTCTGTGATGATGTTTTTCTGAGGGTGATTTGAATTTCTCTGGCTATGATTGCCAGATGACTTTGCAATTATTCTGTTAGGTTAAGTCAGCAAACCTAATGTTTAATTTTCCTTCTGTTACCATATTCATTTTGTACCCCAGGTAATTCAGTGTTTGTTAGTTGTTCATAAAATTTGAAAATGGGAAGGAATTTGTTTGCCTCTTGACATATAAACTCGTATCTAGGGATTTTAGTTACTTTCTTTCAAAGTGTTGGAGACTGGCCACAGCTAAAGCTGGGAGGTGATAGTCTGGCTGGTAGCATTAAGTCCCCCTGCCTGCCCTGCTTTCAGATATGCAGGGTTAAGCCGTTCACCAGACTTAAATTCAGAAAGGAATTTACCCCAGGGTAGCCTGGGACCCTGGTGAGTATTTTTGTCCTTGCCTGTCCTTTCGGCTTGTTTCCACAGGGGGCCTTCAGTATAATGACTCCACCGTTGTCAAAGGCTCAGGCAGTGACTTGATCTCTTCTGCTCCCTTTTTTGTAGTATGGGCTCCCTTATCACAAGCCTTAAGTTTGCAGCTGTGCTAGGAATGTTGTTGTGCGGGTACCTCTTAAAGACTCTCTCAGATTAAATATATAGAATGTGTTTATAGGCTTTGATCTGCCTAGGTTCTTAAACAAACAGGGAAAATTCATGCATGAGAGTTGAGTCTTAGAACTGCCCCTCTCCTCTGCTGTCATTTAGATTAGCTATGCAACAGCTAAAATGTAGATTTGTGCTACAGCTGTCTTTCTTCTGCAGATGCTTGAAGGCACCAGTTGTTACTGCACAAGATTGCATCATAAAATTGTTCTCCTTCCTTCACCAAACTCACTTCTCACTCAAAGTAAACCATCCTTTACTGTACAGTCTTAGTGCCAGGGATCAGTGAAGTTACCATACTTGCACTTCAAATCATTCTGCTTTAGTTAAAAGGGTGTTTAGTGAATTATTTCATTATGTTGCAGTGCTCAGCAGTATGCATCTGCAGCATGATTCCTGAAAGCCATCAGTGTGTCAGGAAAAGTACAACATAGCAGCAGCCAAGACTGAAGGATGTGTAGGGGTTAGTAGTCTCTGTTGATTTGTTTGAATTTAATTCCCTCTTAGCTGAGCAGGGTGAGATTGTCTCAAGGATGTCTGCTACAGCAACTTGGAGCCTAACTTCTCTTGGTTTGGGGGTGGAGGCAAATGAAGGGAAGTAACTAAGGCAAAATGGGCTTAGGAAAGTTCTAACTTTGACTAGAGGTGGGGTTATTGCAAAATATTAGTACCACAGCCTCCCAAAACTTATATGTTGGCTGCAAACAGACTGCCTGCTTCTGAGTGGGATGTGAAACCAAAGGTGTGCCCTTGTGAATACCCCAGGGACTTGGCTAGCTTAACTCCTGAGCACAGAAAGGGTATAGAGACCTGAATGATGGCTACTGTTGTAAAACTTGAAATGGAGTTTTAAAGATTCTGCAGTGTTGTGTAAACAGTGTGCTGTTAGAGTATTTGAGAGACTTGTGGGGGCCCACTTGCACACTGAACTGGTTTTAGAATCTTTAATATAACAGGTCTCTCTTTTGGTTGCTAAACCCAGGCCCTAGGGAAAGCTGCTATTTGTGTGCTCTGGAGGGTCAACATGAGTTCATGCCTCCAAATGGTGTGAGGTCCTGGCTAAACAAAAGAGCACAGTGTAGGCCTTGAGCTGGAAGTAGGAGCAATTCAATCCTGTACAGAAATCTGGATTTAATGCCAAATGGTAGCAGGAACTATTGGGCACCAGGACTGTTTGTTTGTTGGGTGTTTCTTAATCACGAAGTGAATAAGCAACTGAAAGATTTATTTTGGTGTCTGTAGCATTTCAAATAGTCATTGCTAGAAATACTTTTTATTCATAAACTTGGTAAATACTGTAAATTCTTCACTCTGTCTTAAACCATCCAGTGTCACAGCTGGAGGCTTGATATGCAGCATTTCCATGATGATACTGTTTGCTGTCAGCTCACCAGTGTACTCACAGAAGAAATAATTCTGTGAAGGCCATTGCTCTTATGGGGCAACTCAAGATGAAAGGCACATCCTTTAATCAATTCAAGCATAGAGTTAGTCTGTGGGCTCAATTACAGGTGGGATTTGGGATTTTCATAATCATAAATGAAGAATTTTTTTCTTTAAGGTCTGAAAGTTTTTCTGGCTTTTCTTTGTTTGTTTGTTTTCTTTTTTTTTTCTTTTTTTTTGGTTTTGTGTTTGATTTGGTTTTTTGTTTTTGTTTTGGGGGTTTGGGGTTTGTTTTGTTTGTTTTTACATTTAAGCCCACCCAGTGCTGGCAGTCAGGAGAGATTCCACCTTCAGGAAGTATTGGTGGCTTATTGAGGGTATAGTTGAGATATACAGATCATCCAGCAGCTGGATCCCACTTTATCAGCAGTTGAGGAAGGCATGCAGGTCTGATGGGTCTGTGGCGGTGTCACAGGAGCAGCCCTCAAAGAAAGACATCTGCAATAAAACAAAAGTACTCCCAATCACACTGGAAAGTATTTGAAAGCTGATTGGGTTTTACCTGGGTTGTACAAAGCAATCCAAAGACTGCAAAGGTCCGTAGGGACACTTCTATTGCACCCTAAGACTGGCAAAGTGCTTCTATCCATTTTCTATAGGATGTGCACACCCTTACTGCTGCCTTCTTTCCTCTAGTAGTAGAGAATGGTGGATGTCCCTTTGGGACTCTGAAAGTGGGAAGCAACTGTTAGCATTATTTCATGCTGAAAGGATCCTGTTAGCAGCCTTTTGAGGAGTTTTTGGGAGCATTTGGAGAAAGGGAAAGCCCATTTGCTCTTTGATAGCTCTGTGGATGACTTCTCTTTATCACACATTCATTCAACTTTGTGCCCATTTCCTGCTCTCAGTTCTGGGTTCCTAGAAATCTTCTGTAATGTAGAAGGGAGACAAAGGAAGGAATAATTCTGCTATATCTGAATCGTGCTGAAGTTTTCACATCTCTTAATGATACTGGAAAAAAACAAGACTGTTCTGTCCAACCTAAGTTAGCCCACTGAGCACTTTAGGTCTGCTGGACTGCCATATCTTAGCAGCAGTAAAATCAAGTTAGAAATATTAAATTCAGCAGTATCATTCAGTGATATTCCTTACATTTGTTTCATAGAGGTTATTTCAACCTTATTTTCCTGACATCTTAAAAATCTAAGACTATATAAACTTCAGGTCTCTTTCAGCAGTTGAAAAACTAAAAGGGAAATTAGCCAGACAAAAACCACAACTAAAGTATTTTTTATGTGTAACTGTTTTAGTATTTGAAATCTGTCAGGTACACTATAGGCTTTCTTTAGCAAATTCATCAGACATAGATAATAAAACAACCACTTGAGGTTCCCCCTCTGCATCTTTTGTTGGTAGACCAACTAAAGATGTTTGCAAATGTACTTGCCTACAAGAAGCTATACCTGTGCTAGGCTGTTTGCTCTATTCACTCAGCTGTTCTTATTTTGCTATTTTTGCTAGGGTGTAATTGTGACACCTTTTCTCTTGTACTTGCCTTCCTTTCCTCTCCTTCCACACCAATCTTTGAACTAAACTTCACAAATTTTATTCATGTGCAGTGCATTTTCATGTTTCTTGCTCATACCGCATGAAGGAATTTTGGGTCTTTTTCTCTGGCTTCTTTTTCAACCAAAATGCTACTTGTTTTGGGCTTTCTTGCACGAGTCTTTCACTATTGCACGAGTCTTGCATGGTGATTTCATGAAACTGCAAAACTTCAGGGACAAATCTTTACTATCCTGTTTTTACACAGCTCTAGTTGTGATTCTAATGGCTGTTGTAAATGGTATCACTATTGTCAGCCTCTCTCTTGGAGGTACTTCCTCAGCCAGGAAATTGTACCCTTTAACACTGAACGAAGACTGAGGGAAGAGTGTGTTTTGAGTCTGACATTTGTTTCTGAACACCTGTATGCTTTCTTTGTATCAAAATTAACTTCTTCCTCATCGTTAATGCTGAGCAAATTGAATTCACTAACAGGAATAACTTCTATGTGCAGGCCTGTGCTTGTGTTTCTCAAGGATCTTTTTCAGGCTCAGAAGTGTTACACTTTTTTTTGTTTTGTCTATGATCATGCTTGCTTTGTGGGGGAGGTTTGTCTTTTGGATGCCACATTGTCCTTCACAGATTAATACAGTGGGCACTGGACTTGGTAATGAAGTTTGGAACTTGAGAGACCTTGAACTTGAGTAGGGCAGGTGTATGTAAATTCCTTATTGGAACAAAAGTAGAGCAGCCATCATGGGTTAGATGGGCCATCCAGCCAAGTAACTTCCAGGAGTAGGCACTGAGGGAAGGGTAGATATGAAGCAAATATATGACATTTCATTCATATTTCAGGACTTCAAACTTTTTTAGTTCATGAGATTTTCTGAGCAGGAAATTTCTTCTCTCTTTTTAAAAACTCTCAGGATTTGTCTTCCAAGTACTCATCCAGCTCTCCTTGGATCCTGTTCCTAGGACTCTATGCCACAGATGAACTGAGCACTGCAGGAAGGGCTGTGGGTTGATCTTAAACTCTGGAGCCAGAATATCTTGTTAGACAAACGTTATCTGTGATCTGAGTGTGGTTATTTCCATCTGCTGCAGCTGACCTCAGCCAGGACACTGTTATGACAGCTGCTTTTACATGGAGATTGACTGCTTTTGCACCTCAGAAAAACTCAGCGTAGGAGTAATCTGAAAATAGCAGTGTTTTTGTAGACAAATACAGCCTGCATGCCAGCAGCTGTGGTGCCTGCTACCAACCTTAAAGCACTAAATAACTTGTTAGTGAAAACTTGGATGCTCTGAGAATTTCCAATGTTCCTCTGCTTTAGCACCATTGTTCTTAACGTCTCCTTGAGATTCTCTGAACATTTGCAAACAAAAGCAAGTGCAGCCTCTCAGTGGTCCTTAAAAACTAGGAATTGCCACCATCCCTGTCTCAGGTGGAAAACTCTGGAGTTGTTTAGCCACCCCTAAGTTCTAGGATGCCGCAGAATCTAGAATCCAGACACCCTACCTATCACCCTGATCTCTGAATACTTTTTTCTGTTGGTTCTTGCCTTTTGCCAGAGGAATGCCAGCATGTAATCTACACATCACAACAGAGTTGAGGTTCTCAATTGCACTAACTGAACTAGATAGTTTGTTGCAGTAAGTAGGCATATGTTAATTGCTGTCTGGGGAACTGGTCTCTTCTTTCTTTATTTTATTTCTGCTGAAGACAAATGAAATATTTTTATTTCCTCTTCTAAGCAGACAAGCAGATACTGTACCTTAACTACTGTGTTATTTTGCAAATCTGGGTTAGCTAAGCATGCTAACACACATATTCCTCACACTGTGCAGTTCCCATAAATGCACAATATTAGGTGTTTGTGAACAAGAGGAAACATGCTTTTTCACACCTCTGCCCTGAGAGCCAAGCTGTTCATGCTCCATTTCCCTCTGGCTGAAGCATGATGTTTTTATGTACACCAAACATTTGCAGTAGCTGAGCGGCCTGCATGCACTGAAGGACAGGCAGGAGGGCAGAGATAGTGTCCCACGTACAAAAGAAAGGACAAGAAGGGCAAATAATAGTTCTATTTTCCTCTCCTGTGTTGTCAGGGAAAGGCTGGTGATGATCACTAACAGGCTGTTACTGATGGGTCATGTGAGTGTGAAATAATGGCTAAATGAGGTCTCTGACATTAGCAAGGAGAGATGTGAGTTGTAAGCAGTCTACCTCACTGCTGAAAAGTTGCTTGGTTTTATTCAAGGACTCTATTATCAGAATGTTTGCTAGGCAAAACAAAATCAAAGCCTACCATTTCAAGCCAAGATGAAGTGATTTAAAATTAAACATATACTAGATAAGGTTGCAAAGTGTCCTAGTTGTTCTGTGCTCTCTGTACTGCTTTCTCTTTCTAAAAGTCTCCAGAACATTGCTGAAAAACAGAAATATCCCTGGTAAGTATAGAGCTGGGATCTATTCCTAGATTGAAAACTTGTGAAAATAGAGATCTTAGATGAAAGAATCAGGCCTTTCCCTTCACTTACCAGAGTATGGTAAGTGTACACTTACCAGTAATATGCAGTTAGACCTTTAACACTTATTAATTTATTATGCCTTAACTTATCATGAACCACTGGCTGATGGTGAATATATTTTAAACCTATTCCTCCTCTCCCCTGAAAATGGGAAAGAAATCAGATTTCCCTCTGGACTGCACAATTTTAATTTGTTTGTAGTACTGAAGAAAGATTTGTTTAAACCGGGATTTTGGAATGCATTCACTGTTTATTTAGTATGAGAGCAGTAATTCAGTGTGAGTCAGCCAGCCTCTGCAAAGAGACAATTTTTGGCATTTACTGCACCACAGTCAAGAATTCTTCTCTATTCCCTAGGTTTCAATAAATGCAATCTGCCCTGAAGTTAGGCATTTCATACAAGATCCAAGTGCCACCTCAGGCATTGAGAGAGCAGATCTCAGGGAGATGGACATAGCCTGGGACAAGTATCAGTAAGACCCAACATTTGGCCTTGGGGCTTTTATTTTTTTATAGAGCTGAATATTAGGGGAAACAATTTTCCAGTGGCAAATAACAAAAATACAAGTGTCAGAGCAGGGCACTGGCATACTGGGGTTTCCACTTCCCCTTCCCACTTCTGAAAATTTGCTGAGACAAAAATGAGAGCTTGAGAGCTGTGACCAGACATTGTTTTGCTTTTATATACCAGAGTCCTAATGCCCCATCTGCAAAAAGTAACACAAAAGCTGTGCGGATTTCTCATGTTTTGTCTTTATTGTAGTTATGATGTTTATTGGGTTTCCTATGGGGCACTCTTATTTTTTCTGTGTTTTATACTGCATTTGCTGATGCTGTGTGCAAGTTGAGTTATCATGTAACTGCGGGGTAAACTACACTTTGAGCTGCTGTTAACTTTTTCATGTGGTCCATCTGACCCAATATGAGATAGTACAAGCATGTGTACGAGTATATAAAAATGGTTCTTTATAGGACCTCTTTTGCCTGACAGCTCTCTAACTCAGCACACCTGAGCAGCTTGGGGCTGCTGTAGGGCTGTTCCTCTGCTTCCCACCCTGTGCTGATTACCACTTACCCAAATTTTTCCCATGGCAAACTTTCTTTTTGTGACAGCAGATAAACTTTGCTTCAACTTCAATACACACGCTTTGTCCTGGAGGCAGGAAAAGTCTCCATCTCATGTGGTGTTGTTAGCCTTTGCCTACTAATCCTTTCTATTGTGTATGGATTTTGGCACAGACCTGTGAGGAGGAAGTAGTGATTAAAAGTTTCAGTCTCTTCCTGGTGTGTGATTAATTGCAGCATCTCTGAAGACTATAAAGATTGAAATCAAGTGGTTCTTACTAGATGTTTATCACTGTATCTGAATTACTGACTAATGTTGTAAATCAGTGAGGGTCACTTGGTTCAGTTTGTTCCCTTTGAGAGTCTGTTTTAAAAATTCAGAGAGAGAAAACAGGATTAAACTCAAGTTGCTCTCTATCTCGAACTCAGAAGGACTGTTGTTTAATGCTAAAGCAGAATGCTTTAACACTAAAGCACAGATAGTATGCTAGAGAAAACTGTATTCCTCCATTTTGAAACTTTTCCTCTGTTTTTTTTTTTTTTTCCTGTTTGATGCAGGGTTGTAATAAACCTTGACTTGTTCTGTTCCAATTATCATTTTCTTGCACCTAAATATTAGACTCTGAAAAACAAACTGCTTCATGGAATATGCAAAGCTGGTTATAAAAGTGACTTATATCACCAGTAGATGAGGTTTCAGATCGAAACAAACTACTGCACTCCAAAACTAGATTAACAATATTATGTATTTGGGGAAACTCATTCAAGCATGTGAAGACCTTGTCAACATGGTCTATTAGTACCTTGGCACACAGATGAACACCTTCATAGATCTGATTTACTTAAAAGAGCTCTATTTTCAACTACATAGCCTCCACCTCCAGTGGAACAAAGGAGGGTTTGTGGCTGTGAGGAGGGAGGGCAGGGCACAGTTTGGGAGACTTAGTGGAGCGCAGCTTTGCTTAGGTTTCAGGCCAAAGAAAAGGGCTTTCAGTGCTGTAGTAAGACAGGAAAGAGAAAGACGAGTGTCTTCTGGGGAAATGGATGGGAAACCTCCACCTTCACAGCCTTCCATCACAAACCACTTCACTGATTTTTTTTTTTTTAACTCACCATTTCCAAACAGGTTAGATACCCTTCTGTCCTCTTTAGTATATTCAGCCCTTTTGTCCCAGACTGTGTTGCCTCAGACCACCTGCCTTCATCCTGTTGGATTTCCTTGTCATGATGTTACTGTAAGTATACTGTTGAGAACTTGATGTTAGTCTGCTGGCAAGTCCCCATGAAAGGCCATGAAATTTAGCCCTGGATGCCTTTGGCAACCATACCACACACTTGCTTCACTTAAATGGATGATGTGTTTAGCACTGGCAGTGGAAATACCTGTGTGGAAGTACCTGGCAGATCACCTCCATAACAGCCTGTCTGGGCTAGTTTCTGTTTTGAGGACCTCTAAGCACTCTTTCAACCATGACTCCCCTTGTGAAGCCAGCATCTTTAACAGTGCATTAGAGAGATGGAATAAAACTGATCTTCTCATGGCTTTGGTAATTTCTGTTGCTGGCAGCTGCCTCTCGAAGATATTTAGTCATGTGAACTTATATTACTTTCTAGCCTGACAAAATTGATGCTTTTCAGAACAGATTGGTTATATTTTTATCCAACAGATAAATTAGTCTGGGGGAGAAAAGATATTTTGCTTTTCTATGATGGATGCTAGATGTTTCCACATGACATTTGGCTAGAAAAAATACTTCACCAAAATGAGTGAGAATTTTCAGACTAGCTAGAGAATCAGTAGTGACTTGCCTTAAGATTACTATAGCAGAAATGAGGGAGAAATTTGTGCTTGCTTGCATGGGCAGTGCTCTAGTAACTCTGGCTGTGGTGTGAAGACTCTGACTTACAAACTTGTGTGGAGCAATTGAAGAAGTTGGAATCTCTGGGCCAGCAGCCAGTATGTCTGTGCCTCAGCTGCTGTGTTGTCCAGTCAAGGGTGTTAGCTGAAACCATCTGATTTCAGTGTCATAAACTGGGCTATGAATTGTGACAGAAAGTTGCCATCATGAGTTCTACTGCTAGAGTCAGCCTCTGGGGTACCATTTTCCTCTTAAATTACTAAAGGAGAAGTGGATAATGCCCTGTTCAATTCCCCACTTGCCCCTTTTCCATGATTTCAGGTGCTTAGGAGGAACAGAGCCAGAATGGCCTCTTACCTTCCCCACTATGGGTAGTATTGCAGTGCAATGCTAGGCACCAAATGTATGCATATGGTGCACATATGATCAGAGGTCTCTTCTGGGTCCTGAAGAAAAAAATCATGACGCTGCATTGCATCTGAGCTCTGAACTCTGTCCACTACTTTCTGCATAGCTGAAGAAAGAGTTTGAAGTTGTTCTGACTAATTGATTTGGTCACTGAAAGACCTTTTTTTTTTTCATTCTGGAGACAATATAGCTCAGGAAAGGAAGAATTTCCAGTCAAGGTAGCAGAAGGCTATGATTCACCAATCCTGTGGTGCACACACAAGCACCTTCCAGCTCTCTAGTTCTGGCTGTCTGAACATGTGAGCAGCAAACCATATGATGTGCTGGGCTTGACTTTTGTGTGCAGACAATCAGATGGCAGCCAGCCAACAGGGGAGGGAGGAGCAAAAGGGCAGGTACTTGCACTCTAAAAATAAAACACTGGGTTTATGCTTATTAGCATAAGTAAGTAAGTAATAACATAGTAAGTATAACATATTATAATAAGTTTTCTGTTGCTTACTCCTGTTAACTTCACCAGTCCTATCTATAAAACCACAAAGTATTAGCCAAAGAAAAGTGAAGACCATGGCAATAGTCTAATAGCAAAGGCAGCACTGGAATAACAGGGCTAATCACCTATTTGCTAGTTCTAGTGTTTATTTTATTACAGGTCAGTGAACAAAAAACAGTCACGAGATGTTAATCTCGCTAGCTGTTTAATCTTAACCACCCCCTCACCATTGTTCTCTCAGGGGCTGAGCAGCAATATCCCCTCCTCCCCTCTTATAATGCCCTCATTTCAAAGTACAATTTCTCTCTCGTATGGCTTTTAAGGGGTCAGATTGATGCTGTTTGATTTGGAATGAAATTTGCTCAGGTCCTGTCACTGGCTGCTGTCTATGGTTCTACTGAATTTGTTTCAGTGGAGACTCACCAGTTAATTTGTAGTTTGTGAATGTATTGAGCTGTGATTAGTGACAGCCCATCTAGGGAATAGGGAATGTTATTAGGCAGCACAGCATGGACATAAGAGGTAAATCCCCATAGAGACGTACAAATGGGGATTGAAAGATAGGTTTCAGTGCTACTTGGCACTGCAGGGAGCTGCTTTTTCTTTGGCTGAGCCCTGTACCAAAATAAGAGAGCAGGATGGTTAAAGGGGAGAGCTGAGAGGCACAGCCCACATCATCCTGCCCAACGCTGGATCATGTATGGGAGTTGCAAAGCACTATGGAAAAGGGAAAGTGTGTATTCTCTGCCTCTGAAGTGCTGCATCCACTTATTGTCTCTGTAGAAGTAGCACAGTGCATTGAAGAGCAGTAGGGATGCACTGGGAGAGTGTAAGCTCCCAACATGCTGGCAGGAGGAATCAGGAGAGAAGATGCAAATGGAAGAGGAATGGATGTCTTAGATGCAAGATATGAGGGTGGAAAGGAAGGAATGGCTGTGAAGATTTAAAAACAAACAAACAAACCCCCGACTAAAACACAAGTTGCAAATGTATTACCAAAGCTAAGGTAGAAGATATCAGTTAGCTCACCTACAACTAAGTGAGGTACATGAAGTCTAGGTCTTTGTTATGCCTTAGCTTTATTTGCTTTCCTCACTTCTGAGTTTGTTCCAGGCTTCCTTGGAGAGATTCCTTGTTTTGCTTCTGTAGCTCCCTGCAGGACGCAAATGTTAATAAGCGCAAGCACAGCAGGCAGGGCTGAATCCATCAGGAGAGATGGAGACTGCAGGGCAGATCAGCTTCCCCCCTGCTGTGTGACATGTGATGCACACTGAACTCAGGGCTGTGGGGGAGCCCCTTAGTCTAGTTCGGCAAATCCAGCACTGCTGCTGGAATGTTTTCGTAGCTCTGTTGCTTAGTGGAGCAGTGGTAAACAAAAGGCTTTAGCAAATCGTGGACAAATAGAAAGGCAGAGCCTATTTCATGAACATGCTAGGTGAATCTGATATTACTGGGTTCTTTATGAAGTCAAGTTTTTGTTAATTTCTTTAAAAATATGCTTTCTTTTCTTTTCACCTAAAAGTGATGGTAGTAAATGTTTTGAGGTTTTTTTTCAGGGATATTAGGCAGAAGAATGCTTTCCGTGTATATTACTGGAGTTGACTTTCCAGCTCACGAGTGACACCTCCTGCCAACGTCATGCAATCCAATTGAGAATTGACACTCTTTAGTGTTACTATGAAACATCTCATGCTAAAGAGAGCTGAGAAGGGGAGACAAGACTGGGACGTTCCGTGTTGCACTGCACAAACTGTTTTACTGGCTTGTGTGAATTCTCCAGACCTATTTTGTCACCCTATTGCTTTCCTCAGGTCAGTGTGTCCAGTTGCTTGCCATCCTTTTCAGCTCTCCTTGCTGTTTTTGATGTCTGGTGTCTGGTACTTGATGCCTCGGGGAAGAGAAAGCCTTGTATCGTCTTGGGCTTACAGAGTGCCACCAGGCTGGTTTACAGACCTACTGCATGGGCCCACTTGCAATATATCGTTGGAGGTAAGAGGTTCTGGCTTCAAATTCTTTAATGCTCCTGAAGTTACACTCATTTTTGCTGCACTTGGAAAAGAGACAGGCAAACTGTAGGTGGCTCTCACAGGCTAGTAGCATAACTGACCTTTGCAAAGCTTCTAGTATTAGTCCAAGCTTAAAAGCAACCAAATAATTGCCAGACATTAAGGCTGATTCTACTGGAAACATATAATCTTGTTTACCACACCTTTTGCAATTGTCATGAATTTCAGGAGCCTGAGCTAGATGCCATTTTTAGACTACAAAGACAAAACACCTCTACATCCCCTCCTTCCTCCCAAGAGAATAGGCACAGCCCAAGGTTTACACTGTCTTTTCCATGTGCAGCTGTTGGAGCTCAGCAGGCTGTAACTTGGTGACTCTGCTGGGCCAGGTCCTGCTGCCTGGTGTCCCCTTGCCCTGGCTTTGCAGGAGTTGGGCTGAAATATGCTCACTTTGCTTCCAGGCATGCTTTGCAGCCTCAGGGGCAGTCAGCGTGGCAGATGGATGCAGGGACATCCTGAAAGGTTGAATCCAGTGGTCCTGGAAAGGACAACAACTCATAGACTTGTATACCTGCAGAAACCATGTGCTAAGACAATGGGCACACTCTTCTGGTCCGCAGAAGCCAAGATAAGTGCTTCAGCAATCCTGGTGGATAAATGAGCACCATTTATAGTGTCCATCCAGACTGCCTTAAGGGTGTGACCTAGGCTCCCTAAGTATCTATATATCTTAATAAAGTTAGCACAGGATTTTCCAGAAGATTTAAGCCAAGGCTTAAAAACTGATAAGGGTTAACAGGAAATCTCCACCAGTTTACTTCAGTGGGGAAAAAAAAATCCACAGAGACTGAATTTTCAGATGGGCTGGATTCCAGCTCTTTGAGTCTAGGACTCTTAAGGAGGCATAAGCTGAGTTCCAAGAGTTACTGTTAATTTTAAACAGTAGATTTAACCTCTTAAATGAATTAGGACTTCGCAAAATAAAGTATCCTTAGTTTCCCAGCTCATCAAAGCATTTCCATTCCTTTCTCGTAGAGGGGGAATGATCTTTATGATGAAAACAAAGCAGTGTTGTTGGCTGAAACAGGAATGGAAGAGCCTGGTAACACTGGTTTATCTTCTTCAGAAAATTTTGTAACTTTGCTACCTTGTGGTCATTAAGGAATCATCTCTGAGTCCACAAGTGCCAAGATCTAGGCAAGTGGACAGTAATATACTATTTCTGTTCTTTCTTTGTCTCTGCTTGCATAACATCAGAATATATAACAAAGTTAAAAATGCCCCACCTCTCCTCCTCCCAAAGGAAAAAAAAGCACCAAAACCCAGATGCAAACTCAAACACCCCACCACAGGAAACAACATGAGTAGCTAGCTGGAGACATTTCAAGAAAACATTGCTCCTCTGCAGTGTATGGTAAGCACTCAAAACAGAGATTTCTAAAAATACCCGGGCTTGGAAATTAATCAAGAAAATTATTCCTGTCCATAAGAACCAAGGCTGTAAAAATACACAGTGTAACATTCACAGCAAAAGGAGGGATAGTTGATCCACCCACTTATCCCAGGAGCAGAGAGGAAGATCCCTCCTTCTAAATAACATATTGTGAAATGCCCCTACATCACAACTAGTGAGCTTTCTGGTTTTTGATGTGGAAGAATTCAACTAAGAAAGGTTACAGCCAAGGCTATTCTGGTGCATGTAACTGTGAGCTGGAATGAGCTCTAGCACTTTCTGGACACTGGGTGTCAGTCTGTCATTAACATTACAGCTAAGCATGTCTGAGATGAAAAAAAAAATTAAGTGCACCAGAACTACCGTGAATTACATGTGAGTCACCTGTTGAGACTGTAGTCTGACTACAATTCCACAGTTGCTTAGGAAACATCTATAAATTATGTGACTGAAAAAACAATCTATATATTCCAGTACAAATGCTTTTTCATTATGGAGCTGGGCCATAGAGAATGCTTTCTCATGATTTGAGTCATGAATTAAAGATTGTAATACCTCTCCTACTTTTTAAAGAGCAATTATATGACTAAAGAGATATTGCTAGAGAAACTTTAGTTGACTTAACTTTATCAAATTCCTTTTGCAAATGAGCTTTTCCTTGTTAAAAATCAGCAAAATCTTTAATTATCTTGCATACACTACACCAAGATTGGCTATTCAGGGCCAATTTCTTTAGGTCCTCTTTTCAGTAATGGGCTTTTATTGGCCATTGTAGGGACAGGTTATTTAGCTGTACCAAGCAGCCATCTTTCAGAGTTCTCAGTAGCTCTGCAGTTATAGAGGATAGGAAGTAGGAAGTCTAGAAACGTGGATGCCTTTGTCATCTTGGATCAAATCCTTTTTCTCATAGTCTGATGCCAACATAATCTCCCCTTAAAGCAAGGAAACAATTTCTGAATTACAGCTGCTTCTAAGCAAACCAGTATATAGGAAATGTAATCAATGACTCTAAAGCTAGTGCAAGACCAAAGCAAAATTTACTATGATTCAGAGCTAGGAGTCTGCTGCAGGATTTCTCACCAACAGTTTGGAGGGTTTGGAGCCTCTCTGACTCCAGGTGTTTATGAAGAGGAATTCCCTCTTGATGTTGCTGTTCCTTTCTTGCCTCTGCCTCTCAGTTTGTGTGCCAGGGAAATTAGGCTATGGCTTCATGCAGGATGGCTACT
Organism: Illadopsis cleaveri; assembly: GCA_013399915.1. Classification (NCBI taxonomy): domain Eukaryota; kingdom Metazoa; phylum Chordata; class Aves; order Passeriformes; family Timaliidae; genus Illadopsis; species Illadopsis cleaveri. The sequence goes on from VXBB01011833.1 coordinate 42,731, forward strand.
TTCTCACATTGCTTAGAAACAATGCTGCTGATCTGAGAGAAATTAAAAGAAAAAAAAGTGGCAAATCAAAATCACCACAGAAAAGAGGTTAAAACTTTAGCTTGTGTTATCAGTTTCAAGCTAGATGATACTATTACACTTCTAGGCATTGAGTTTCACTGCTGAGTGGCTGGTTAGAAATATTGTAGACCTGCTAAGAAGGGAGGCAGAGACTATTCACTGGGTTTTCTGATGGATCTAATTACTTGTAAATGAAACTACCAACTTCTACTACTGTTTCAGAATTCTACCAAATGGGACAATGAAAAACTAGACTTGATACCTCCCCAGAGCCCATCTAGGGTTCCATTTGCAGTGCTTGTGACATATAGCAAGGATCCTGGCTACTTATTCTTTCATCAATGTTATGTTTTGCTTACAGTGTTGGGAGAAATTTTAACGATCAAGAAATCCCAACATGCAGTTCTAAACCCCACTGTTGTGCTTCCAATGGA
>VXBB01011833.1:49459-75010 GCA_013399915.1 Illadopsis cleaveri
GGAGGCGCACGGGAGGGGCCGCTCCCCGCGGGGCGGGGCGAGGGCCGGGCCGCCCGCCCGCCGCGCCATTCGAAAGTCGCTTGGCGGGCAGGGCTTCCTCCTCCCCTCCTCCTCTTCCTCTTCCTCTTCCTCGTCTTTCTCCGCGGGGCTGTGCCGGGCCGCGGCGCCGCTTCTCGGGGCAAGTGCGAGCCTTGGCCGGTAAGGGCTTGCGGAAGGGAAATACGGGTGCTGACCCTGCTCGGTGTCGCTCGCTTCAGCGATGGCAGCGTGGGAGGCCGCCGAAATGTCCTTCAGTCTGAGCGATGTGAGAGAGCGGATGCGGGAGAAGAAAAAGGGTGCCTTGAGGACTGCGAAATTGAATGCCTCGCTTGCATCAAAAATCAAAACGAAGATCATCAGTGAGTGTGTTTTGCGTTGCGCTGTGTACACATGCTGGCTGCTATGTCAGCTTGTAACTGGGCCTTTGGCCGTGACATCGGGAGCGGGCAGCAGTCCCTTAGGAGAGCTCATGTGCTGCTTCTCAGCTGCTTCTCTGCCCGGGGGTCTCGAGTGAATTCAGTGCCCTGCAGTTGAGTGTCAAGTGCCACTCAAGGTGCCCAAAGGTGTCTGAGGTATTTTAGTGTACATACATATAAATACATATGCACAGTATTTTAGTGTATATCAATCCTCTGCAGAAGCTAGGCCAACTGACTTGTTTTTATGGGGGAAGTAATGCAAAGATGGAACAGGAGATTATTTGGACTACCTTGGAAAACTCAGATATTTCCATTACTTTTATTTAATTGTTTCAAAATTGCGAAACAGGCATCCAAATCTACTCAAGGGCAACTATAGAGGAAAATAGGTTTTTCTCCCATTTTTTTTGGATGGTGATGAGGACTTATCTGAGGTGACTTGTTCAAAGTAAGGAGCATATATTTTTAAACTCAGCACTTGAACAATGCCTTCACTCATTAAGAATTGAAGCAGTACCTGAGCATGACCCACTGAGAGTGGAGAGGGTATCTGAAGTGTTGCATGTTATTACAGAAAATTTTTTCCTGCTGTTTTCTCTGGAGACTTCTATTGCTGGAAGGAAGGAAGGATACTGCTGATTTTGTGAGGGGGCTATTGAGTTGTAGAGATCTGATCTGAGGAAGGCTGGTTAGGAAGAGAAAGAATTACGATGAGGGGAGAGGTATGGATGAGACCTTGGATGCTGATGGTGTGCGATACTGCTCTGTCTCTCACAGACAACTCCTCCACTATGAAGGTCTCCCTGAAGCAGAACAATAAAGCATTGGCTCTGGCCCTCAATGCAGAGAAAGCCAGTGCACAGCGGCTCACCCAGGAGAAGACCATCTTACAGAAGGAGGTGAAGCAGTGCCACTTCCAGAACGCTGTGCTGCGGCACAAGCTCTCCTTCCTGGTATGGCACTGTGTGGCTGGCGTGGGGAGGGGTGGCAGGCAAGGTGTGCTGCACTAGCATCTTAACCATGGGATTGAGCTGTTGTTGTTGAATATCTGGATTCTTGACATAGGAAAAGGTCACCATTCATTTGTTTATTTTTGTTTCCAAGCTGTGTTCTCCCCAGAACATGCCTCTGGCTACTAGCATCCTTGTTGGAAGAGATGTTTTGATTTGATAATATCTTCATGGTTTCTCTCTCTTTATTACCTCAACACAGAATAATATATTGAAAAAAATGGAGAATCTTATGGCTGCAGTTAAGATGGCCGAGCTGTCTGAGGTAAACCATGGGAACTGTGAACACACTGCTCTGGGAAGGGGGCTGTCTTTTTCTCTGTCCTGTGCTTTGTGTTGCCTGCTCACTTCAGTGTTGGATGCTTCACCTGTTTTTCTTTGCTTGCTTGAGTTGTGCTGGCTACATCCTTCTTTTTAGCTTGGTGTTAAGGATTTCCAGGGTAACTGTTTCTGTAGGAAGAGCTACAGTTTTAAACTGTTTCCCTCTGGATTATTTGCTGTATTGGCCAGTAGGCTTTTCTGTTCTGACTTCTCTTCAATTTCTTTTCTAAAGTATTACCGTGGCAACTTGGGATAGGGAATAGGACACTTTTCCTGTGTCCTATCTCATGGGTGGATGGGAAAATATTTCTGCTTTCTAGTGTCAGATTATCTGAATTAGATTAACTTCATCCTTAGGCCATGGAGACACAATCTGATTCTGCTGCAATTTATTCCATAATTTATTCCATAATGTGAGAGAGTTGCTGGCAGTACTTTACATACTTTCCAGAGAAACTGAGCTTCTGCTATTTCTGTGCAGGAGACTGCATGAGGGATTTCAAGAACTTTTAAATCACTTTTCTATTTCTCTTCTTTCCAGTTTCATACAAATCCTCCATCCTTGTCCAGTGGCCAGAAGAGCAGCATGACTGAAGATAGCTGGGCTGATGATATTGCAGATGGTCAGCTTCTGAGGTGGGCTTTAAAATGATACCATCAAACTTGTTCTGAATTTCTATATGCTAAACCTCTTGTGTTTCATGTGTGTGCCCAGTTGCCAGCTTTACATGAGATGTCTTCTCTGAACCACCACTGCTGGATGGTTTTCTTTATTCTGTCTCCACTCCTTGTCTTGTTTGTCCTAATGATGAGTCTGTGCAAAAAACTAGTCTTTTTACCTCCTTTCTTTGAGACATGTTACTTTTAGGCAGTTTTCTCTTTGTAGTTGGTGAGCAGTGCAAGATTTGCTTGAGTCAGTGAGTGCTATAGCTGGATACTTTGATGTTTGTTACATAAAAATGCTTAATAGTCACCTGATTGTATGATGTAAGCTTGCATTCTGGAAAGATGGTCAGAGCAGGATCTCTTAAAGTATATTTGAAGTCCTGTTTCTCCTCTGTCTAGTGTCCCCTTTGAAGACAGGGCAGTCCTTGGAGCTGCCCACACCTGGCCTGTAGTTAGTCTGCTGGATTCTGGGACCTGTTGTATATGTGAAACATGATCCATTGCTGCTCTTCCTTCTCACCAGGGTTACACAGGTACCAATGAGAGTGCCCATCTCTAAGCTGCATGATGCAGAGCAGCAAGCTGGCAGCTCCACAGCAGTAAAAACATCCTCAGGAGAACTTCAGAGACCTGCTTCTAATGAGCCCCTCAAAATTGTGTCTGTTGCCTCCAAAGATACTTTGCCACCACAGCATGAGAAGCCTCAGTTCCACCAGGAAGGGAATGGCAAGAAGGTGACTGAAGCAATGGCAACAGAGGAGGCTTTTCATGACTCTCGGATCTTTGGAGGTAAATTTGCATCTCTTGCTGTTCTTCTGGTATGATTTTGTGTCTGTGCTCAGAAATGCATGAGTGCCATAGCTCCAGTTAGCTCTCATCCACAACTCCAGTAGCTCCTAATGACTGGTAGGAATGACTTGTTCCACTGGGGCTGTTATTGCTGGAGTTATGTATATCCCAGAATCAGAGTCTTCAGAGGGATATGTGGCACGTTTGCGGTAGATCAAGCTTGCAAATCAGGCTTTTTGAGTAACAGACACTGAGCTTGCATAAGATTTTTGGAGATTTCTGAAAGTGCAGAATCTGACTAGGTGCACCACTGTTTCTTGTGGATTTGCCATATAAATAATAACTCTTATACAGATCATAAGTGTTCCTAATATTACAGCTGTTTAGGGGACTTGCTTTGGGCTGCCCTTTTGTTCAAAGGGAAGCCAGCTAAGCAAATCTGGTACACAGTAAGTTTGGGGAGTCCCTGTAGAGACAAAATCATGTTTTTTCTATGCTGTGGATTTGTGGTAGTGCATGGAGCAAGGTTTTTGGTGGTATGGGGAAAGATGGCATTTGCCTGTTGCATTTCTCAGCCTTAGAAATAAATTTTTTCTTTCCAACAGATGTCTTGTGTACCACTGAACAAAATCCCAACAATTTGCCAGCACTTGCCTGGGAAAGTCATGCTCTTTCATATGTGGCTGATGAAATGGCAAACCATTTCTTTGATCGTCTCTCACAAGGGCACGTAACTCAGAGGAGAAAACGTTCCACCCTGTTTGCTACCAGCACTCCATCTTCTGCTCTGGATATCTTCCCACAGGTCAGTTCCACTCAGGCTCCTTGGGCTAGTGCTGCACAGGACAACAGCAGCTCCAGCAAGAACAACACACAGCAACAGCTGAGATCTCCCAGCCCCCTGCCTTCACCTGCTCCTGCTGTTATTTCTCATAGAAATTCTGTGGGTAAAGAGACCTTTTGTGAGCAGCCACAGACAAAAGAAATGGGATGTGGTGTTGAAATGGACCCCAGCTATAGCCAAGTCCCTGAGTTTGTTCCTGTAAAGGTTAAAATCAAAGGTAATTGTAAAACTGGAGAGAAAAAGACTGTTAAAAAAGCAAGAACAGGAAAAAAGAAAACAACTTCAATTAAAAACAATGCAGAAAGCAGTCCTGATGGATCTCAAGGGGAAGAGCGTGCTCAAAATGCAAAGAAGCTTCTTCAGCCAAAAGTTGCAACATGTTCTAGTGAGACTGAAGTCTGTGAGATAGGGCAGAAGGTGTGTGAGGGGACTTTTGACAGCAGTAATAGAGACTGTGGTGTGGAGCACCATTCCCACTCTCCTGATGAAGTCCAAGACTTTGGAAGTACAGATGAGGTGAATCCAGCACAGCTGCAGAGTCTTGAAAGTGTTGACTTAGTGCAACAGGTTAAGAAGGGAGCTATCTTTGAGATGCAAAGTACGGAGAGTTTGCTAGAAGGCCCAGTTCATACCTTCTCAAGTCATGAAGTTCCCTCTGCTGATTCCACTCTACAAAATTCTACAAAATTCTCAAGTGTGAGCAGAAAGAGCATCAGACAGAAAGCCAACAGAAAAACTAGAATAATTGAGCAAAGAGATGATTCTGATCAGGAATATCTGCCAAACATTGTGATAATACCAGAGACCAAAGCTGAAGAACAGCCTAAAAGAAGCCAAACAAGCAGGAAGAATACTGTCAGGAGAAGCAGCTGTGATCAGAAAAATGAAGTTAATGCTTTTAGGCCCTGGATAGATGTTCAAGGAGTAGCTAATGAGAGCACAAAGGATTTGCCAGGTAATCTTAAACAGCGCAGGGAAACTTATATTGTCCATCCTTTGGATATTGCAGGAAGCTTGGGTTGTTTCCAGACAGAATTTGAAGGGGAAGAAAATGTACCTCCCAGATCTGTTCCTGGGAGCAAAGCAAGCAAAATCCCCAGAGCTGCTAAGAGCAATCAAAAGAGCAATAAAAAACAGACAGGGGGCCTTCAAGAAAAAGGGCAAGGTAAAGTTGACAACAACATGGATGCTTTGAAAAAAGGAGCCTCTGGCAAACCCAAGCCGCAGAGGAAAAGGAGCAACTCTCAACCTCCAGACACTGACTCCCTGGCCCAAAAAAGTGAAGTGAATCATGGTGCCAAGATTCTCATTGGAAGTTCCACAGAACTTGCATCTAAGCCAACTGTCCCGATGGGGAAGTTTTCCTGCATTACAAATCTGCTGTCTGAGCCAGATGCTTTCCTGGAGGAGCAGCTACCTGAGATATCACTTGCAGATAGTCTTACAGATCTTTCACACACTCTTGAATCCTCCCATGTGAGCAGTTCTGCAGTTTTGCCTGTCAGCTCCAGACTTACAGAAGTACCAGTTTCCAAGAGCTTAAGTACTGAGGGCAACAAAATGCCAGCAAAATCCCCTGTTTGGATGAAAAACTCCCTGATATTTAAAGAAAAGACTGCAGAGGAAATATCTGGGGAAAGGAACCAAATGCAGTCAAGTTCTTGGAGCTCATCTTCACAGGAAGCTGGTAGGTGGTGAGCTGGGGAAGGTACCTGTGTTTGGAGATGAGGGCAGAAAGTCCATGTAGCAAGTGTTCGCATTTTCTTCTCTCTTTTTTCAGAGTTAAAGATCAGTCTCCAGTACACCATTTATGCTTCCACTTGGGCTGGCCAGTCATTTCTATGGCTGCGTTTACTTCTAGTTTATCAGCATTTCTATAAGAATTTCTGTCCACTTGTCTGTGTGTAGATAGTGGGACAAGACTAGCAGCATGTGCTGAGTCTTGCTTTACCCTCTTGTTATCTACAGGGCATGCCTATTAATTTGGAAAATCCAGTACTCAAGCAGTTCAGAAGTCTTAATTTGATGCTGACCCTGCCTACTAGGGTCAGTCAGTATTATTGGGGCACAAAATATCAAGAAGATGGTGAATTTTTTGTCCAGAATGGTTAGTGCTGCAAGGTGTCAGACTTCATACCTCTAGGTGATATCTTCACTGGAAATTGATCAGGAGGCAACCTAAACTATTTCGGTTGTGGGGGTTTGTTTGTTTGTTTTTCAAAGGATTTGGAGGGTGTGTCCCTAGGCTGGTACTACAGTAGTTAAGATGATCCTTTTGGGGAGTTTGCTGTTAATGGATGCTCTGTAAAGAGAGTAGTTTTGTGGGGTTTTCCTTTCTGTAGCTGTTGACAAACAGGCCTGTTACAACTGGAGTGGGCTGTGCTTCGTAGAGAGGGAGGAAGTTTGTTCTCCTGCCCTCCTCCTTTGGGCTGGCTCCACTTGGAAAGGTGCAGTGACCAGTGGTTCTGTATCTTGCTGAAGTCAGTAGGTTGCTGGTAGGTTGGTTGTGTGCCATAAGCTTGCTGTCTGCTCCAGACTGTAAGCTCCTGGGCATTACAGCTATCAAATAGTTTTTATATCATTTTTCTACTCCATCAGGGCCCATGATACTATCACTATTAGTGATCTGTATTTTTGCACTGAGGGACCTAATTTGATTTATGAGCTAACTTTTGAGGAGCAGATCTGGTATTTTTGGATTAAAATGGTCTCCTGAGTTTAGAGGGAATACAATTGGATTCTGGATTGTGCATGTTCGAGAAACCTGGTAATGCAGCTCTTTCTATTTGAGAGCTGTTGTATCTTAGGATATCTGGAAATGATTTGGAATCTCTTTGATCAAAGCATGTGAATGTGTCCCTTTGCAGGTATCAGGCCGTTACAGGACTTGAACTGTGCCAGGGTTCTGTCTCCCTCGGGCTCGGAGGAAGCATCAGAGCGCTCATCCAGGCGGAAACGGAAACCAACCTGCTACAAAGAGCCATCAATCAATAGGTTGGCCTTTAAACTATTCCTCCCAAAGGCTTTTCCCATCTGCAACCCCTGCTCTGCTCTCATATACTCCCTCTCCAGGGATCCTCTGTTGCTTAGTTTAAAGTTCTTCTTACCCTTTGTGTTCTGTGACCCTCCTCTTTTACCACTGTGTGGTTTTGCCAAAATTCTGCATCAGCACACATAGATGTTTAGGCTTCTGGTAACAAGCTACCAAATATGTTATTTTATTTGTTGAAATGAGCTGATTTCTTGGCAGACTGCATCTGTGGTACTCCAGTGCTAGTGAGGCAGTAGCACGAGGATAAAATACAGGCTAAAGACAGCTCAGCAAAAGCCCTGATTGCATTTACGTTCTGTGATGACTAAAATTTTACAAATTATTGAGTAGTACTTTCCTTCTGAGAGCAGGCTGTATCTATATTCACTAGAAGATATGATACCTAAACAAAGAGCTGCATCTTTCCCCTAGGAAACTGCAGATTCAGTACATCCAGTGGCTATTGCACAGTCATGTACTCCTAAAATGACAACTTTGTTGTTATATAACGTTACTGGGTATGTTTTTCCCTGCAAAGTGTCCCAATTTGAACTTTCCATGAATAGCTGGTTATATTGCACCAGAAAGTATCTGTACTGGACAAGAAACAAACTACACCACTTAATCATCTTATGGGGAAGAACTGCACTAAAATCAGAAACTTTAGAGACTAAAATCATACATGTAATTCAAGGAATAGTTGATGTTTCAGTGTAACCCTTTTGGTTCTGCAGGAAACTGAGGCAGGGTGACCCATTTACAGACACTGAGTTCCTCCACTCTCCTCTCTACAAAAAAAAAAAGAAGCCTGTCAAAGCCAAGGGAATGACCAAGATGAAAGAGAACAAAGAATGCCTTCCTGAAGGATGTCTCACTGCCAAGGCAGGCAAGTTCACAACAACAGAAAGGATTCAGGACTAGAATAGTGGTTGAGAGGCAGCTCCCAAGCTCCTAGAAGCTTGTGTGTTTATCAACAAGGCTACAACTCTGAACACAGAGGCCTGAGCAAAGATGGAGATGACCAGGCAGCTGAACTACTCCAACTAAGGAAACCCAAGGACCAATTTGACAAATTGAGCCTTGTACCATGGATTTCTTCCGTTTTCAAATCTTTGGGACTCATGGGGTGGGGAAAGTGGTTGACACAAATTGATGGATGTCTGTTTTAATGATGGGCATGGCCCTTATGTGCTGTAAGATTAGCCTCGAGCTATCTTTTGCTTCCTTCCTGTTCTCCTTCCCCCTGTCTGCCATGTAAAGCTCCCTGCAGCAGAAGATGAGCCCCATACCAACCAACATTAAGGAATATTTGAAACACAGGGTGCTTAGGACCAGACCTAAGCACGTCTTGTCTCAGACATTCTGAGTTTTGCTACAGGAAAGGTGATTGGAGGAGAGGGTCCTGTGAGACAGAGCTGTTTAAAGACATCTCCCTTTTCCTATCACTGCTTGCCCTTCTTAAAAAGTACCCCTTCAGTCTTCCTGTAATCCCTTGAGGTACTGGAAGGTGGTATAACGTTTCCCTAGTATCTTCTGTTTTCTAGGCTGAACAACTTCAACTCTCTCAGCCTGTCTTTGTAGGAGAGGTATTTCAGCCCTCTGATCATCTTGGTGTCCCCCCTCTGGCTTTCCTCCAACAGGTCCATATTCTTTCTTAAGCTGGAAATCACAGAGCTGGACAACAGTACTCAGTTTTGTTTCAGGAAATCCTGTACTCTTCCATTGCAGACTGAGTACATACTGGCTTCAAGCACTTACTTTTTTTAAGGTCTACTGCTGTAACTTTGAAGGTTGTTGATTTTAAATGTTTGAGAGAGTGGTAGGGAAAAGAAGGGATCAGGCTGGTAGTGAAAGGGAAGGAAATGTGCCTGTTTGGAAGCAGGAAAAGTGTTCCCTCTTTGTGACAGAGCAGGGAGAGGGCTGCTCTTTTCTTCTGACTATACTTACTGCTTCTCCTTAGCACCTCAGCAACATCTATCAGCTCATGAGGATAGGCTGGGTCTTGCTGTACTCTGTACTCAGAGAACTCCAGAAGATGGAAGTTTCATTAGCAGAGGGAAAATAGTGTCATCTGCAGTCAGGTAAATGCTACTACAGAGCTTACATTTAAAGTTGTATTGTTAGGTTATTGAAACTAGGAAACAAAAAGCCTAGGATTCAAAAATGCCCCCTTTATTTATTTGTTCAGTTTTCTGGAAGTTACCAAGCTTTCTCTGATACTCTAACTCTGGAAGCCAGGTAGGAGCTAGTAAGTATCAGGGAATTTGTTATAGGTGCTGTTGTATCAGAACCTGCCTGTGTTGACCCACTGATGGCAGAAGCCAGGCAGGAACACTACTCTCCAGCTGTTCCCAGTAATTGTTTTCATTGCCTCTGTGGGTCAGAAATGGGACTTTTTCCAGCTGCACTCATGTGCTTGTGCTAGTAACAGAATAGTGGACTGTATTCATTCACAATGAAGGTACAGAGACAGCTGCTAGCAGTTACAGGGCTGTGCTTCAAACACATGGTAATACTAGCTCCTTTAGTCTAACATTGGTATCTCTATCCTAATCACCACCTATAGCAGTCAGCTGGAGGGGGAGAGTTTGTTCATGTGTAACCAGTTTCTGTTTTGCTGTGTGATGATGTATCAGTTTGTATTGTTCCCCAAATAAAATTTCAGTGCAAGTGGTATCTTTGAATTCTTGTACGCTACCTGATGCTTACCATGACACTACACAGGACAGCTCTGCCTAGGCCAGAACAAATTAAAACTCTATTCTAAGAAGGGAAATACTTTGTGTTTACATCACATTCCAACAGTCTGTCCCAGCATGTACTGGACTGTGCTGAAACCTGCTGGAGTCTCTCTCTGAGGCAGTTTCCCCATATCTGCTAATCGCACAAAGGAAGGAGACACGAAAAATGTTAGTTGGCTTTTATTTTAGTCTGAATTAAAAATATTCCTTAAAAAAAACCCCAACACACAACCATGGATGGAATAAGTTTTCACAGTCATGATCTGACTTGCTGTAAGACAACAAGGGTAAGTAGTAGCCCAGACAACTGGAGAAAAGTTTGCACCTTTATGAATTGTGGGGTGAGGGAAGAGGTTAACAGTTCCTATGCTTCACATCCAGTCAGGAGCATACCTAAATGCATGGCCTGCATTCAGACACTGCAGCATGGCTTTGGTAGGCTCTTAGCCTATAAGGCTTGTTTCCAGCATTTACTAAGTGCTACTCAAATGCTACAGTCCTGACTGTAGCAATGGAACCAAATCCCTTGGTATCCTGTGCTCTGGATGCCACTACAAGATAAATTCAGGAGGGCTGTGGGAGAGCTGGCATAGCCCTCTGAGCTCACTTACACTCACTGGGAAGTACTGCAGAGAGGACGGAATTCATTTCTAAGGTCTGCTGCACCTTAGGAGGTTGCTGCTGGTTTGACCAGAGCTGTGACAGACTTGCCTGCAGACTGAGGGAAGAGATAAACACAGATCAAAGTCAGTGAGAAAAACCTCAGGTCTGCAGTGAACAAAATTAGGAATCCAGACCCATACCATGCTTTTATCAAATTCATCTGCTTAGCAAAGGTAGGGCTTAGCCCAGCAGCTCAAAAGGCTTCAGAAAACATGATTTTCTAAAAGTTTAGAAAGTGTTTATGTTCATTTTTATCTAGTGTTTCTAATGTTACACAACAAAGCACAATACAGAGCCACTTACACGAGCAATGACAGAAAAGCCAGGTACTAGTTTTCTCCACTATCCTGAAGTTCCCATTAGCTCTTGCAATTCTTTCTTTGATGGGGGCACTTCTATTTGTTCTAATTCCTTTAAAGTGTCTGGAGGAACTACTGCATTGCCTGCATCTACCAAGTACCCCAAATTTTTATTTCTTTACTTGGTTCTTGACATTTTTCAGGTGGAATTTCAATTCCTGCTTCATGTAATGCCTCCATTATTGCTGCTACTTCTTCCACCTTTTCATGGGAATCTCCTTCAATTAAGAGTATTATCTATATATTGGTATAGTTTCACATTGGGGGGGAGTGAAGAATGTCTGTAAAAATTCAGCAAGATTGAGCAATTGCGGATGAATGTTTGTAGCCTGGAGGGAGCCTATTGAAAAATTAAAACTGATGAGAGAACAACTGCTAAGAATGCAATTAAAAACAATGCAGAAAGCAGTCCTGACAGATCTCAAGGGGAAGAGCGTGCTCAAAATGCAAAGAAGCTTCTTCAGCCAAAAGTTGCAACACGTTCTAGTGCGATGGGGAAGAAGGCATGTGATGGGGCTTTTGGCAGCAATAATAGAGACTGTGGTGTGGAGCACCATTCCCACTCTCCTGATGAAGTCCAAGACTTTGGAAGTACAGATGAGGTGAATCCAGCACAGCTGCAGAGTCTTGAAAGTGTTGACTTAGTGCAACAGGTTAAGAAGGGAGCTATCTTTGAGATGCAAAGTATGGAGAGTTTGCTAAAAGGCCCAGTTCATACCTTCTCAAGTCATGAAGTTCCCTCTGCTGATTCCACTCTACAAAATTCACTTTTCTTGAGGAAAGAGACCTCCAGTGCCTGTGCTTTGCAAGAGAACTCAAGTGTGAGCAGAAAGAGCACCAGACAGAAAATTAAGAGAAAAACGAGTAATTGGGCAGAGATGATTCTGATAGGAAGTATCTGCCAGTGTGGTAATACCAGGGGGCCAAAGTTGAAGAACAGCCTAAAAGAAGCACAACAAAGCACGAGACAGTGCCACTTCAGACACTTTGTTAGGGGAGCTTGAGTAGAACCCATGCCTTAGGCCTTGGGCATAGAGGCCAGCTTCTGCTTCAAGTTTTCAGCGAGCTTGTCCATGAACTCAAAGGTGTTCAGGTAATCAGAGCGTGTGACACTGGCAGGAGGAAACAAAACAAGACAGATATTAGTTGTAAAGACTCTCAAAATAATCAAAGCAGGGGAAGACTGCTCAAAGAACTCTATGTTTTGCCTCTAAAACCAAAAGACTTCTCTCCTACTCATCAGGCTGGGTTTTTTTTGTCAAAAGGCTCTGGAAAGAGGAGGCCAGATGATATTTTACAGTTATGTAGGTCTTCATTTATTAGGACCTGGCCAACATAGCTAGACTGTCATTAAAAAAATATAAATATTTCCACTTCCTTCTTTACTTTTTTCTCCCATTCATTTGGTCCAATAGCAGGGAGAGAGCAATCTGGACTAAGCTGCTTGGGTCAGGGAGTGTCTATGTTCTGTTTGTACAGGTACACGTGAGTCCTGTGAGACAGACTCTTGTTCTTTACCATACTAAAACTAACATTTCAGCAAATGCTGTTGAAAACCACCATGTAAAACAGCCTCCTCTAGGCAGAGCTGGTTATTTCACACACTTACTTAGGCAGGCCTTTGATGCAGGCAGCAAGGTCCTTTGTCATGAAGCCAGATTCAATGGTCTCAATGCAGACTTCTTCCAGGGCAACTGCAAAGTTCCCCAGGCTAGGGTTGTTGTCCAGCTTAGCTCTGTGAGCCAGGCCTCTTGTCCATGCGAAGATGGAGGCTGAGAGAGAACACTGGGTTATTCAATCCATCTAGAACCTCCTGAAAATTGCTTTAAATAATCATATGGAACAATAATTGGATTTTTTAATACCAGTAAAATGGAAAGCAGTCTAAAGAAAAAATAGAAAATCTGGTATGGGAAGGAACACTTATCTTCATCTAGGTATCCTTTGCCTTTTGTGCATCTCCAAAAAAAACCAAAGCAGACCTCAGAAACTACTCACTGCCTCCAGTAATCTCTCTATGCACGTCATTTTATTTTACTCTTGTCTAAGTCAGAAAGAAGGACAAGTGGTAGGACTCTGTAGTTACAGAGAGTATTGTGACAGAAGGGTGCAGTCCTTTTCCTAACACTACATTATGCTCTGGTCTCGTCTCGATGCAAATTTAGGGGATTCTTTTCCTCGTGTCCCATTCCAAGTGCACTTACACTCTGAGTGTGTACATGGCTTGGGGTGTGGCTGGTTCTTCTGGCCCCTCAGAAAGAGAAGTAAAATAAAGTAAAATAGAGTAAAATAGACCTTGAGGCCTTGTGGCTATAAACCATTTGTTTCCTGAAGAGTGAGTGCCTATCTCAAAGGCTAGGTTAGGTCTAGCCTACTGCTCACACTCACTCCATTCCAGCCTGTAGCTGCATCTGTAGAGACCCAGAGAAGCTGACTTAAGCCAGGAGAGGACTGTGGGGGTGTGCTTCCTCGCCTCCCTCTCAGGCCACACTGGGAGCTGAGAAATGCTCATTAGGCCTTGGTCTTGACAAACCACACCCGGACTAAGCCCTTCTCAAGCTTATTAGAAACCCAGGACCTAGTGGTGTCTGACAGGCACCTTTTTTTTTAATGAACAGCCTTAGAAAGGTACTTTTCTTGCCTGAATAACAACTGAACTTCCAAAGAAAGTTACTGACTTGAATTGCAGCCAGGTGGAAAATTACTATGACTAAAGCCCACTCTCTTGTGACCCCATAAACAGTGACCCAAAGTAAGACCTCTCAAGCTCTTGATTATAAGGAGCTAATGCATACCACACCCTACTCTGTAACAACCCTTTAAACGGCAGCCCAAAGTAAGATCTTTTGGAGCTTGTGATTTCCAGAAGATACACATGGAATCACAGAGCAGTCTGAGTTGCAAGGGACACAGAAGGATCACTGAGTCCAACTGTTATGTGAATGGTCCATATTGGGATTAAACCCACACCCTCGGTGTTATTAGCACCATGCTCTGACCAACTGAGCCCATCTCAAGAGAAGGAGCTAATGTGTGTGTCTCAAACACTGATAACTGGAAGCCTGTAGAGCCAACTATGGACTGTTGGTACTGACATGTCATGCAAAAGAACAAGATTTGACTGGAAAAGAGGGACCAGGTAGAAAGAGGACAGCACTTTTCCGTGAGAAAGAACCACAACACAGTACAGTGCAATACAGTGCAAGCACAAGAATGAGTATCAGAAGTGGGCATGGAGTAAAAAGTGAGATTGATACCAAAGACCCCCAAAGTCCTCTGACCTATTTCCAGACAGGCCTGAAAGAATGGACTGTACTTGATGACTAATGTACATGAAAAGCAAGAAACCTGTCCAACTCCCCCTAGCCCAGGTGGTGCCCCCAGGGCCCTGGACATCTCAGCAGCCAGACCAGTGCAGCTGGATTGCCACTTATCACTGGATCAGCACCAAAACCAGGACTGGCATCTCCTCAGCTGGATCAATGCTGTAACCAGGACTGGCGATCTCTTTTTCTCTCTCTTTTCTCCTCCTTTTCTTCCTTGAATTCTCTATTTTATTCTCTTTTTCTCTTTTCCTTTCTTACTTTCTTTAATTCATCTTTCCCTCTTTAATTCCTCTCTTTCCTTTCACCCTGTCCCTTTATCCAAAACCCACTGCTGTGTGCTTATATAGTCAGTCAGGGACTAACACAGCAATTTCTATGCCACGTGTGAATTTACTGATCTACTTTCTGATTGTTTGCAGACCCTCTGACTTTTGTTGTTTCTTTTGATCAATGAGCATTTAAGAATCTTAGGTACTTCCTTCCCCTAAAGGGTCATCACAGTCTCTGGAAGAAAAATGCATTATGATCTGCAAGTTTCACCACTCAGTGGTGCAGTTGTCTACAGAAAGGGTGCAGATGTTCCTACTCTAAACTTGCTCTTTCATGCATAGAGATGATGAAGGGCAGTGAAAAGTAGCTCACCAATGGGGTTAGTGGAGGTTTCTTGGCCCTTCTGGTGCATGCGGTAGTGACGAGTAACTGTCCCGTGAGCAGCTTCTGATTCAACAGTCTTGCCATCGGGGCAGATCAGCACGCTGGTCATCATCCCCAGAGAGCCATAACCTACACAGTGCAAGTTTCAAAAGTTCAGTGTCTCCTTTGGACGGCCCCCTCAAATTCCCCTTAATCTCCCCATCCTACAATTCCCCTACATCCTCTCACTGATGTGAAAATCAGTGTGCAGTGCTTCTGCAACTAACTGGCAAGTCCCTACACATCAAAGTAACAGTTCATCTGAAAATGAAGTCGTGCTGAACAATGAAATAGACAGACATTCTGCACCGTTTCAAGAAAATTAGTTTTCTCACCTAATTTGCTGGACAGACTTCTACTGAAAAGGTACAGTAAGAGAACAGTAAATGTTGGGCTGCTTGTCTTTCACACAGGGTGATAGGAAACAAACCAACTTCTTATCAAGAGCATCTGCTCTTGTGAGAGGAACCAGCAACCCCTGCATTCACTTTATCACACCACTTCTAACCCTGTAGGTTTCAGAGATCTGCATCTTTAAAAGCTGCTTTGTTTAGCAGTCCAACACACATCCTTGTTCTGTGGAACAAGTGTGGCATTACCTCAGAAAGAGTGTATAACATAAAGCCACACATCTCATCCTGTGGAATTCTGCATCCATATTTGTTTTAGCACTGGGCACCTTGGTTACATAGGATTTTGATCAAGCATTGTAAATATGTAAATTTAAACATATCAATCTCTCTCTTTACACCTGACAGGTAGCTTTAGGTCTTGAAGGTTTTATTACTTATCTGCAGAGAACCTGCCATCACACTCAGCAGCAGTCAGCTTCACTGAAGCTGTCAGTGACAGAGAACCAGCTGTCTAAATACTGTCCATTAATAGAAAGCCTACCAGTTATCATGGTGGTAGGAACTTCCCTCCTGTAAATAAATACAATTACAGAGTCTACATTCAATAGATTTTCTTGTAAAAGGAAAACCAGAATTTTTTGACTGCCTGATAACTCCATGACTGGCCACAGGTTTGAAATACAAGTTTTGAGACCCAACACCACCTCCTGGGCCATTCCATAAGATGTGACAGAAGGACACAAGAGACTATTACTAAGCCTGCTTCAGTGTGGCACAGGAAGCACCTCATACCTTGTGCAACAGAGTCAGACTGCACATCCCCATCATAGTTCTTGCAGGCCCAGACAAAGCCTCCTTCAGATTTCAGGGCCTGAGCAACCATGTCATCAATGAGCCGGTGCTCATACCAGATCTTTTTTGCTTCAAACTGGGACTTGTATTCTCTAGAAAACAAAACCCAAAATACCTTGTCAGATAAAGAGGGATTGCACAGTTCGTACATAGAGAGGTGCACAGAGATAAGACTAAAACCAAAAAACCCCTGCATTCACTTTACTCTTTTTTTCCCTTGCCTGCTTTTCTAGGCTATAGTGAGGCTGCTTCAGAGTCATAGAGGCACCCACAGAGAATCTGTGACTTTATGAGAAGAGATGGACAACACAGCCACATTTAGCAGAGCTTTCCACATCGAGTATTGAGCCTTGCAGGACAAGGGAGACTATGACAGAGATGGCAGCCCCTGTGCCCTTGAAGTGTTGCTGAGTGTCTGAAAAAGCAACTCACAAGGCTGGAGAAGATGTTCCTGCTGCAGACTTAGGCACTGCAGTAGGAAGTACACAACTGATTACCTGTCATAGATCTCTTGGAAGATGTCTTTGAAGCGGCCATCGTATCTCTTCAGAATGGTGTTCTTGGTGCTCATGTAGAGGGGCCAGCCTTTAGACAGTGCCATTTGGAAGGAACTGTGGGCAAAATCCTTGATAGACTGGTCAAGATTGTACATTCCCATGGCTACACCACCACAGTCTGTTAGTGGAGTAAGAACAGACAGGAATCAACTAGATTTAGTTTTAGTTTAAGAATTTTATTCTCCCCATAGCATACTCTGGCTGGCAGGCAGGCAGGTGCTCTCCCCACGTGTCTTAATCTAGTTCTCAATTTAAGGCTGGTTCTTTCAGGAGAAGATTTGCTTTGCACTATCAGCTCAAAGCTCCAGTAGTTCTGTGACACATAGATAGGAAGATGGTTTTGTTTTACAGGTAAGTACATTTTAATAATGTGATCTAATCCCCCTAAGAAGTTTTGTCCTAATCCAGCCTAAGTACTCAAACACACTATGACAGAAGTGCATGTACTTGAACTCCTACTAGCCATTTAAGCAGAACAGTCTTTTTCTATCAAAGCAGCAGACAACAGTTTGAAGCATGAGATCTCAGTCAAAGCCAGAAAGGGACGTGCTCACACATTAAATGCTTTGCACCTCCAGAACTAACTCCAGCAGTCAAGGATTGCTTTGCCCAGCTCAGGTAAACAAGACTCCACATGAATTCCTGCATATTTTTCAGCACATGTGGCCTATCCTGCAGCTTTGATCCACCCGCTCAGGCTCACTTCTAGCAAGTTGTGGGAAGAAGGTGCCAGTCATGTGGGTGCTCAGGCAAGTCCTGAGAAGGCTCTGAGGAACTATCAACATTCACATGACTTAGATTGTGTAAGGCAGATGTGTTAGAAGCACAAATGGAAATGTGCTGAACTTGCAGCCCAGCTCACCTAGAAGAAAGCAGCACTCAGATCATGGAAGAGGATGATTGTGGGTGAAAGCAGGGTCTAGAGCTTCATGAGAAAGCTTTGCCATTTTCAGAGCACAACTGTGTTTCCAGTGAAAAGTAGATACCATGTACTTAATTTTAAGCACCTCACTACCACCATTTATGTAGTTTTTGTACAGTACCAGTATCAGGTATCTTTGCTCTGGAAACACCCAGAGTTTTTAAATACCTCTCCCAATACCCACTTGTCCTTACCCCCAGATAGCTGTTACTGTATGGACATAGGTGCAGAATGAAGAGGGGAAGCCAGAGGAGGTTTATCTGCTTGCCAAGATAGCAATGTCATTTAAAGTTGATATTGGCAGAGAATGAAATTCCTGTTGTTACCAGTGAAAAACACATGTTGTCCTTGTACCTTCCCCTGTTGAGTCAAGGACAATTCAGTGTGTGATCAGCTACAGAGACTGTGTCCTCAGGGGCCATGATTTCATGTTTGCTGGATGACAGCTAGTAAGTTTTATTCAAACAGCTATTTTCATATATGTAAAAGAAAATCCTTATTGCAATCATACAATCCTACTGCCTACTAAAAATCTCTTCATTCAGTGTCAAGGTTGAACATATTAGTACAGCAAAAAGACAGGCTTCCCTTAATCATTTGGTTTATATGCTGGCACAACAGTTATCTGTGGGGAGGGCAGCTCCCCAGAGCAACAGCAGTAATCTGCCATCTTTGCACTTCCCTGCTTGCTGATGCAATGCAGAGCAGCAAATCAGACTGGCAGCTGGAGGGCCACACATCTCCAACACAGGCTCACCAATCATCCATCAAATGAAAATAGATTAGGACTGGCTGTGAAGCAGGTGAACTCCAGATGAAAGGCTATGCAACAAGAGATGGTAGAGATGGACGTTCTTATGAGCAAGCACGCCAGAGAAACCAAGTATTACAGAAGAGGGTCATATGTCAATCTTGGTACCTGTTTGCCAAACCAACTGCACACAAACAAGGATGCTGTGGTTTACATGGTTTCATTTTTTGGCAGCTAAAACCAAACTGCACACTCACACATAGATCACCGTAAGACTTTAAATCCTGAACCCTTTGATTAATGATAGCCAAGAGACAAAACTTGTATGATGTTTTCCTGAACCCTGCCCCTAGAGAAAACAGCCTGAATCCTGGCAACACGTGTGTTACTGCTTCCATTAACAAAGCCCAGCAAAGTCAGGACTCCTCCTGAGCCTTGCAATGTCTGCAGCCAGCACAGAAATAGGGAGAGGGGTGACATGAAAACCTTTGGGACTGCATCTGTTGAAACAGTTACAGCCTACAGAGTCAGGAGCATCCTTGTGAAACCCTCTTTCCACCTGGCAGAGTAAGTGTTAATTCTCATTTCTATTGAGCAAATAAAAAGACTGCTTCATAAAGAAGGGCAAAACCTGCAAAAGTATACAGAGATCAGTAAAAGAAACTAAACCCAGAAAGAATTACACATGGATTATTCTCAAATATATCTCCCCTTAGGTCAAGCCTTGTTTACATAGCAAGTTTGCCTCTGATCACGGAGAAAAACATATATGCTGCTACCACAGTCATCATATAAGGAGGGTGACAGGTGGCCAATCTAATATGATTGTGCTCTTGATGTGCCTCTTTGATCCCAGGAAGATTTCAAGGAACTTTCAGTACTTGACAAATAAATGAAGAAGGCCTAAACTTTCTCCCCCACTCTACCTCTAAGTCATATTTTACCATCAAACAGATCTGACTGATAATTATTCAAGGTTAAATTTAATCCAAAATATCAGTTTTAATCACTAATTAGAGAAAATACCTACTTTCAAAATTATGGACCAGATATGTGACTGGTTTGCCTCCATCTGTAGGAGTGTAGGTCATCTCTACTTTTCCAGGCCCAGGTACCACAAAATCAGTTGCTCTGTACTGTTAAAAAAAAAAAAAAAGCCATGATGATTTTTATCTGTTAGGAAGAGAGAAGCATAAAAGACAGACCTCATTTGGGAGGGCAAGTTACAGAAAAACAGTTCTACTAAATACCCCATTAAGCAGACTTTTTATTCAGCCATATTGTCATTGGATTATTTTACTAGAGATTAGAAAGACAAGAGTCATGGAATCACTTAGGTTGGAAAAGACTCTTAAGATCATCAAGTCCAATAATTAACCCAGCACTGCTGAGAGCACCACTAAACTGTGTCCTTAAATAGTCAAAAGTCTGCTTGTTTCAGAAGCCATCTTCCCCTTTAGGGGAAAAAGCTCACAAATTCTTGGGCCCCATCAACTGGCAGAGTATCTGCTTTTGCAGAGGTACTGAAGTTTTATAAGTGCAGAGTATTTAGACTGTTGTGTGGTTGGTGGGTAGAAAGGCTCCTCTCCCTGATTCAAATAGCCATTCATATTACAACTGCTGATCTCATAAGTAACAGGGCTCGTACATCATACAAGATGACATTTGAAAGGCCAGCCTGTAGTAAGAGTATTTGAAATTAAAAACTCTAAGTATTTAAATGATGTCTCATCTTCCCAATTGTCCTGAACAGTATTATTTAAGGTTACATTTCCTTGAAAATTGTTATTCTTTCTCATGTAGTTTCCCCCCTATCAAGGCAATCTGCTCCCTGAGCTGTTCTGAAGTTAGTGTCTCGCTCCTATGTCCTTTGTATGTTCCTTTCACTTTAATCTCATACTTTCGCAGGGTTTCAATCCTCCCCCTTTAATCCACTGTTTCCTATCATTATTTTGACCTTCTCAACTGTTCACAACCTTTAAGGCTGTTGAATCCCATTCTTTTCTAGTGTCAGGGTTCTGCAATTATTTTGCTCTTGAAAATTTATTATTTTACCTTCCTATTGCAGGTAATCTAATGACTTGTCCTCAGTTTGCAGGCTATTTAAGAACTTGGCTTTTCCAGAAGACTTGTCTTTTGCCATGTTTGGTAGCTTCATAGCATACGACTGCCCATGGGGAACAACATGACTGATTCTTATCTTCCACGCTACCCAAAGGGCAAAACACTGAGAACTGTTCCAGGGCTTTCCACAGCCTTGTACTACCACTGTCAAGAGAGCTCTGATAAAAGAGGTTTCCTTACTTCTGTACCACAGCCTGATGTGCCCAGGTCAGACAGCAACTCTGCAGGTATGTCATGCAAGTTAAAGAAGCAGATCACAGTAAAAAAAAAAAAATTAAAAAGAAATGGAACAAAACTACACCCCCATACAGAAGGCAATTTTGCCCACTTCTAGAAATCACTCACTTTTATCAATTTTTGTTGCTGTGAGCAACATTTGACACCAGAAAGTCAAATGAAGTAAGAAGGTGGGCAGTGTAAAGGGTATTTTCTAAAGATGTTCTTATGTAGGGAGAAGGGTTCTAGAGAGTTGAAGAACAGTAACTTAGCGGAGTTAAGTGTCTAAGTACAGGCCAATGTAATCCAAGCACAGGCTTCTGAATGCTGTTTACACAGTGACACTGTTCAAGGAAGAGAGGCATGAACCAGGCTCTCCCACACTTGCCAGGTGCAGTACAAACAAAGTGCTAGCATGGAAGTGCTCCCAGGTGAAATGCTAGGGACAGAGCAGGGGCACAGGGATGCCTAAGTCTTTGGAGCTCTACACCAGTCAGGAATAGGCCTGTTAAGACCAAAAGAGGGGTGAACACTGAAGTGACTCACTTGATCCCCGTACGCGTGACGGCCGATGACAATGGGCTTCACCCACCCAGACACCAGCCGGGGAATGTTCTTGCAGATAATTGCCTCTCTGAAGACAGTGCCACCTAGGATGTTCCTAATTGTGCCATTGGGAGACTTCCACATCTGCTTCAACTTGAACTCCTCCACTCTCTTCTCATCAGGAGTGATGGTTGCACACTTTATGCCAACGTTGTATTTCTTTATGGCTTCAGCAGCTTCCACAGTTACTTTATCATTTGTAGCATCACGATGCTCAATGCCCAGGTCATAGCTGTAACAAACCCACAAACATGGTCAGGACCGCCCAGGACATTTGTTTGTGTTCAACAGGAAAGAAACAAGACCCCATATGTGTTTGTGAGTGTAGTTCCAGCATTCTGCCACAACTGAAGTTATCCCTCTTCCAGTGCAAATGCTGCTAGACTGGAAGAAAACAGACTTATACAGTGACATTTCTACTGTAGGAAATTGGAGGAAGGAGAGCTTCAGTTTATGGCTGAAGTTTGCTGCAAGCTTGGGACAGTATCTCCTCTGCCTTGCCTTTTGAGCCTCCTGCAATAGCAGCTGTCAGTTGAGGATTCTAATTGTATGGAGCAGCAAAATCCCCAGATGAATATGAGCCTTTATTTCAAACCTCTTATGCTGAGGGCTCTGGCTTCCTTCATGTACTGAGCACATGAAGCTACACTAGGCTTAAAAACTGCTGTGACAATGGGCCCACAATCCTGCTCTGGCAGCAAAACTGCCAATATTCCCCTCAAACATCAGAGGAGGGTAATTTCCATACCCACTGTTTTAATAGCTTTTGGAGAACAATGGGTGACCAGCATAGGACAGCCCTGAAGCACAGCCAGCTGTACAAGAATCTAACCATTGTGCTGCCTCAGCCAGGGGTTTGCTTGCCCTCCTCCCACCCTCTTTGGAAAGGGATGCTCTCCAGACTGTGTGCATGTATTATGCTGCTGGGTTCCTGTCTGCCTGGTTCCCAACACCAACAAGCAGAAAGCCTGATGTAGGTGGCATACAAAGGGCTCCAGTGGTGGGGGAAGAGGTCAGACTTGTGGGTTTAACTATGGCAGATACCACTGAAGGCCTCTGTCCACATGGCTAGAAGCAATGTAGCTGGGTACTTCACTAATAATTATAGCTCGGTGGCCAGACAAGGAAGAGATTATTTGTTCTGCTTGGCCAGATGCTATAGACAGCATGCCCCTTTTGCTGTACCCAGCTGCTAGTATTTGTTTTTTTCCAAAAGGAAGTACAGGAGCACAGCCTAGCTTCAGGGAGTAATTGCAACAGTTAGCTCACACTGTCAACAGCAGAGCTCAAGCTTACAGCCATCAGGGCAGAGTCTGTGCCCTACACACACCCTTCTGTCCTCTGGGCAGATCTTCAAACAGGCATGGCAAGAAGCCATAAGCCCACTCAGGGGTGCAGGATACTGTGCTTCAAGTCAGGGAGTGGCTGAGATAGCCCATGTTTCTCATTGTTTAGGCTGCAGGGAATCATGCAAGACGGCCCAGGTGCTGGAAACCCCAAGACACAGGAGATCAAAATACAGGCCATGTCTCTGAGAGACCTTCTTAGAGGCACAGTACAGACAAAAAGCTAGCTGACAATTCAGCACTCACTGTTACTGCTGCGAGGAACCCTGGAGGGCATGCTTCCAGCACTACATGAAAATCCATCAACACCTAATGACACATGCAAACTGCACTACAAAGTAGCTGAATGTCACAGAGCCATTACCTGTGCAAATCCAGATCTACATAAGGAAAAATCAGCTTTTCTTTAATCAGTTCCCAGATGACCCGTGTCATTTCATCCCCTTGCATCTCCACAACGGAGCCTCCACGGATTTTTTTAGACATCTTGAACTGCAATAGACATTAAAAAAATTCCAATCTAAGTTAAAAGCTACCAATACATGTATCCTGCATTTTTACAACACAACTAGGTGAGGCACTAACATAGTATGCAAGATCTCTCCAAACAGTCTTGAAAATAACCCCAGTTTATCCTTAGTTTCATACTACATGGTATTTTTCTTAAAGCCCCAACTCTATGTGAGGATAAAAAGGAAGGTTAATATCTTGGTAATTAAGGACACAGGCTTTAATTATGGTTATCTCAAAGAACTTGAAAACATGACCAAATTCTTCCCCCAAATTCCAGAGAAATAGATGAGCACTGTTTACTTTTAGATTTAATGAGTTCTAGTCCAGTTGCCTGTTTCTCCACCTTTTGCTGAAAATCAGGGGTTAATGAACATGATTACAATGATAGCTCATACTGCTGAAACTACTAAGAATAATATATTGTGAGCTTCTTTATTAGCTTTGTCCCCCAGGAAGGAAGGAAACAGGTAGAAAAATCCAAGGGCTACACATCAAGAGTATTTTCTTGTGGCAAGCTTTATTTCTACAGTTAAAATAAATACCGGACAGATTTGTTTGCTGTAGGGGACAGAGGTTTCCCAAGATATTTGTGGACAAAGCCTCAAAAAAACCCCACCTTGAACTCTGCCCTTCTATTTGCACTTTGTTCTTTGTCAAGAAAACCTCAGAAGGCACTGAACTGCTCTAACATAGTGTTCTGCTTTCCAACAGCCACAATTTCTTGGGTCTCAGCTCTGATTATGAAAGAGGAATGACTTGGCAAGTTCCTCCTTCCAGGCAGTCCTGTGCTTCTGTGCAGCTGCCAGGATACTACAGAGAGAAGGGAAGCCCTTGTGACTGAGGCTGCAGTCTCAGAGATCAAGGGCCATGAATGACTTGATCCAGATGGAGGGTCCCACTGTACACAGGATCTGTTCATCTAGACCAAGTTATTCCAAGGTGTGGGCCTTGCAGAGTAAGGTCCCATATCACAAGCACGTTGGGAGATTATTCCAGGGTTAAAATTTTCTTTTCTTTTCTAATTACTTGTGCTGCATTTCCAATCTATTAAACAATTTTAGTCTGGGAAGACCATAAACTTTCTAAGCTACGTTTACAGGATCAAGCTTTTCCAAACCTTTAAAAGTGTAAAAATTAAAAAAACCCCCAAAAACAAACCACCAAAAAAGATACCCCAAACAAAAAACAAACAAATAAAAAACCCAAACAAACCTCCTCCCAACAACAAAACCCCACTCAGAACAAAACCACCCCAAATAAAAACCCAACACCCTAAAAAAAAAAAAAAAAAAAAAAAAAAAATAAAAAAAGAAAAAAAAGGTTGTGTTACGNNAAAAAAAAAGTGAAAAAGTACTATAAGGTTGTGTTACTGAGACTCAGTTTAAAAGATAAACTGCTTCAGGCACTTCTGTCCCTAACACAAACAGTACCTTGGCTTATACTGGGCCTCTCTAGTCCTCAAGGAGAACTTGAACTTCACATGACCACACTCTGCCTGAACTCAGTTTACTTCTGCAAGTATTTTGAACCCAATTTTCAATTGTGACTATCTAAATAGATCAGGTCTGTATCACAGCCCATGGCCCAGGCACAGAATTACTTCTCCAGGAGAGGTCAGTTTTGCTTTTGGCACAATCTGAGAAACAGCCTGATTCATTTAAATAAAAATAAAACACTGCTTGTTTTGTGGTTTGCTGCTACTTAACTAAGACAAATCAGACTATGTCAGTCATAGCAATAGGTTTGGCTTCAGAACTATTCCATGCTGCTGTCACACAGAGAACACAAAGGGTGGTGAGATACACCTGCACTGAGATACATCTCCACTGATGTGTGGAAACAGCAGCTTCTCCAACGACTCTGACAGCATCCTACATATTTACATGATCATGGCCCAGGTACTGGTACTATTCCCCTCCTCAATCAACCAGTGTCCCCAGTTTCTGTCTGAACTGGGGCAGCCCTGCAGTACCATGCCTCTTCTGCACACCAGTCATCAGCCGAGAGAGGCTCCTCTAGAGAGCTCACATTCCTTGGAGTTCAGCTCTGTCACTCGCCCCCTATGATTTTATACTGAACTGTCAAAATCCAGCAAGGTCTTTCTCCTGCAGCAGCTCTTCTTTAAATACACTTAACCCTGGCACACAGCCAAGGCAACTTAGAAGAAATCGTGTATTTCCAAATACCTCTCGGTCCCTAGGAAGGGCTCGGCTCGGGGCCTAGAGCCAATAATTAACTATTGCAACAAGTCCGTCACGCCGGCGTACAGCTGATCTCCCGGGAGGCGGCGGCTCGCAGGGGGCACGGAGCGGGTCGCTGGCACCAAGCGAGCTCTCGGCTGCACTCGGCTGCACCCCTGACAAGGCGATCCCGTGGCACACCGGGGATATTCCCACGGGGCCGCGGGCGG
>VXBB01011833.1:76559-163803 GCA_013399915.1 Illadopsis cleaveri
TTCTCCGGCCTTCCCGGGCCGGGCCCCGGTAGTGGCTGGCAGCGGCTCTCCGCGGGGGGCGCTGCCCACCGCGTCCTCCCCGTCCCGTCGCAGGTGATCTCCGGGTCTGCCATCCCGGGTGAGGGAAGGCGGCGGTGTCCCCTTCACAGAGGGGAGAGCAGAGCGGCTGTCTCCTGCGCAGAGGTTGGAAGGGGAACGTGTGTGTCACGCAGTTGTGTTTGAATTGCGGGTGTTTTTGCACCCAGGGTGTGTTATCCAGGTGCCCGGGAGTAGTGTCTGTGTAAGAAGGTGTGGCCGTATCCTTCTGGCCCTGTGCAGTTGTGGTCAGTTTAGTGGCACGCAGGATGTCCCGGCGCTCTCGGGATGGAAGAGCAGTACGTGTGAGGAGGGAGGCTCACAGCCACCCTCGTTCTCCGTGTTTTGTCGGTGACGGGTTGGTGATTGCTGAAGCTGCGGCTTCGAGTGGGTTTAGGTGCCCCGTGACTGTTGGTGAGGATCCTCTGAGGAATGTACTCAGGTGTTCTGCTTGTTGACCGATATGTGCACCTTGCTGTCTCGTTTCCTGTATTATACAAAGAAGTGACAATTTCTTGGTTTTTTGCGGTGGGATGGGGGGGAGTATTTTCCCTTTGGTGGGACAACTAAAGCATAGAAAGGCTGATAGGTTCTATAGCTAGTGTGTTGTACAGCACAGAAAATCTAGGTGTTTTTGGAGCTAATGCCAGGTACAATGCTATTCTTTTCAATAGTTTTAATTAGACTAATATTGCTGTGACAGAAGCAGTTATTATGGGTTTTTTCCCCTTGAAATGAAAGTTTGTATTTTTCTATAATCACGCACACATATATATGTGTGTGTATATATATATTTTTTTTTTAATGTAAGTTCAGAGACTTGCTTGTAACTCTTACCTTGCCAGGCTATAGTCAGTTGCTGAAATATGAACATAATTTCCTACAAAACTTTTTGACTTCATAGTGGCATTTTTAATGTGGTAGTGTTGGTGAAGGTACACCCTTGTTGTATGTTCAACATTTAAAAACCAAACTATTGGTTGCCTTAAGATTGAAGAACCAATTCCAAAATTACCTGAAGAGTGTGTTTCAAGGAAAATATTCCATGAACTCCGGTGTTTGAGTACATTCACATCACCTGTTTGAATAATACTGGTGAAATGAACAACAACAAAACATACCCTGATTTACAGGGGAGGGGGATGTGAAAGGCAAAGACTCAGCCTTACATAAAGAACCTGACCAAAGTTTCTCTTGAAACTTAGTAAATGATACCTCTCTGCTTTCTCTCCTGAGGATATGTGAATAGCAAAAGAAACTCTGAGCTGAAGGTGCTTACTGTACAGAGCAACAAGCAGAAGTCTACTGAGAAGTCATGTGAATGACTTGCAGATACCATCTTCTCAGCATTCTTTATAGGAATGGTCAAACCTTGCCACACGAGCTGCCTGCAGCTTGTTAGCACTTTCAGTGTCACTTGCTGATCACATTGATTTTCTCTGGACTGCACAGATTTCTTTTAGTATGACTTCTTGGAACTTGGAAGGAAATATTCTAGTCAGCAATATATGCCTGTAAGTTCTAGGGAACAGTTGTGGAAACTGGAAATTGTTATTTCATGAAGAAGTGTGTATCAGCTGCTAAGCAGGAAGTAGGCTCATAAGGGGTTTTGATCCTTGACACAGGTAAAAATCAACCATCACTCATAGGTTCCATCAGCTCCCTGTGTTCCTGCTCTGTCAAACATTTCACTAAATCTTGCTTAAACAAAGATGAAGCCTAGCAGGCTAGAAGTGCAGGCTGAGTGAGGTGTTGTGAAAGAAATTAGATGTCTACTCAGCTTAAAGAGTATGGGTTGGGGAAAAATATGACTCTTGGCTGTATGGAAGCTTTGGTATGCAGAAAATAGGGTTTACAAGTATGGTTTCTCCTAATACAGAAAGTGGTTTGGGGTTTTTGTTTGTTTTTCCTTAATGGAGCTGCTCCTGAAAAGAAGGATGTTTGAAGGTGTTAGATTTGACAACAAGTTTGACAACCACAGTTTGGGTTTTTTCCCTGGTAACTTGCACAAGAGCCAGTATTGTAATGCAGAGGGGAGGGAAACTGTTTCCCACCAAAATTAATCTTTCAGTCCTATTTTTGTTTGTAGTCCACTCTACTTCTCATTCTGAAGTTAACCTGGCCAAACAACAAGTCTGCCTTGTGCTTGCTCAGGCATGCCTGTTTTCAGTTCTGTTACAAGGGCTGCAGAAGTCCCAGCATTAGGAGAGGAGCTGTGAAAGTTAAAACTTCTGTGTGATATGCCTGCAGAGTCTCCACTTGAAAGCTTCAAATTCTCTTAAACCTCTGCTGGAGTGTGTAATCAGTGTAGTGGTTGTTTACTTTGTTGCTCTGGATGTTTAACTAGGCCCTCTGAATTAGGCTGTGCAGGGATGCTGCTCTCTTGTCAGTGGCTGGGCAGGGGGCATGGTACTCTAGATGTGTGCTAATAGCAGATGCCTGTGGTCAGTTGGGTGAATGTGTCTCCTCTGGGATCTAATGAAACACCTCCTGTTCAGAAGAGGTTCTGTTTCACCAGCCCGTGTGTAATGTGTGTTGCTGACCTCCTTCCAGGGCACCTGAAATGGCTGCAGATGACAAACGCTCTCCGACACTGGACTCCACCAGTGACCTACCTCGTTCTCCCAGCAGCCCATCTCATCTCACTCAC
The DNA here is from genome assembly GCA_013399915.1 of Illadopsis cleaveri. Lineage (NCBI taxonomy): Eukaryota > Metazoa > Chordata > Aves > Passeriformes > Timaliidae > Illadopsis > Illadopsis cleaveri. Next base: position 79,285 of record VXBB01011833.1, read on the forward strand.
TTCAAACCCCTGACTCCTGACCAGGATGAGCCTTCTTTTAAATCAGCTTACAGTTCTTTTGTAAATCTCTTCCGTTTCAGCAAAGGTAAGTGCTGGGGGAATGTGTGGGCATGGGTTGTGCGTGCTGTTTGCTGCTTGTAAAAACACCCCTGAATACAGGAGCGTAATGTCAAAGGGCTGATACCAGTTCTTTTTGTGAGGGATCCTGCATCTTGCTTTTGGGTGATGTAGTTGAGCTTTATTATGAGGGAAGATAGCCAGCATCTTGCAGCTGGAGATCTGTGGCTGCCTGTGAAAGTCAAAGACAAGCCAGTTAGCAGATAGTATTGTACAGATTCTTAGCTTGACATCAGAATTTCTTTGCCTGTATGTTTTTTTTTGGGCTGAAAGTAGGAGTAACCCTCTGCTGGCCTGTTTGAGCAAAATGTGTGCTTGTTCTTCCAGTGCAAGTTCTTACTTAGACTTCATCCACCCCTCACTTTCCTGTGCATGTCATACCTGCAGCTGAGTGACAGCTGAGCTGCAATAGACCAGGAAGTCCACACTTAATTTGCATGGCTTAGGTGTTCCCCATCAAGAAGTCTGAAATGTTGTGAAAGTTTTGTATATGAAAAAGTATTACTTGATTTTGGCCTTTGTGATACATGTGCCATGAAATACGTTCTCAGTGGGCAAACTCTAAATGAACTGTGTGAGTTCCTTTTGCTTTCAAAGAAAGGTCCTGCAAAGAGTGGTGAATGAATGCATCTGGATTTTGTGCAAAATCTGTATGTCCTTTTACTGGAGATGGCACGTTGGTCAGCTGCTTTTGTTTAGTCTATTCATTATCTAGCTCTGCTAAGCATACTTCAGCAATGTTTGGGCTGGGGGGAAAGAGCCAAACAGCTTTTTGTGTAAGCAAACTGATCTGTTCAGATTCTTCTTATGCAGAATGAAAAATAATTACTTAGTATGACTGCTATTAGTTTGCATAGTAGAATAGCACCTATCATTGCTAATTTATTGAAAGTAACATAAGTGTGGTCAATATTGGCTTCACTTGTTTTTTTCTGACAAATGTAGCTGGAGTCAGCAAAGTCTTTTGTTAAGTGAATGGGAAAACAACCTTGAAACAACACATAAAATGTGCATCTTACTGGAATCAATAAGAACCTGTCTGTACTTGATCTGCTGATGGAAATTAAAGGCTGTGGTAACTTCAATGTGATTTCAGTAGTGGCTTGTAAAATAACTGAAAATCTCTTTTCAAGGCAGAAGCTGATAGTCAAATGTAGTTATTCTATTTAGCAAGAATAATTCGCATTCATATTCAAGAATAATCTGCCAGGGGTTTTTTTGACACTTTTCACATTAGGGAATTTCTGAAATAGCCTGAGTCTTGAAGACAACCTCCTGTCCTGTTTCTATGATGTGCGTAGTACTTTTAAAACTAAAAATTCATTTGTTCTGTTTTGTTTAATCATGATCCAAAAGTGCTATTTGTGAGGTTTCTTTTTTTACCCCTAGCTTTGCATGTACTACTGGTTTTCTTTATCCTGTCTGAACAGGTGGTTTCTTGCTTTTTGTCATCTCTAGATGATGGCAGGCTTTCATCCCCGGCAGAGAGAGCAGAGGCAGGACAGAGTGATCCACAAGCATTGAGTGGTGCCTGGTCCAGTCCTCAGCATCCCATGAGGGCTCAGTCTCTGAGATCACCAATTCATTACAAAAAACCACTGACTGGTGAGCTGCAAAGAAGATCTTCTGCAACTCTGGGTAATTTCAGCTCTTTGTTCTATAAGGCAATGTTGTACTAGCCAGGATGCTTCAGGGTGAAGTGGAAGGATGTGAGCAAAAGTTCACTGACTGTCTAAATTCATAGTAGAATTTAGTATCAGGCTACACTGCTTCTGTTAGTGAGGTTGCTCTTTAACCTCATAACCCTCCACCCTTCTTGGTGTTCCAGCAAGACAACTTCTTGTTGGGGCTCTGCCCTTGCAATTGGAAAACAATCTGGAACAGAAGAGGCTGCCAAAATACATCCAGTGTTTTAAATTCACCTGAACTTTGATCCTGAACATTTCTACTTTGAACATTTTGTTTTCTGCTTTGAGAGACTAGTTTCTTAACGTCCAGATGCTAACTCTGACTTTGGTGCTTAGTCTGGATGGATTTGATGTTTGTGCCTTCAAGGGAGCGGTAAATGAAGGGTTTTGCTTATAGTTGTTTTGAGGAGAATTGCATAGGAAGTTGTGCTTAAGATTTTTTTTTTTTGGTCCTCCCTAACCCTGAAACTATTGCCTGATTCTGTACTGAATCTTGTAGCTGGTATGTGAATTGATTGTGATCTCAAAGGTGCAACTGTGTAATGGCTTTATGAAGATGTGGAAGAGCGAGGAAGTAGATTGCAGGGGTTCCTCTTGAGATCTGACAGATTACTTTTGGCTGTTAGTGATAGCCTTGAGGAAACTGCTAAACCAGATAACAATCTTGTGCAAGACAGTATTTCTAAGAGTGTGGTACCTAGTGCAAGCAAATCAGATCCTAAATGTTGTTAATGTGTATGGGGGTTTTAGAAAGACATGTGGTTTCGGTAGCCAGGCAAAAGTTTAGTGCCGAGAACTAGCATTTTTCCTGAAGTCATTTGCATGCTTTGTTAAACATTTCATCATCTTCCTCCTTGTCCTCTAGTACTGTTTGATCCTTTTAGTTGTGCTTCTTCCAGCAAACCAATTAAGGGGTTTAATTAATTAATTTGTGGGGTTTGTTTTGTTTGCTTGGGCTCTTTCTTAAACAATTTTCTCAAATGTCTCAAGAACAGCCGTTTGCTCTTAGTTGATAAGCCAATTTATTTTTCTTGGTATCACTTGGAAATTGCCTGGGGATAAGATGTTAGAAACCTTCAGGTGAGGTCTGTTGTTCAATACTCAGAAGGCAGAAATAATCTTGCTGTTTGACTTCTACTGGGAGTAGGCATCCAGGGAATAAGATTTAGTTTAAGGTGTGTGGGAGGAACTGTTTCTGTATTATTGCAGCTCCTTTTCAGGACCTCTGTTCATATCTCTGTGTTTGGATGCAAGTATGTTTAGAAAAATGTGATGACAAATTAGCCTGTAAAGAAGTAAAGTTAGGACAAGCAGGAATTGCTGCTCACTTTTTAAAGAGATTTCTTTGCTACTGTGTGCCAAGTGGCCTGATTTGCTGTTGAGTATTTTCTCCCAAACAACCTTGCTGCTGTAACAAACATGAACTCTGTGTAACACATGTAAAAGTGTACTGGATGGGTGAGAAGATTTGGGGGAGTTTTTTAGGCCATCTCACTTTATTTGAAGAAGGTGAAAAATACTTGCATTTTCTTTCTCTGAAAATCAGGTGTTGGGTTTTTTCTTGAAGCAAACTTTAGACAATTATTTTTCTTTCCTTTTTTTACCTCAAAAGGTGCTGAATAATCAGATCTTTGAGGATTTTCTTTGTGTAGTGGAGAGTTTTATTTCTGCTATTGCAACTGATACTGTCCTGCAAAAGTAATCTTAATAATTGTTATCATATCTAAATAGTGAAAAGTAGGAAAATAAGTGATGCAATTTTTATAAATGTCTAGATTGGTAGGTTGGGTCACCTACTGAGTTTAGTGACAGTGAGGTGTCTAATTGGGTTAAGTTTTCTTGTAGCCCTGTGTCTGCAGGCCTGTAAATGTCTCTCTAGGCTTTGCCATTACTTAGATACTTAATAATGTGGGCAAGTGTAGGCAGGAAAATGTATAAGCACTTCACAGAGGTCTCTCTAGCCTATTTGGCCTTAAATAATGTATCAAGTTAAGCAAACTGAAAGGAGTAAATAAATAAAAGACTGCTGCTGATGCCTCTAAACGGCAATGAAATTGAATTGCTCATGAAGATGCTGACCCTCGCCACTCATCTGTGCTTTAGCTTGTAGTGTCTGTGCAGCAGATCTTTTCATTGCTCAGGGACTGTGCTGTCTGACAACTGCAAGTGCAGAACAACATGGAAGGATGGTGGCTTTTGTAGGACACTGTCTGGCAGCAGTTATGTAGGGTTTCAGTTCTGTGCATCCCTTCAGGACTGCTTACACAAAAACATTATAATAGCTCCATACTGGCTTTTGTGAAAATAGGGGGAGCTATTGGATGCCTGACTTATGTCAGAAATGCTCTGGGGGTTGTGTGGCTGAAGAACCAGTGCTGAGACTGCAATGTCTTGTGTGGCCTCTCTTGGGTAGTCTGTTGCATCATTGTGTGCTGGAGCGGGTGCTGCAGAGCTGGTGTCACTGCTGAGGGACCGTGGGCCCAGCTGGTTGTGTTGGACTGTGTGTGCTGTGCTGTCAGATGAGGGCTGTCAAGGTGCTGGATTAAACCAAAATAGTCCAATAATGAGACTATTGTCACTGAGATAATGTCATGGCTGGCAAATCCTGTTTAAGGAGAACTGGAAATGCTGACTGCTGCAGAGGGAGCATGGGTAGTAATAGCAATTCTTGCTTGCTACCCTGTCACACAGGATAATGCTGTTAATGCTAGACAATTGTAGCAGAGTGGCAGTAATAGGGAATGGCGAAGGAGCTTAGCACGAGCAAGGAGTGGCCAGTGAATCATACAAGGGGAAGAAAGCCTGAGGAAAGCATGTGGTAGTTACTGGAAACCATTGTGGAGCGTGAGTTATTACCAGAGCATCTTTTCTAATCAAAAACATTTTGGAACATGAAAATGCATGTTATAAAATGAAGTTAAGGACAGTTTTCCTACTTTTCTTGGCAGTATTTTTATGGCAGTGACTTGAGCAAGACATGATGTTTGAACTGTGGTAGTGAGCTTGAATATGAGATTTTATGCCGTGGCAGCAAGTAATTAAAAAGCAATTCATGTTTTGTATTAGCAAAACTGTGGCATCTCTGGCAGGGATATTTTTGTATTGTTGAAACTGTGTGAATCTCTATGTCTTGTGTTAGTATATGGTCAGCTCTCCTAAAAACTGAAGCTCTAGGTTGCAACAAAATAGTTCTTGTGACGTTTTTGCCTGGTCTTTCACTGTAAAATGAATGCTAAAATACTATCCAGTCATGAAACTCTGTAAAAACATATTTGTGTAATTCAGAGTTTTTTTCCTAGGTTTTACCAAGGATCAGCAACCATAAATACATATAGGAAGGATGATATTTACTGTTGAAATAAGTTCATTTTTTTAGCTGTAGGAGTTAAAAATTAACTTATAATAATGCAGTTTGGATCAGGGGATTGATACATGGGAATTCTTTTTGAAGGACAGTGTTTTAGACAGTGTTTCCTTTTCTGCAGGAATGATAACTTCTTTCTTTTTTGCTATACAGTGTGTTTTTCCTCAGAAAGGGAGAAATCTCATGATTGAAAAGGAAAAGAACCAACTGAATTTTAATCTGAGTGTCAGTCAGCTTCTCTAGTATAAACAGGTTGGCCAGGAGCTGCTACTGCTGATGGCATGGTTTTTCTTACGTAGGTGACATCCTTCTGATGCTGTTTTATGGAACAGAGAAAAGGGTTTTTAACTAAAAGCACCAGTGTGGAGTTACCTGTGGCATTTCCTCAGCACTGTGTATGTTTGTTTTTGGAAGTCACTTGCCTGACAAGATTTATTGGTAGTTAGGCAGTAGGTCTGATAATTCTTTGAACTGGAAGCAGCATTCCTGAAAAGGAGATACTCTTGAATTCAGAGGAAGTACCAGGAAGTAAACACAGCATAGATCTCGTGATACAATTAAGGAGGAGCCAGAGGTTTCTCTGATATTATCAATGTCTTCTTGAAATATGAAAGTCCCTTTAATCACCCTAAAATACTGAAATTTGTACTGCCCAAAAGTCTGTTTGATTTTGAAAAAGAAATCAATTGCAAGTGGCTAGTTACAGAAATGAGTTTCTTTTCTTAAAAAGGAAAACGTTGTGCTTTCTTTGTTGTACGTAGCAGCAAAGTGTGTGAGCTGATTGTCTAAAAATACCTCCTAAGAAGCTGAGGAGGAGGCCTGGAATCCCACGGTTTTAGTCACATTGCAGGCAGGGTTTTGGTCTGCTGCACACGAAGCAGCAGCAGAGCTGTTACTGCACAGCAACAGTTAACGGGCTCCGGGCAGAGCTGTCAGCATTGCTGCTGACACCAGGGATAGCTCAGGCAGTAAACACAGAGCAGCCATGTCTGTTCTTCCTGTGCTGGGGGTAAGCTAAATAACACACTAGGCAGATGGAGAGCAACGAAGCTGGTAAGAAACTTTAAACTGTTCAGAGAGTTGTTGATCTAGGAAAGAGACTCTGAAAATGTTTAAATGTTTGGGTAGATAGAGAGCTGTGTTATCAAATCTTTCTGAGGGAGAAGGAGCCTATTTATAACTTGTTCAGCAATGCTTCAAAATAAAATAAATTGGCTGCATTACATTCTTATTCAGGACTCTCTTTCCTATAGTTAATCAAGAATGACTGTACAAGTTCTCAAAAGCCTGATGTTTTTCTTAGAAAAAAACCCAAACTAAACAAACAAAGCCCCAAACCCCTCAAAAATGTGAACTTCTGAATGCATTTTATTCTGAATTACTGTTTTTAATAGGAACTGAGCAATGGAGTCCTGATTTTTGCTGTAGTAACTTATAAATAAGTTTAGGTTAGGGCATTGACTTTTACTACTCCTAGAATGAATGTGTATATTGTAGTAATTGTTTTGTAAGCATTAGTATCCTAGAGGGCATTTTAAAAATGAGACCTCAGTTCTTTGTAACAGGCTACTACAAGCTTCATCTAGTAGGTTGAAAATCACTTCTTTGAAAGATGTTTTCATTCTCAGAACTTAAATGGCTGCTTGTAAACACGGAGGGTGGTATTTAAAATGTCAGTCACACTATCTGGCATCAGAAGCTCCTTTGGGGGGAAAAGAACACAAGGGCAAGAAGTCATAAACATTGTAACTTTCAGGTATATCTAGAATGTTTTCCCCTCTAATGGGGCTTTGTGTTGTGATGTGAATGTTGATGTTATCATGGAAGAAATGAATATTGCTCTCTCTTCTCTTCAGACAATCGAAGGAAAGTAGAACCACCTCTTGGAGGTCATGATCCTCGAACTGCAGTTCAGTTAAGAAGCCTCAGCACTGTTTTAAAACGCCTCAAAGAAATCATGGAGGGGAAGAGCCAGGTACTTCTTTTGAAGGATTTGTAGGCCAAACTGTCTAGAAAATTAACTCTTTACTGGGTTTTTCTGAGCTTTGTTTTTGGATACATCATGGGAATTTTTTTTTCTGGATGTTTGAAGGACGAGTGAATAAACTCAAAAGCATCGTGTGAATGCAGGGGAAACAATTTCATTTGATGCTGACTTTTGACTTGCCAAACATCTGTCATACTGGGAGAGTGAATCATTGCATTTACTTGGCTTCTTGTGCTTGGACCAGATGCTCTCTTTTTAGACTCCTTCCCGCCTACATGTTACCCAATCTAGTGAAAAAAAAAACCCCTGATAGTTTTCTCCCTAGAAAGCTAACCGTGGACATTGAAACACATTAACTGTCTCAAATAGTAATGATAATTCTTGGAGTAGTTTAAATCTGCTACTTACTGTGGTACTGACTGGTTAGTAATATTTACTTGTAAGGTGTGCCCTGTTAATCAGTTTCGATTGAGATAGACAAGAGTCTGGTGGTTGCTACTGACTTGCTGATTTTACCTTCATCCACTCAGTTGGACCATACCTTTAGGAAGAGGCTCTAGTTGAGGAAAGAATCCATAACTATTTATAAGTGAGGGTATAAATAGCTATGTCCGTGGGCAAGACATGAACAGGCAAAAGTACATTTAATTAGACTGGTAGAAGAAGAAAAAGGCTTTTGGCTTGATAGCTTTTATAGATAGACTTTGAGTAATCTTACTTAGCTTCCAGTGCTATTCTACTTGTAAGAATAATCTTGCTGTGATAGAAAGGGCAAGATTTTTGAGAGTGAAGCAGAAGCCTTTCATTTCAGTAAGCAGGGCATTGAGTGTGCCCTTTACTAATATTTCAGTTTGTGGCAACTTCTGAAGGCCCTAGAGATTTTCAGATGTATTTGAAGCTACTGGAGAAGTGCTGGAACAGGTGGGATACAGCAGTAAAGAAATACGACCAGGTCTTCTGGAAACTGTGTTAGTTGTCAGCATGCTGACTTCTGTAAAAAAGATAATGCCCTTGACTGCAGCCATGTTTTGCTTGAGTCACTTCAGGCAACAGTTTGTTCCTGCTCTGGACTTGGTCTGTTTCTACAGGAGACCTCTACCTTTTGTAGAAAGTTTGTGTCAGATTCTGGAAGGTGCTGTTCTAATGAGCCGCCACTGGTAAGGCAGTCCAGACTTCTTCTCTGAACCCTCCCTCATGACAAGAACAGCCTGCAAGGAAGGCAGAGAGTTGGGAGGTGTCTCCAGCAGTGGCTGGGTTTCTGGATGTAGTCACGTACAAGTGGGGCACAGTGCTGGTGTTTGAAACAGTCCATCTCTATGTGGTAGATCCAGAGACCTGGTTTATCATTCAGAGTTGCAACAAAAACTGTTATATGGCATCCCCTGCAGCTTGGCAGTAGTTTCTTGGCAAAGCTCTTCACTGCAACTTTCCCTGCTTGAAACTGAGTGTTTATCTTAAAAATAAAAGATTTACATTCTCTAAAACGCTAGACTATCTTGAGCAGTGTTCAGCCTCTTTCTGTGCAGTCCTTGGCTAAGGACAGCATGAAAGTGTTGTTTTGTTGATCATAACTGCTTTGGTCTCAAAATTGGTCTAGCAGCTATGTCAGACTTTACTTTGTGAATATCCAAAAATAAATCCCAATTTAAAATAAAACCCAATGGGTTTTTTTAATTATGTAAAAATGAGAGCATGGATCACCTTTATTTTGTGCGATTACTCTCTTCTAGTTGTTTTGAGAAAATGCTTGCAGCAGTTTCTCTTCCTAAGAAAAACCTGGAGTATTCAATCCCTCTGAAAAGGCTTTTTGCCAGAACTGAACTCTAGCAGAGCACAGCCAGGGCTGTCATGTGACCATTAGCAGTTGTCTCCATCCATGGCACTTGCAGCTGGTGTGCTCAGAATCACAATTGAGAGTTTGCCTTGCTCTGTAGCTTCAACACCAAATGGAAGTTTTAACTCTTTGCTTTTAAAATGATGTTTTTCCTGTGGCTATGCTGTAAATTAATGTACCTTGTTGTCTGCTGAATGTGAATTTCAGTTTTCTTCATGTAGCAGTTAACCTGGAGTTTTGAAATGAGATCAATCTAGGATGGACTTTTACAAGTATTTACTGAAGTGTTGAAGAATTCAATCAAACAATAAAACTTCTTACATGTGTCTATAATCCTTTCAAAACATATCCCAATATTAGCTGTTGAAATGATCTTCCTGCAGTGATAATTTCTGATAACTTGATTTACTCCTAGATAACAGCTTCAACTAATATGTGGTGGATTTCTTTTTTCTTTTCATTTTTAAACTGTGCTAGTTGAGGACCTCTCGTGCTGGGAGCAAATGAGAGGGGAGAGTAATCACTACTTCATATATTTGTTTATTTTTGACTTTTATCTAGTCGTATGATAGTTCTATTCTGCTTTGCTTCCATTTTGGATCAAGGAGGCAAAGTCCTACTGGATTTATTCTCTTAGTTCAGAACTCTCAGCCTTCTGCCTCCCTGTAAAATCACATGAAAAATCCTTTGTGTGCTTTTATGCAAGGATGTGTATACATGTGCATAGATATGTGAATATATGAAATTTGCTTTTCATGAGCACAGTCTACAAAGGGTCATGAAACTAAACATGTTTTCTTATTTACAAAGGAAAAAGCTTTTGTCTGCTGTCTTCTCTTGTAGGACAGTGACTTGAAGCAGTATTGGATGCCTGACAGCCAGTGCAAAGAATGTTATGACTGTAGCGAGAAATTCACCACATTCAGGAGGAGGCACCACTGTCGTCTTTGTGGGCAGATCTTTTGCAGTCGATGCTGCAATCAGGAAATCCCTGGAAAATTCATGGGCTACACAGGTAGGGTTTATTTACTGAGAAACACAACAGTCTCTGTGTGCTCAGCTCTGTTTGGGTTACTGCATTTGAGATCCTGGCATCTTCTAGAAAATGCTGTACAGGTCTGTAGTGGGCTTAAAAATAAGGAAAAAGAATCACAGGACCTAATTCTACCAGTTTCTCTGGGAAAGGTGGTGGATTATGCCATGCCTGCTAATTTTTATCACACGAAAAAACACATATGGCCACTATTGAACAAGGGTGTGCAGTACAAAAAATATGCTCAAGGAAAAGCTGCTCTTAGTAACAGTAGTTTTAAACTATGAGCCACATGTTTTAATTGAGGTTAAGGGGAGTATTTCAAATACCAGTTACCAAATTCTAGACATCAGCTGGTGTGTCATATCTGACTGGCTATTGTTCTGCCATCATTTCAGTGGGCACGTGTGTTCTCTCTCCCTCCCTCTTCCTCTCCTTTTCTCTCTTCTCTCTCCGCTTTCACTGATCTTGCGTTAGGCATCATTTGCCTTGGAAAAATTCCCTGAGCGTGTAATTATCCAGGGTTTTGCCCTTTAAGAGAGCATGAGAATTAGACTTGCAAAGAGGTTTTGAAACAGAAAATCCTTCTGTTTCCACCATTACACACCTCTGATCCTGTAGCAACAGAGTACCGTGCGTTCCTGTTTGCTTACACTCTCTGGTTCCCTTTTCCATAGGGGATCTCCGAGCCTGCACTTACTGCCGTAAAATAGCCTTAAGCTACGCACACTCCACAGACAGTAACTCCATTGGAGAGGACCTGAGTGCCCTGTCAGACTCTGCTTGTTCTGTGTCCGTGCTGGACCCCGGCGAGCCGCGCACCCCGGTTGGGAGCCGCAAAGCCAGCCGCAACATCTTCCTGGAGGAGGATCTCACCTGGCAAAGGTAAAGTCAATGGCTTCATGCTGAGCCCCAGAATCTCAGCTGTTCTCAGGCTGATAGCTATCTAGACAGAAGCTGGTGGTTTCCACCTAGGAAAATTCCACCAACTTCTGTAAAAAGAATCTAAGCAATCTGTGCTTGCTTGTCATATTCTTCTCTTCAAGCTGAAATGCAGAAACATTTCTAGTGAAGTTTTAGATTATTTGCAGTTCTTTCTTTAATGTACTGAATCAGTGATTCTGTACCAGTGACAGAGCAGGCTTTTGTTTTCAGAGTTTAAAAAGACAGAATCAAAATCATGCCTTCTAACTACCAATGTTGAGAGGCAATCAATGTAACATCGGTGTTTTACTTGTCAGGTTTTGAATTGGGCAGGAGAATGTAAGAAATGCTCTCTGTGTAGGTAAGAGAGAAGTGATGGAAGTAACTGCCTGTTTCAGATGAAGTGGAATTGAAAGGACAGCTATAAAGGTTCTCTAATCTACTTTCAAAGTATATTTATTCCTATTGCTCTTATATGAGGGGATCTTTATTTTTGGACCATGAGTAAAAGAACACTGTACTTCTCAAGTGCTATGCAAGTTATGTTCGTAATACCTTGATTTAATTTAGTGTTGTAGGGAAGAAGAAATAATCAGGCGTGGTATTTGTGCTCATTTCCCTAAAACAGAAGAACAGGCAGATGTGAAACTACTGAGGAGGTCTAGAGTCAGAACCTTTGTTTAACTCAGTGGTAGTGCTAGTGACATGTGCCCCATAGCAGCTCTTCTGATGGTATTTAAAAAAACCCTTCAAACCATTTTCTATCTTCAGAAAATGCCCTGACTCTTGCTTTGCATGTTGCTTTTCAGAATATGGTGCTCCTATCTGGAGCCATTTAGATTGTCAGCTTTAGGCCTAAATAAAGAAAAGTACTTCTGGTTTAATGTTATGGTCATTTAAAGTGGTAACGTAACAATGCATGGGATAAATACTACCAAATTTTGAATTGGGGAATAAGTAAGTGTTCTCAGAATCTTCTCATGAAATGTACAAAATACTGAAGATATTTTTAGTTTTGTCTTTGTATGTGTTATTAGTATCTTTATAATGATCATTCAGCAGCCTGTAGACATGAACATGTAAAGAAAGAATTTATATATGTATTGGGCTCAGCTTGTAGCACTCAAAATAATTCCTATTTTTGAAAGGCTCATAACTCTATACAGGAACACAGTCTTTTTGAGAGACACTGAGTAAATGTGGGCCTCTTTTATGTGTGAGAGGAAGAGAGATTTGGGATTAGGTGGTTTGTTGTTGCTTTAGCAGGATTAACATTTTCGTCAGTGCATGTTGCACTTTGCAGTGCGTTACAGTGCTTTTCTTAAATACTCTTTGGTAAGTTCCTGATTGACCTTAAGAGATTTTAAACTCCAGATACTGAATTTAAATGGTGCCACAATGGGAACTGGCCACTCACAGCTTCATAATGGAGCAGAGGTTGTGTTCTAATAGTGGCTTCTGCATGAGAAGTAGTTTGTTTCAAAAGAAAACTTGGGAGTTGTCTCTTTCCAAAATAATGTAACTGAGATAAGATGCTGCAAAGCAGCAAGAAAAGCATTTAAGGAGAGTGATGCTGGATGTACTTGTCAGATGTCACTTGCTCTTCAAACAGTTGTAACACAGAAGTCCTGCTTCAACTAATTTGAAGAGCCATGTCCTTTAAAAGTGAAGGAATGGTGTACTCTGGATAAGTACAGCTACTCAGGCAAAGCTGCATTGCTTACAGTTTCTCATGGAGAGCATTTACCACACTAGGAGCATTTATTGTGCTAGAGCACAGCAGGGTGGCTGTATCGCTTAGCCTGTAGTGCCAGAGATCTGATACAGTTTTGCCAATAGGAATTTCTGTCAATGGTGTTCCAACATCTGCTATGATCACACTTCCTCCTGGGGTGGGAACAGAAGGAGGGCAAAGGTGATCAGGGTCAGGTTAAACAATTAGAGAAGGTTGTCAGGCTATCTTGGCAAAAGCTATGGATAGCATTGCTTGGATTGCAAAGATGGTATGCTGGGGAGATGGAGGCAATGTGTCTACCACCAAAGCATCTAATGGCAGCCTGTAGGAAAGGAGGATGTGTAAGAAAGGAAATAGGGGGAGCAGGTGGGAAAGCAGGATAAGACAAGAAGTAGGAATAGTCTGTATTGTTCAAGAGTTGAGTTTGGAAGAAGACAGGAGCACTGTCTTCCAGATACCTTTGGCCTACAGATGGGGAAAGCTCTCCCTGTTTCCTCACTGGTTTAACAATCATGGGTGTGAGTGAAAAGTAACATGACAATTAACTGTACTTTAATTACAGCAGTTCTGACACACTGGGTGTTGCAAATATCTCAAACATCTCTGTCATGCTCGTGTCCCTGCAGTTTGATTCACCCAGACTCTTCAACTACCACGTTGTCTGCGCGCCTTGGGTCTGTCCAGGAGGATGCAGGGAAGTCACCAGCTAGAAACAGGTAAACTGAGAATTTCTGTGTATTTTCTGTTCTGGATGTACTCCTAGCACACTCGTTGCTGTAGAGCCTGTGTTTCCAGGCTCATTTTTACTGAAAGTGCTGTTTCATGTCTGAAATGGGACATCTCACTGCCCATATGGAGTGGTAAGGAAGGACCATTTGTGTACATATTCATGTTAACAAATGTGTTACTTTTGAAGGCCTGTAGTTTGCTGCTGACTTGGTCAATTAGAAAGTGGTGGTGAAGAGGACAGGAGGGGAAAGAAGTGGCTAAGAAAAGTACAGTTCTGAGGAAGCTGAAGAAAAGGGAGTAACACGTACTTGGTGATGGGAGACAAAAAGACTCAGGTCGTGGAGGAGCAGAGGTGTAGTTTTTGTTTATTTGTTTGTGTGTGTCCCCATCTGCTTCCTTTGCTCTTCCATTAAGGGTAATCTTGTTTAAGTTACCAGACTTCCTCAGGCTAAAATCCTTTCATAAATCTTTATGCAAGAGTGCTGGAATGAACTTTATTTAAAGTGTTTATGAGAGCTTTGTCATTTGTGAGTACTTGAGCTTAATCCCACTAAATAGGCTGGTATTAGTAGTACAAGTAGCTCCCAGTTCACAGTGCTTCTACTATGGTGCTGGTTACATGCTTCCCTTATGGTTAAAATAAGGAAATGAAGGTAAGGCAGGGAGGTGAGGAACAGAGCAAAAATAATCCAAGTTTCAAAACTGTAATCGGGACATTCAGAGATTACTCTGTATTGGTGTTAGAGGAATACGGAATGTTTAGCAGTTTGGAGGGATCTGGCAGGACCAGTGAAGACAAGGGAACTCAGCTGAGAAGGATGCTGGGTGTGCCTTTTGGAGAGTGGACTGCTTGGAGCCTTTGTCTTCTGGGTGATGGGGATGGTTAGGAGGAGGTGCACATTGACTGTACATCTAAGACCCAAAGATCTCACCTGGGGCAGTAAAATACTGGTGAATAAATGAATACCAAAAATCAATTCTGGGCAAACATGGCAAGGAGTCCAGAATTAAAAGTTCAATGCTAAATAACTGCTGTGACGTCAAGAAATGTCTGGAACCTTGAGGATTGTCTCCTGCTTCCTGTTTGAATATACCTCTGTTTTAAAAGGCTTTTGCTGTTTGCTCTAATATGCAGTAGTAGGATGGTTCTAATCTTGATCTAGCAGGTCCAGATTGCTTATTCAGGTTAAATTTTAACTCTCTGGCTGTTCATGGCCTCACCAAAAGTACTTGTTTGTTTGGACGCATATAATGATGAGGTATAATATATCTCTGTTAAAAATTTTGAACCTTTGGAAAACAAGCTGTTGGCTTTGGGTTAAGTGATGTTAGCCTTTAGATCTTCTCAAAGCAGCTGTAGCCATTTCTTTGAGAAAAGCTTCACTGTTCCTCCTTATAGAGGAGATGAAGCAGAAAAGATGCAGGTTGAGTGCATTTACATGCAGGTAAAAGAAGTTATATATTGCTGTTTGTTTTCCCTGTGGGTGGGAAATGTGTTATTTGTTCTCAGTCTTGGTTTTTATGAGGGAGGAAAACCCCAGCAGAACAGTCAAATGTTGCAAGCAGGGTTCAAACTGCTCCCTTGCAGATCCTTTTAAAGGATTAGCATTTTCATTGCAAAATCTCCCTTTCTGTTTTTCAAAAAGATATATATAATAAAGGCCCAGATATAATTGTTGATGATAAAGATACAGATGTACAGTCTCACTGTTCTAACTTGCTTACATCCAAAAAAAAAAATCCCTGCTGCTTATAGGTATGTGGCACAGTTACAGCAGCTGTTGCAAAACAACTGGGAGGAGAGCTTAGTTATGGATTTCCATGTTAGCCTCATCTTGTGCATTAGGATACTTTCTGTTAAGCTGTGGTATAAGAACTGAAATAGGGTGGCTTTGCTTTTGCATGCCTGAGCTAAGCCACATCATCCATGGAGAATTTTTGGGAATAATTATAGTATGTCTGTTAGCCAGTTAGCAAGCTCTCTGAAGTTATCAAAGTGTCATTCCAAAGGCTAGAGACTGGCCACTGTTTTCATGAGATTGGTGTAAGCTTCTTCAGTCAGTTCAGCACTGGCATTTTGAGTTTCCCTGTTGATATATGCAGAAATGTTTTCCATCCTCACTCCTTAGAGTGCGGTTAGCACTGATAGCAGACACCGCAGTTGCTGCTGTGTGATGAGAAGTTGCGCTCTGATTGTTCTGTCTCAGGTCTAGTTGTGGGTTAATGGAGCAGAAGGTGTCTGGAACTTGTATTTGCATTTGCAATTTTGCAATGATGGTTGCAAAATGGTGTGTTTGTGCTGGAGTACATAGCCAAGATTTCCTAACAGCTGGGCCAAGATAAGGGGGATGCTCTATATCACAGTACAGGGAGGATTGCCAGCTGCAGTGACCTCCAGCTTCAGAAAATGGTTTAGCCACTCTGGGGAACAAGTGCTCAAACTTCAGACTCTGCAAGCTTTCAGCCATGTATTTGAGAGCTGAGGACAAGGAATTTTAAATGGGATAAGGAGAGCAGGAAGTTGCAGTGCTCTGTTACAGGGATCTGGGTGTTGGCCGCCCTTGCTGACATTTGTCCCCAAACTGCTGGAGCTTCTAATCACCCGGCCTCCCATCCCTTCCCCAGTCTATTTAAATACAGACATGAATTGGTATGCCTAAACTTAGTTCCAACTGCTTCATACAGGCTCTTTATAGAAGTTTATGCTTACCTTAGCAGTTCCAAAGCAATACACCTGCTTCCTAGGGAGTCTTTCTTCTGTTTAGAGAAGGGAGGAAGCACTAAGCATTCTGTACTGACAAGAGCAAACAGTGTCCCAGGCTTGAGCTGGTTTTTAGTATGCCATAAGATAAAGGCCTGCCCTGGTGAAGCACCTCACGATGAATACTTACACTTCAATGGTTTCTGCTCCCCTGCAGGTCAGCCAGCATCACTAACCTGTCTCTGGATCGGTCAGGGTCTCCCATGGTGCCTGCCTACGAGACATCGGTCAGCCCCCAGGCCACTCGCACTCATATGAAGGCAGAGACCAGCGAGGATGAGCGCAAAATCCTTCTGGTACCTTTCACGCTTCTCTTTGCCTTCCTCTGTGAAGACACTGGAGTTTACCTTCCTTGTGTCATGCAGCAGGAGTATTTTGCTGCCTTTTAAAGCTCTTCTTTAGGCACTCTTACCTGGACCTCTCCTCCAGGGGGAGTAGAGATGGAGAATATTGATACTGCTTTGGACATTACTATCTTCCTGAAATGAATCATAGTTTCATGGAGTTTTGCATACAAATGTTTACAGTTTTAGTCCTGCTAAGGGTAGAGTTGGTGTGTGGTGGCTCTGTGTTAAACCTGTCGTGGTTGCAGCTGTAATGCAGTGACCTGGTTTTGTATTTCTTCAAGTTGAGATTTTCTCTTTCATAGGCCATGTAATCAGGAGCTTTAAATGGCTGCTTTGAAATACTTACACCATGATGAATAAATTAAGGCCCTTTTAGCTTATTGGGCCAAAACATAACTTGGCCCCTCCCTTTGTTTGCAAAATAAGTAAAATATTTTGTAGAAGGTTGTAATGATGCACTTTTTAAAAGAAAAGTCAATGTGCAATATGTAATTCTATAATTGCATCCCCCCAGAGGCAATGTTGTAGGTTGCAGTTACTGTATAAATTTCTAAACAGTAAAAAACTGTTTCTTTGAGGGAAGGAAAGGGAAATGTTTCCAACAGAGATTGGATTTCCAAAGAAGTTGCAGAGAAGGGAAGGCAATGTTTTTCACACATTGAAAGATTCAATGCGCCTCATTGCCACTTTAAAATCAGGCTCATTCTGTGTTACCAGGTTCTGCCTGCTGTCAGCAGTATGCATTCAAGTGTGCCTGAGGGTGTAGAAACACTAACTCCTGGTTATTTGCAAAACTCCTTTCCGGGTTGCTCTGTAAATGGGTAACCACCTGAGGCAGAAACATGTTTAAGGCATGTCTTCATACCACCCTGCTTCATGCAAGTATGTTAATGCAAGAAGAAGGACATTCAAACCTCTGTGAATTGCAACTTGCAACTTGAAGCAAGATACTCAAGTCCTCATGCTCTTTGGCTTCACATTGTTTAATTTTTTGTCTGTTTTCTTTCTTGAGGAAGAAGAGGACTGGTACTGTTTTGTTCATGTAAGAGCAGAAGACAGTGTCAATTAATGAAGGATTTTCTATGCATTTCTACTGTTTGTTTAATACCCTTACTGTGTGGAGTTGACCCTATGTCAGGAGTTAATTTAAAGCTTA
Source organism: Illadopsis cleaveri (assembly GCA_013399915.1). NCBI lineage: Eukaryota > Metazoa > Chordata > Aves > Passeriformes > Timaliidae > Illadopsis > Illadopsis cleaveri. Next base: position 96,960 of record VXBB01011833.1, read on the forward strand.
ACCTAGTCCATTCAGAAGACTAATGAACTTTGTTCATGAAATAAAGATAGGGGAGGTTGTACATACTTTGGGATAAAGCACATACTTCAGTGAACTAGAGGTCAAAATCCTTGAGTTGATAGGATTTGCTTTGTTCTGCCAATTTCTTCAGTTCGCTGTACTCACCAGTTCAAGACAGCTGAACTGTGAGACTCCAGTTGCATCAAATTGTGTGATCCTATCATGTTCTGGTACTGATCCATTTGACTCCATACCTGGTATGGAAGGGGAGCTGCTGGCATTGGTTGTAGGGTAACACCCAGGACAGCCACTGCTGGATCTGAAAGCAGAAAGCCAGTCCAGTAGTGAAAGTGGAGCATAACTCCTGGGCCTCAGGGCACCCTTTAGAAAGTGTAATAATGTGGGTCTGACAGTTAACTGAAAGCTGAAACCAGTTAAAATTTAATTAAAGTTCTGTTACACAAAAATAGAACAAATGAGGCATTTGAGAAAGTGAGCTGTAGCATCTCTTCTCCAAACCTTTGGGTGGTGTGCTGCTTGGTCAAAATGATCCCAGACCCCAGTTTTCACCTGCAATAATGGCTTGTGCTGTGCTAAGTGAGGGCACACAACAAGGAGGCAGAAGTGGCTAGGTGTTGAGAGACAGCTCAGTCTGGATGGAGCACAGCCTGCAGAAGAGTTGGCACACATGTTTAACAGGTTCCAAAATAAGCTCTAGGTAGAGACTGAGGTGTTCCAAGTGGTGAGGGGAAGAGATTCACAGATTCAAAAATGTTTAATTGAATCGGGAGGAATACACAGGTTTTTTTCTTAGTGGCCAAAGCTAACAGTACCTGAAAAAGCTTCATAATGGACAATACAAAACCAGATCCTCAATAAGAGATAGTATCCTAGCAGTGGATGTTGCTGTGTACTTGGTTTTATCTGGTCTTGATATTGGACTGATATGTTAACAATGCCTGGTCTAAGCACAGATAATATAGAAAAACTTTGCCAAGGATGATGTCCTCTATGTTTGCTTACACCTCCTGATTTTGAGAATAGGATGCAAGAGGGCAGTAGTGAGGATGTAAGTATTTTGGAGGCAATACAAAATGTTGTGTCATTAAAACCCCCTTATCTCTTAGGGGTACTCACTTTGTTTTTTTAATTGTTCTCAACTGGGTATAAATGGAAGGAAATAAAGAGCTGATTTCATATCTTTTTGCTATTTCTGTTTGCGCCTTTGCATAGGTTATGCAGAATGGCTTAGGTTCTGTGCCCATTTATGGAGGGCTTTTGATCTAGAAGCTGTGAAGGCCTGGTTGATGCCCTTGGAACCAGTGCTGAAATTAGACTGGTAATTAACTTGCACATTTCCCTGTCCAGGACTCAGTCCAACTGAAAGATCTGTGGAAGAAAATCTGCCATCATAACAGTGGTATGGAATTTCAAGACCATCGCTACTGGCTGCGGACACATCCCAACTGCATTGTGGGAAAAGAGCTGGTCAACTGGCTCATGAGAAACGGGCACATAACCACGAGGTAACCCTGATGCTTTAGGACAACAGGTGTCCTCTGTCTGTATGAGAGGAGGTTGTGAGTTTGAGCTGATACAGGGTACCTTGGACTGCAGAGATAGGCCCCTTTGCAGGGCGATGAGAGAGAAAATTCAAATGTCCTCTTTACTGCCTACCGGAGCAGGTTGGATTCTCACTCCATGTGCCCCAAAACAACAGGGCACAGGAGGCTGTCTGGTGTGGAAACCAGTATGGGAGGTAGCTTATGGGACAAGTATCACTCACTTGGTGAGCAGTGCATGTATTACAAAATTGTCCAAAAGTGTTCACTAGTACTCCAAAGAGCAAGATCTCTGAGATCAGAGATCACTCATAGTGTTTGATAGCTAAATTTTCAGTGGAGTTGGCAGACTTTTAACCATGTAGGTGAATATAAACAATCCTGTGTATTTAATTATGTGAAAATGGGATAAAACTGAGATGGTTCTTAAGTGTGGAGCAACAGTCCTCCCTCAGAGATGATCAGTATACATAACTAAAGTTAACAATATCGGAGGAGCACAAACAACATGTCTTAATCATATGTTGGATACCTCAGCTGAGTTCAGAGTACTGGCAGTCTCTTTGTTTAGCTCCATGCACTGTGCTGCCTCACCACAGTATTGTAAATAGTGTGTGTAAACATGGGAATGGAATACTGACAGGTCAAATAGTGCATAGCAAATGATTCTTTCCTTTTGTAGTGTGCTTGTATCATAAACCATATGTGTTTAGAGCAAAACATAGAAAGCCATCTCTATTCTTTACTTTCAGGGTCCAGGCTATTGCAATAGGACAGGCACTGGTTGATGGACGTTGGCTGGAATGTGTCAGTCATCATGATCAGCTCTTCAGAGATGAATATGCTCTCTACAGACCTTTGCAGGTAAAAGGAGTGGGAAAGCTGAAAGATAGGGTTCTTCTTGGATTTGGCTGTTGACTAGAATCTTTTCTAATCCTGTTCTCAACAGCTGTAGTATGTTTTCTAAATTAGATCTCCTGTACAGAAAATAGCAGGCCAGGCCTTTTTCCTGAGTTGAAACCTGAGGAAGTTTCATTTGCCCAGAGAGCTTTGGGGCTGTCCTCTCTGGAGAATGAGTTGTTACATGTGGCGCTGCCTAAAGTGAAGGAAAGGGTCTTCAGCACCAGGCCTCTCATGGTGGACATCTTCCACAGAGGCCTCAAGATAACACAGTCTGTGCTTGTGGCAGCTATGTTGTCTTGTGCAGAATTTAGAATCTGTGTGCACATGCTGGTGATGGAGACACAATGGTGATATTCTGTTTCAAAATTCCTCTAAAAAAATTCCAAATGGATATGTTGTAGATATATTGTATTGGTAACCTTCTTCTGATCTTCAGTGATGCAGTAATAAGGAATTCAGTACCTTAGCTATATGATCCAAGTTTGGAATGGGGTCTTTTTCATGCCTCCCAAACAGGACTAGTTGCCTGAGGGGAGGCAGGAACTAATGACCAGAGATTCTGTCCTACTGTACTTCACTGGAATCAAACTTGCTGAGTGGTAAGAGCAGTCTGGCCTTTGAGATTGTATTGGGCTTTTTAGTTTGGACGAGATATCTCTGAAGCCTCTCTTAAGTGAAAGCATTCAGTTAAGAGCCTTTCATGTTCTTCAGCTTCTTACAATGAAGAATGGCTTAGCTGTCCCATGGGCTTCAGACAGAAAGCTTGTAGCCAATAGCATTTGTCTTCCTTATGCATTTCAGTCATATGGACACAGTCATATGGCTTCCCTTGAGATTGCTCTGGGGTTCATCTGATATCTCAGCTGGTCAGCTGTCTCAGTGTCCTGGTAAAAGCTTGCCCTTAACTAGCAAGTCCTTATGCATCCCTATTTGTAAGGTGCTTATGTTATATGTTTAAAGTCAATTCTTGTTCTCATCAGGTGGAAGCACTGTCTGATCTCAATTCTTCTGGAGAAGAGTCTGGAGAAATAGTGGTGTTGACTCAGTTGCTTGCTGCACTCACTGCAGCCAGGGGAATGACAAGGATAAGTTTGTTTTGAGGTGGTTGGAGGCATCAGGAAGGCTGATGGAAATTACTTAGGTAGTCTCCAGGTTCTCTGGCAATCTGGCCAGTCTTTGCTTTGACACAGTAGGCCAAGCTAGAGCCCATTTTGGATTGAAACTCTTGGGGCTACATTGGTCAGTTAAAGAATTGCACCAGTAACTTAGAATTAGGCTCCACCACAAGCTGTGTGTGTTGGTTTCTAACCAACACAAAGGATAAGGCTGTCACCCACCTTGACTGGAGGCAGCAGGCTTTCACAGCTGCTTAACTGGATGTGATGACAGAAAATGTGCAGTATAATAATCTTGTCCTTTAGTGCCACTTAGTCACAATTTGTTTAGAAGCAGAGACAATTTCTGTAGGCAGAGACTAAGCAGCTGGGAATTGTAAATAAGTACTTGTTTCTTGTCCTGAAGAGTTCCTACTTCATACTAAAGGGAATAACTCTATGACTAGCTTGGCTCAGCCCATTGAGAGTATCCTCTGATATTTAAAATGCCTGACCTGCATTTGTGGTAGGCTGCTTAATATTTCAGCAGAGCTGCACTTTAATAACTTTCTTCCCTTCCTTGTCTACCAGAGCACAGAGTTCTCAGAAACCCCATCTCCAGACAGTGACTCTGTGAACTCTGTAGAGGGCCACTCTGAGCCATCCTGGTTCAAAGACATCAAGTTTGATGACAGTGACACAGAGCAGATTGCTGATGAAGGGGAAGACAACTCAGCCAGTAAGTTTCACCTGAGTCTTGTTCTCACTCTGCCTTCTCCCCTGTTGTCCTCAGTCCTTCAGGACTTAGCAGTTTAACCATGTCTTGCCTTATTTGTGTGTCTTTCTGTGTGTGCGCTTGGGGCCGTAAGGATCTAAGAAAGCTATAGCCTGTCTAGTCTTCCACTTTGTCACAATGGATACACTATTTTGAATTTAGTGGAACTGGTAAATCTTTGTATTTCTAATGAAGGAGAAGCATGTAAATTGCTGCCTTCTGTTTCTCAGGCAGACTTCTGCTTGATTTGGGCCCTATAGTAGTGCACTAAAGAGTGTCCGGTATGTCAGCATGCCCACATGAAGACAAGATTAGAACTATGAAAATACTGTATTCCTGTATTATTGCACACTAGTCTTTATGTATTAAAGACAATTTTTCTCCTCTCTGGTACCCTCATAATACCCATTTGAACCCTTCTCCTCCCTGTATCTTCCCCCTCACCCAACACTAAAAGACTCCGCCAGCCCTAGCAAGCGCACTTCAGTCAGCAGCTTCCAGTCCACAATGGACAGTGATTCTGCCGCCTCCATCAGCCTCAACGTGGAGCTGGACAACGTGAACTTCCATATCAAGAAGCACTCCAAGTACCCACATGTGCCCCCTCACCCTGCCGACCAAAAAGGTACGAGGTAGTCACCAGCTGGAGTTGCACATGATGGAGAGCTGGCCCTAATATTACTGACTTATTTGGACACTGCTTACGTAGCTGTCTTACAGAGGGGAAAATATGATATTTAACTGGCACTTGCTTGCAGTTTCAATGTGCTCACCTCTGAGGAGGCTCAGTAGACCTGTTGAAATGCCTTCTCTGCAGAGTGTGTAACTTCCCCTGTGACTTTCTCTTTGGCATTGAAGTAAAGTCTCTTGCCCATGCATAATAGACATATCCACATATGTGTTCTGGATAACTGGGGTGGAAAAATAATCCACACATAAACCAGTTTGATACCTGAGTCTACAGCTGGAGATGGAACTTAAAAAAGCAAGCAAGAAATAAAACCCCAGAGAACAAAAGAACAAGATTAACTTGGAAGAGTTCTGTGCTGACTTAAAATTGTACCTTAATATGCTTACATTTTACAGAAGAATCTTACTGATAAGCAATAAGGCCTAACTTAATCCATATACATAGCATTTCTTCAAAAGAGATCATCCACTTAAGTAGGAAGAAATCAAATACTTGGTGTTGAAGACTGCTTTTGAAAGGATTTTCCCCTAAAGAAGTACTAAACTGAAAGACTATAAGCAACATCCTTATGGAAGAAATAATGTGCCTGCCTGTTTAGAACTGCATTTTCTAAATGATTCAAGGGCTGTCTGAAACTGGGGCTTGCCACTGGCTTGGGTCTAGTATATTTTAGTTGCTTTACATGTTGGGTACTAGTTGATGTCTGTGCTCTGCTTCCTTACATAAGGTTACATCAGCTTTGTAGACTGGCATCTTTGGTGGCTTCTAAGTAGTTTCTTAATTATTGTTTCACCCCACCCTTTCAGTGTTTCTGACTTTAAAAGATGATCCAGTGTTAAATAATTTGTATTCCTAATTAATTCATTCTTGTATAAAGTCTAACAGATCTCTTGTGTTGCTATGAATCAGAATGGAACAGGAGGCTTAAGCTTGCATACAGATTGCATATTCTGGACCTGAAATGGTCTCTGAAGACAGTGAGGGAGGAAGTGGTCACAGCTGACTTTCCAAGTGTGCTAGACATGTGGGGCAGAATGAGACAAATTGGAGCGGGCATTTATTGATGCCTACTGTAGTCACCTTTTTTTATTTGCTAAAAATATGCCTAGAAGGAAGGAAATCCAATTGCTTATTTTCCCCCAAAGAGAGAAGCAGAAGAGTTTAAAAAGTTTGAGTTAATGTCACATGATCCAGAATTGGGAACAGATTGTCAGCACTACTGATACCGGCTCATTATTGGTTCCTTTCAATTTGTTTCCAGCTGACGCCCTAGTCCAATGAAAAGCTAATGCATCTGCAGGGAAGGAAAGCTGAGGAGAGGGAGATAGACCAATTAATTCCTTTTAGGAAGGAGGGGTCCTGGATTAAGTGAGCTTGAAACAGGCCCAGGTGTGCTGCAGTATCCAATGAATTTACAGCTGTTGCAGGTTTATTTTTGACAGTGTGTGATGGCAGTAAAGCAGGCAGTAGTCAGTTTGGCTCTGCCAAGTGTTAAAGGATGTGTAGGGTGTTTGATTTCAGATGTATTTCACTCTTCATCTCCTTATACAAGGACCAGTACATTATGAAGAGGAAATGTAAGAGAGCCTTTCTCTCTTGGACACTGTTGACCAAATGAAGGCTGCTCAGAGCCAGAACTCTTGTGAGTTCTTGGGGGAAAGCTCTTGTGAGAAAGTTTTTAACGGTGAAGAGCTCAGAGAAGATCAGTGGAAAAGGCAAGATGAGGGGACAGAAAGGAAAAAGACTTCTGCCTTTGAATTATGTATGCTGGCAGCACTCTGATAGCTTTAGTGAATCTCTGCTGGTATTCAGTATATGTTCCTGAAACATATGGTCTCTTAACCAGGTTATTCTGTAGGAGTGTAATTGGTAGTAGAAAACTGGTAACAATTCCTTCCAAGAGAATGGATTTCCCTTGAGGGCATAGTACCAGTAATAGGCCCAGAACTGGGATAGAGTGGAATTATGTCATGGAAGTGTACTGTGGATAGGTAGGTATCCTGCAGCTTTTTGAAAAAATCTGTATCTGCAAATACAGTGCAGTTAGTGTATCTTTTTTATTTTATTTGTGTTTATAATTCCTGGCATGAGAATCTCTAGAGAAAAGACCTAACCAGGGAGCAACAACTTTAAATGAGTGACAATATCTTGAATAGGAATAAACACTTCTTGGCAATAGACAGACTGAAACTTTGTGGGTAGCGAGGAGGCACAAAACCCTGCAGTGAATGCTGCAGTGCTTAGGGTAGTGAAATACATGACTTCTAAAACTTCGTTCTGTAAATATTAAAGTTAGGGGCTTTACATAATAAAGTTAATGTTAAGATTTTCACCTTGTTTTCTGACTATCCTGGCTATATATTCAAGAAGAGATGCCATTTAAGATGCTAGAATATCATGATTATACAGCCAAAACTGGATAGTTAAGTGTTTGTGTAAAATGGGTGGTTATTTTAAGGGCAGAATTCTATAGTTAATCAGTGACATGAGATATTTGCCACTGTCAGCATCAGTAGCTTCCCTCTGACTGTTGTGGACACACTTAGGCTGATTGTGTTGGAGTTGTCTCTTGTCCTTAGACTGGGTGACTGTGACTTGACTTTCTTTGAAATAATGAAGTGAAACTAAAGATCCCACCTTCCTCTTGAAGCTTGTAATTTAGTTTCCTTAAGGCTGTGTAAATTCCAGTAATTTCATTGTGGGGAGGACTGACAATAGAAAACATCAAGTGCTAAAGTTCAGGTCAGTTTTGATCTAAGCAGTTTGTGGGTTTCTCAAATGTTTAAGGGATATGTAATTTCCCAGAGTCACAGAGGTCAGCTGCTTTGAACCGAGGGTGGGTGATGTATCCACCAGCTGTGTTTTAGCACAGAGTGGTTTGCATATACTCTAATGGCAGAACTGCTTGTGGTGGTGTAGGCTGACTAACGTCTGGTGTGTTTCCATGAAATTTGGGTGACTCTGAGTTAGCTGAGAATAGTGACTCATTTATACTATCATCTGCCTAAAGACATAGTATGTACCACAAGGGGAAACAAAGTAAGATTATTTTCTGCATTTCAATTGGGGGAAGAGAATACATGATGAATTGTATATGTGGGGTTTAGTTGCTGTTTTTGAAGAGATACAGTTAACAATATGCAAAATTTTATTTTATAAACGTCATTCCAGACAGATATCCTTGATCATGGTACCAGGTATTTTGGGTAGGTTTTGATGCCTGCAAGTCGTTTGGACGGGGAAGGAGAAGATGATTGGAGTAACCATATGCAGTTCCTTTTTAGCATTGCTTACCAAGGCTTAGTGTGGTGTTGCCAGGAGCCTTTGTGGTTCTTCTTTTGAGAAGGTGCCTGAGTTTTCAGGTTATAAAACAAGCTGCAGGAACATTTCCCCATCCTCCTTCCTCATTTTGTGGAGCATAATGCATGTAGGGATGATGTGAGGTAAGAAGTGTGCGTGTTAGCCACTCTAAACCATCTCAGACTCACACTCATGAGTGTGTTATCTGTGTGGACTAAGAAGAAGTATGGTATCTTACCTTGTCAGGAACTTCCCCTGGGAACCAATCAGAAGTGAAGTTATGGGAGCTGAAGTTGTACTGAAAAGAATAATTGAGTGATTTGGGTTGTAAGGGACATTATAGATCATCTAGATGAAAGAACTTAGATCATTAGAAATCTAGAAATGGCTTGGAGGTGCTACCTGTGTCTTTGTCCAGAACATAACTAAGGTTGGGTTTCAGCTGGGGATAACTTGTGCTTTGGTTGTGCCAGTCAGGGGTCTGTGCCAGACCTAATTTAAGTGTGTTTACAGTAAGAGCTGATGCCCTGAGGCTGTTGCAAGATGGAGAGGGATGGAGGTGCTAGTATACATGCTCTTGTGTAGGTAGAGCGTGACGTGACTTTCTCTAGATAGTCAGTGAGTGAATGAATGCTGAGGGTGAGCCAGTTTTTATCAAGCAGTAGTTTATTGTAATGCTGAACTCTTAAACTAAGCAAGAGATGAAAAAACTCTTAAATAGCCAGGAATCTACAAAGGAGGCTTGTAACTTCTCTTTGATACACTTATCCTATATTCGGTATCTATTTGCAAACAAGCTCAGATATTTAAAATGGTGGCATGAAAGGGGTCTCCTGAGTGCTGCTGCTCAGAGCCTTGTGATTGTTTATGTCCTGTCAGCTTTCTGTTGCTTTCTGTTGGTGTCTGAAAGCAGCCTGGCTTTGTGTTCTGTTTGTGATGGGTCTGGAGCATTGTCAGGAAAGATGATAAAGAGTTGGCTGTGGGCTTCAGGTAGTTGTGCTGTATAGGCAGTTGGGCTACTGCTCTTGTTTTCTCATTGTAGGATCTCTTTTTGTATAAGTAAGGAGCTAGCTAAAGGAACAACAAGCTGATGGCTTGCGGAGAAAACAAGCTTTTTGTACCCAGTCAGCATGAAAGGTCAAGATGTAGCAAACTAAATGAGGGTAGTATATGGAGCTTCATCCTATTTCACAGATATCACAGAATGTTCTGAGTTGAAAGGGACCTGTCAAATCCAACTCTTTAAGTGAATGGCCCATACAAGGATTGAATCCACAACCTTGGCATTGTTAGCGCCAGGCTCTAACCATATTTCCCACATGTAAAGTGATCTGTCTCTTGCTCTGCTTTGTTCCTGGGAGTCCATCTCTGTTAGTATGGATTCCTTAAAACACTTTGAGCTGTTCTAGACTTGAGACTTCCAGCTCTTGAAAGGCAGGCTGTCTTCTTTTTCTTGCATTGTCTAAGGTAAACCTTATGGGTGGTCTCTCTCTCAGTCTGAGATGGTTCAATGGAGTGGGTGACCAAAATGGTTTCTGAAGCTGCATTTGTAGACCTAAGTGAGGAGGCCATTCTCATGGTGGCTGATCGCATCTTAACACATTTGTATTCAGGTCTAGAAAAGGGTGGTCTGTGTCAGTTGGAAAAGTGCATTCTTGGTTCAGTCTTTGCCCATGTCTACTTTGTTTGTTTTGTTTCTTCACATTAATAAGCACTATTTTCTTGTCATCGTAGAATTTTTTGTTAGAACAAGAATGAGAGGATATTCTTGTCTTAACCACTCACCAAGCTGTTGCTAAATTGGTGACTAAACATTTAGATGAGTAATGCTGCTTCTTCTGGTGTGGGCGTGTACATCGTAATTACATGGGCACACCAGTGTAACCTGTCTTTTTTTTTTTTTTGTCTCCACCTATATCCCTCTTCTCTCTTCTTTCAGAGTACTTGAATCCTGAAAACGGAGGGCAGCAGATGTTCTCTATAAGTGACGCTTTTATTAAAGGTAAGGAAGAACTTCAAATGCTGCTGTTGTGTGTTTTTTAATATAATGATGGAAGTTCCTTAAGACTCCTTTAATAGAGCACTGACCCTTTCAAAATATTTACTTGACAGTTAATCTGAAGTTATTTGTGGCAAAACTGATGTGTAAGCGATACTTAGATTTTTGAATGCACTTTCAAGCTTAAATTTCTTTCATTTCTCAGACTTCTGCATTCAAAAAGACTCAAAGAAAAGTTTTTACTTTTTTTTTTTAAAAAAAAGTGCAAGTGGCAAGTCTGTTCAGTTTCTTCACCAGCAAATTTATGTAACTGATTTTTAACTTCCTGTGCAAACAAATGAAGATGTGATACAATTAATTGCACTGCTTCTACAGAATAGCTTAAAGCTTCTTCTCTTAACTCTTTCTGGGTTTCTTGTCATCACCACCATCGTCACTACTTCTGAAATGAAAGGCCATTACATGCATTTATGAGTTTTTAAACCCACGTGCTTTCCAGTATCATGGCCAGATGCACTTGTGGGCTTTTTTTTGTTCCCAGTTAATGCAATTGATTTTGGTGCGCTCATAAGAGGAGGAAATAAGGGAGAAACTCCAATGTCTGTCTAGCCTGAAAAAGAAAGTCTTGGATTAAACTGGTGTTTAGTTTTTAACTGAGCTTTTGCCAAGGAAGGGGGAAATCAATGTAGTTTCTATTAATCTTCTGTACAGCTGATTTTGGGTGTGGAGCATCTGGAAGAAGTTAAGAGTTGTTTTTTAAGAGTCTTTTTCTTCAGTAGTCCTCCTTGGATTACTCTTGTCTAAAGATTTTGCTTGACACTGAGGAATTTTAAGCTTGAACTCTGAAGGCTTACATACTTGCTTGATGAACATTTATACACTGCTAGTATAAATGACTTATAATATTGTCAGCCATTATGTCAAGGTGGAAGTTTATAATTTGCTTCTGTAATATCATAATAACCGTGCAGGAAATAACCTAGTGACTCTTTCAAAGCACGGACTGTGCTGAAATAACCTCTAATTTTGGTACTGTAAAACAGAGAACACATCTAAGGAGTTATTACACAATATAGTGATTGAAAGTGTCAGTCCCTCTCAAACTGAGGACCACGACATCTGCCTTAAATGCAGTATTTCAGGAGGCTTATGAGGCTAGACTTAGGTGTTAGTAAATTCTTTCCTCTTCAAAGCAGCCTTTCAGAAAGATAAAAGCATTCAACTGTGACCTTACATTAACAAGGTTTGTTTGTCTCTTGCAGAGTCCTTGTTCAACAGGAGGGTGGAGGAGAAGTCTAAAGAACTCTTATTCACACCCCTAGGCTGGCACCATAGCAATCTGGATCTGCTGAGAGAAGAGAATGGGGAGAAACAAGCCATGGAAAGGCTGCTGTAAGACACATGTAGAAAAAGGAATTTGCTTATCTTGAGTAACAAATTTCTGAAGCCCCTCTATTCCACCGGCTTTCAGTGGGACTTGAGCTACAGCAGGCAATACAAGGAACTAATTTGCATTAAGAACGCAGCATTTTTACAGTATATTTTGGTTTTTTTTTTTTTTAATCTTGTGATGTTTATGTATTGAGTACAAGACCAGAGCTGACTGTAGAACATTCTAGGCAACTATTCCTTCAGAGGACTTCTGCATTGTAAATGTTAAGAAATTTACTTCTGAAATGTGACTTCAGCTAATCACTGCACTGTATTTTTAGGTATTTTTAAATGAGAAATTGATTTCTTTTGCCTTTTTTATAGGTCTGCTAATCACAACCACATGATGGCACTGCTTCAGCAGCTTCTATACAATGAGTCCCTGTCACTGTCCTGGAGGGATATCATTGTACCTGTGGTCTGCCAGGTAGTTCAAACAGTACGGCCAGATGTCAAGAAGAGAGATGATGACATGGATATCCGCCAGTTTGTCCACATCAAAAAAGTAAGTTTCAAGCAGTGGATGTGGGGAAACAAAAGGGTGCAGCTGTTTGCAGTACCCCTTGTTTGAAGAGAGTAGTCCCCTTTCCACTGCCCCCAGCATGTTCAGTACTGTAATTGGCTGACTTGGCCTTTGAATAAGGTGGGGTTCTAGAAAAAGTTGCACAGAGGAATTCAGTGCGTTGTGAAAAGTGCTTTATTGCCCTGGGGCTGACCTCTTCTTCCAGGCTGTAGGCTGCAGAAGGTAGCAAAGAGTAACACCTCTGTAATGACTTGGTTCATTTTGGGTTTCTGCTTGGTTTGGGCTTGAATTGGAGATAGACCAAATGCTGGATAAGTAGCTTGCAGGACATGGTGCAGCAATCTGTTGCCATTATGGAGGATTCAACTCCCATGCCAAGTATAATGACTTTCTTCAAGAGGAAAACTTAATTGTTGGGGAGTGGTGTATCCAGTTCTGCCAGATGGCTCAGTGTTGACACTGTTGTACTGTAAGTCTGGAGTTCTGGTATGCAAACCTCCTTCTGAGAGTCTGATGTGAAAGTATCATCCAAGGAGTTAGTGTGACTGAGGATTGAAGATTTGGGCTTAGTTTTCTTTGGCCAAATTCACCTCAGCAGTACCCTTGTTTGAAAGCCATATGAGATTTGAGGAGAACCTTATGATTCTGGTGGTAGAGTGGCATCTCTTCAGGCAGCACCACTTGTTCCTGCTTCCCCTGAGACTCTAGTTCAAAGAGCAGTTGTTCAGAGGTGAAAGCTCTTCATAGCTGTCTGCTATTTTCACATGCTGGTAATATGAATGTCCTCTGAAACATGTTATTCAGAAACCTGTTTCATGCTGTTCATTATACCTGGGATTGCCTGTGACTGCAGGCACACCAGTCAACTGTTTGATGTGTTCAGTTGGTAGGTAGATGTTTTTTTGGTTTTCTTTCTTTATTTTGTATTTTTTTCCTCCCTTTCCTTACAGTTTGTTGGTTGTTAATAGAAATGGCATGTGCAAAGGTGTATGCTCCTCATGACGTGTCAAAATTAGGTTCCCTTGTCATGTGCTGGAGTATACTGGTTTAACAAATAAGCATCTCTTGGGAGGGGTGTAGAAATCCTAGAACTTAGTACTTGTTTTCATGTTTGCCAGGCTTTAAAGGGAAAGACTTATGTGTCCAGCCTAACTGTATCTGATCTTTCATCTGATAATTGAGGGTGTAGCTGAAGTTTGGACATCACCTACAATAAGTATTCTATGTGTTAACTTTACTGCACTACAAGATGTGGGAGTGTATGACAGTTCTAAAAATGTTCCTTACTTTGCTAGATTCCTGGTGGAAAGAAATTTGACTCCATGGTGGTGAATGGATTTGTTTGCACTAAGAATGTTGCACACAAAAAGGTAATGCAGCTTGATTAATCTTACTGCAGTGCATGTGGTGAAAACAAAGGTGCTCTGACTTGCTTTTTGTGTCAGGAAGCTTCTTTCACTACCTAGGAGGTTTGTGAGCTTTCTCTGCTTTGAGCCCCCAAACAAGAATGGCTTTTAAAGCATTTCTTTTCCAAGCTGTTTTGTTTTCTAGCCCAGAGATTTTGGAGGAGAAACTTGCCTCATGCACGTGTAGAAAAACATCCTTTCCACCCCTACCACAACATGAGGCATCTAATAATTACCTCAGCTTTCAGCCAGAAAAAGGCATTTGTGGTTCTGACTTAGAATATTTTAGTAAAATGGATCTTTAATGCAGGAGGGCAAGATAGAAGTGCACTGCATGAATCAAGTGTATCAAGACTTTGAGGCTCTTAGCAGTGATTGGAAATCCTCTCTAGCATTGCCTGCTTATGGACAGTACCTGTGGAATTCCAACAACTGGGTGTAACAACTTAAGAAGGGAGAATGTGTAGTTGGGTCTGCAGGGGGTGATAGCTGAGACACTTTAAAGAGAGACGGGGTAGCAGGGACCAATCACAGGAAATCTGTCTCTTTTTCTTGTGTACTTCTTCCTCTCCAGGTATTTTATTTTTGTTTTAACTATTTTTGTGTCTTTTTAGATGAACTCTTGCTTAAAAAATCCCAGAATTCTGCTGCTAAAATGCTCAATTGAGTACCTCTATCGAGAAGAAACAAAGTTTACCTGCATAGAGCCTATAGTACTTCAGGTGAGAGTATACTTTTGTTCTTGGTTAAAATAATCCTAACAAAATCATGATCAGTGCAATTGTTTTCAGTGTATAAGGTGGAGTTGAATGAGTGAGATTGCATAGAAAAAAGAGAACTTTCCTCTTCTAGTAGGCTAGCTAAGAGAGCTGTTGCAGTAAATACAGAACACACTTGTAGCCTTGCACTGAGGGATTTTGTCCTCAAGTTACATGTCCTGAGAACACATGAGCTTTTGATTCTCACAATGCAGCATTTTAGAAAACTTTTGGTTTTATTGAGACTTTCTGAACTGTGTGTTCCTTGTACAGTATTAGAGCTAGATTAGGTTTAGGTGTGTGAAGAAATATTTGAAAAGTTAGTGTAGGTGACAGATCACACCCATGTTATTTTTTGTCAGGCTTGAAAAAATGGAACAACCATCAACCTAATGGAGTGATGAACTAGAAAATGTCACTTTGGAACAGGTGCCCTGCCCCTGTGGGCAGGATGTGCCTTAAATATGAAAACGCTGAAGTACATAGACCTTTTCTTTATGAAGTGCTTATAAAATATTACTGATAAACTACTGTTGTGCTGTGGGGGTGGGAAAATGTTCACAATGGACTACTGATGGTGTTTTCTGGATAGCTGTTTTCCCTGGTTCATAGGAAGGGACAGTATGTAAACAAAGTGAAAAGTAATATTAAGCATTAAAGTGAGTTTATTTTCCAGATGGGTTTGCAGTAGTTCACTGCTATGCTTTGTTCCTGTCTGCAGGAAAGGGAATTCCTGAAGAACTACGTACAGCGGATAGTTGATGTCCAGCCCAATTTGGTCCTTGTTGAGAAGACTGTGTCCAGAATTGCCCAGGACATGCTCTTAGAGCATGGTATCACTCTGGTCATCAATGTCAAGCCGGTGAGCATTTCTGATCAGAGTTAGACTTGGCCTTGTGGTAGATTTCTAATGACTCCTTGTAGCAAACTCCCTGGCGAAAGCCAAGAGTTGTCTTATCTTCTTCTGTAACCAAATGTTCTCTTCCAAGAAGGTAAGACAGGCAAATCTGGAGAGTTACTTTTTCCTCACCTCTTTGCAGTTACTGTGCTGTGTCCTTGTGTGATGGGTCCTTGTGCCCTGGTTTAGTTCTAGTTGACTTTGATACCCATTTGTAGCAAATCAGGTGTGGGTCCTCAGCTGTTGCCAGAGAGCTTCTGTCCCTGTGAGGCAGGGTACAGACAGCCAAACAGAGAGTAGCTGTGGGAGTTAGTTGAGCTCCTGGCAGAGCTAGCACTATTTTGGCTGCATTGCACCTCCTGTAGGTACTGGATCTAGTCAAGTGAGAAGTTCTAGGCAGGGTACAGTCTCACCAGAAGTATTATTTACCCAACTGTAAATTCTAAGATTCTTGTATATTGTGGATGTCTGTTTGTGGGTTTAACTGAGAGTTTGCATCTCAGTGAGAGGCTTTGTAGATTATGCTGGTGTTTTTTGATTTAAGAGCAAGATAAGGATGCCAGTGTCCTCTTTGCGTTGTAGATTCTTACTCTTCTTTCTGTTTTTACAGCAAGTGTTAGACCGGGTAAGTCGAATGACCCAGGGTGACTTAGTGATGTCAATGGATCAACTGTTGACCAAACCACAGTTGGGGACCTGTCATAAATTTTATATGCAAGTTTTTCAGTTGCCCAATGGTGAGTAAAGCTGGATGTGCCTTAACCTATATATGTGAAAGGATGAATGCCTTGCTCTTTTTAAAATAGATTTGAACTGTTGGCTTCCTTGTGTGGTCATCTATCATCCTACTTGTTTTATTTCTGTTACTTCTTGGAACTACAGTGAACTGTGTAAAGAAAACCATGATCTTACTAAGAGAAGACACCCTATAGATTTTATTTAGACTGATTTCTTTCTTCCAAACTGTTTTTTCTCTTCCTACTTACTGTAGTTTGTCTAGTCCAACTTCCTGTTCAAAACAGGAAGGATTAACTTCAATGCAGTATCAGATTTCTAAAGGTTTTGTCAGCCAACTCTTGAAAATATTGCAGAGCAGAGATTTTGTAGCCTGTCTGGGCACCATCCTCACTGTAAAGACTTCTTCTGCATTGAAATAAGAGACTCATAGAACAGCCTATGTTAGAAGGGACTTCAAAAGATTATCTGGTTGCACTTTAACAAATCCAATCAAAATTTGCCTTGCTGCAGGTTGTGCACACTTCCCCATGTCCAGTCATTGTGCACCTTTAAGAAAGGTTTCTTTTTTTCTGTAACTCCCCTAGGCAGTGGGTGTCTCCAAAGGAAGGAAGAAATGCTGCTTGACAGGTTATCAGTGGTGCTGTCACACATAAATGCTGTGAATGCAAATCTTTGTGGAGATGCAGTCTTTGCATCTCTTTATAGAATAATAGGAAAGTTTGGGTTGGAAGGGGCCTTAAAAATCATTTAGTTCTAACTTCTCTGCCATGGCAGGAACTAGACTTTGCACTAGACCTAGTTGCTCCAAGTTCCATCAAATCTGTCCTTGAACACTTTCCTTGACACTTCCTCATTGCCCCTTCCAGCCTTTAAATTGCCCTCAGAATGTCATAGGCTTTTGACTTGTAAGGATGAGCAAATGTGCCTGGGAGAGAAGTGATTCTTTTGCCCACTAGTGCAGAGTCTACAATCATCATAGAATACTCTGTTTAGGTCAGGGCCTAAACAGCCATCTGGCCTTCACTTTGACTTTATGATGGCTTGTTTTATAAAACAGGGGATTTATAGCCAATGCTTTCTTTCCTTGCTAAAATAAGTTATTTCAGTACAGTAATGTGAATTTCTGCAGCTACCAGTGTTACTTGCTCTTAGTCTCCTTTACAGTCTCTTGGGTGTGTGAAGTATCTAAAAGCAGATTAACTGTAGTTATCATCCTAACTCCCATGTTTTACTTCTAGATCAGACAAAACCACTGATGTTCTTTGAAGGGTGTCCCCAGCACCTGGGTTGCACTATTAAGTTGTGTGGTGCTGCAGAGTACGAGCTGGCTCGTGTAAAGGAGATCCTGATCTTCATGGTCTGTGTGGCTTATCATTCCCAGCTGGAAATCTCATTTCTTATGGATGAGTTTGCCATGCCTCCTAGTCTCACCAAAAGCACCTCCTTTCACTCCCTTATGGAGGAGCCAGGAGATGAAAATGAACAACAGAACCCCTTCAATGGTGATGACTTCAGCACAGCAGTCAAAGACATTGAACTATCCTCTGAAAAGCTGCCTATAATCTCTGAGTCAGTGTCCTCTGATGAGGTCAGTTTGCCTGAACCAAGAGGTGTATTTGACAGAGGTGACCAAGAGAACAGTCAGTTGGAAATGGTGTTCTCCAAGCAGCAAGAGCACCACAAAGTGGAGTCACCGTTTGCAGTGTTCAGCTCTGTACCTCATGCAATACCTGAAACATCCCCACTGCCCCTCCATGGCATGAACCAGCACTTGGCCACTCTGGATAACCAGGCACTAGAGCCTCTTCAACAGGCAGATGATTTACAGGAATCCAAGAGTCAGATGAGAGTCTTCAGAGACCCTCTCCAGGATGATACTGGTTTATATGTCACGGAAGAGGTAACTTCATCTGAGGATCGTCTCAAAACTTACTCTGCAGCATTTAAGCAGGAGCTGAAGGATGTCATTCTCTGCATTTCTCCAGTGCTGATGTTCCGTGAACCATTTCTTTTGACTGAAAAGGGCATGAGATGCCCTGCCCGGGAATACTTTCCCGAGCAAGTTTATTGGTCTCCTCTCCTCAATAAGGAATACAAGGAGTTGGAGAGCAGAAGGAAGAGGCAATTGTTGCGGGATCTCTCTGGACTACAAGGGAGGAATGGGAGTATCCAAGCCAAGGCTATCCAAATCTTACCTTCTCATGAGTTGGTTAATACTAGAATAGCAGAACATCTACGTGATAGCCAGAGCTTAGCCAGAATGCTGGCTGACTATCGGGCCAGAGGAGGGAGGATACTACAGAAAAGCATAGATCCTTTTGCCCAAAATAAGGATGTGTCTAGTGTCTCTACTGGAAAAACTGGGAGCAGAACTGAAGAGGAGGAGAAGGGACTGGCTCAGAGTGAATCCTCATGGTCTCATAAGGTAAGATAGAATTGTGCTGCTCAAAACTCAAGTTTCATCAGTTTCTCATGGTATACAGAAGGTGCAGTGTCTCTCATTAAACCAGAGGGGATTTTTTTTGTCTGTTTCTTTCTGTTTGATTATGGTTCTTTTGCATTTGTTTTGGTTTTTTGACAGGGTCATGACTCCATTTTAGATTGTAGCGCTCCGCAATCATTCAGAGCGAGAGACTGCAAAATTTCTCTGAGGAATGCACAAAGTCAGCCCTGAATCAGTTTTGCCTGTTTGACTGGGCTGTACCTGACTGATTTCTGAAAACGAGTCCATGAAGAGGGAACAGACCTTAAGAAGTTTCTTAAACTGAGCTTTCTTGCTCCTTGTATTTGGTTACTTGTAGAAATGTACTTTCATTTTCAGAGGGCTTAATGTCATGGAAACAGCAGTCAGCTGTAATTACATTAAAGTACTTCATTGATTGTAAAAGTTTAGGTGGTCTGAAGAAAAGTGAGAATCACATAACGGAGGGGAAGGAATCTTCTTTGAAATTTCAAAGCAAGGGGGCATGTGTTTGTAATAAAAATATTTAAAGTTTTGGTAAACTGCCATGAAAGTAACTAACTTGTGTCTGAGGAAAAGGATCTCAGAACTTCCTTGAACTGTGAGCTGTTTAGGAAAAAAGTCAATGAACAAGAGTAGCAGAATTGATCTGTTGAAACAGTCAAACATTTTGGACCCCGAGTCAACTGGCCCTTGTGTTCATGTGCAGAAGTCACTTTTTAATTGGTAGTTAAATGTAGATCTCTGTGGCTTCACAGGCCATAATCTTACAAACTGTGAGAGTAGCCCTTGCTCTGGATCAGACTGGTTGATGCTGTTTTAAATTGATTCAGTGATCAAAGGAAAGCATTTGGTAACTTCATGGTTTTATAGGGTGTGGAAGGGAAAACAGCTCCATTTGATGAGCAGCATGGTACATCTCTTCCCAGAGAATAGAAAGATGAAAATCTTTCTAAAGCTTGAATGAGTTACTGAAGTATAATATATTGGCAGAGTTTTGAATCCAAGGTGTCCTACATCATACAGTAATTTAGAGACTCTTTATGTTTGTCATGGGGTTTTTGTTGTTTTCTGTTCCTCTTGGCTTCATTTCCACAGAAACCCATGCGTGTTCAGTGGTTTCGTTATGCATATGAACTGTGTTGTTCTAAAAATGGCAGTTTGCAATTATACATAGTACAAGTTTACCTGAGGCGGGGGGGATAATGTCAAGTTAATGTGTACAAAAGGAGAAAGCAGAGATTTGTCTTTGAATAAAATTACTAGAGTAGAATTTTGTCAACAGAAGTTGTGTATGAGTGGAGGTGTCTGTAACCAGTGAACGAGTTCTTTTCTCTCTACTAGGTGGATTGCCTGAGTCCAGTAAACCATCAGAGGCTCTGCGTTCTCTTCAGCAGTTCTTCTGCTCAGTCCAGCAATGCTCCGAGTGCCTGTGTTAGCCCCTGGTATAAATACTACTCCTCTACAGCTTGAATAGTTGCTGTTCTTTCATTCTCAAAGTCAGAGTCAGTGCCTGCCTCATAGTATTTTTTTTGAGGACTCCTTGGTAGGTTGTGCCCATCCTGTAACAGGAACTTTTGCCAAAAGACTTTTGTCTTCTGTGGTCAGGTGCACCTACAGCAGTATTGCACAACCTCTGTAATACCCAAGGTGTGAATGAGAAAGCCCAGCCTGAAACCAAATGCTTTAGTTGGTATTTCACTGCAGAGTAATGTCTCTGTGTGGGGTGCACTGCATGCAGACTTGTGGGGAACAGTTAGTGTAAATGAACGCAGGACAATGTCCAAGCCAAAAATGAGCCTTGTGAGAATCTTGGAGTACTTGTAGATTGTATTATCCAACAGTGACATTGGAATATATTGATATCTTTCTCATACTATAGTCATCAATATTAAGAGATTTATTTCCAGCTTAGGGGGCTGTAATTTTTGTGTGCAACTTTTGACACACTTCTATCTCTACTAAACAGGTGTTTAATCGTTAGCTTAGGTGATTTTAATCATTTAACTAAGGTGAAAATAAAGAAATGACCCTCTTATGGGGAAAGGTCCAAAGTTCCTGTAAAAGCTTAGAAATGAACCAAAGAAGATGGTGATATGCTGCTCACTAGGCAGCAACGAGAGGATGTCAATTAGTGATGTTAGGGATATCTGAATTATGACACTTAAACTGACAGTTTAAATGGCTTGGTCACCTTAGGTTCTGGGGAAACTAAAGTTGCTATTAAATATTCTAGAAGAATAAGGATTTCTTGAGGCTTTTTTCATGTTCTGGATGTACCCTTTTTGTAGCTGTTTAAACATTAGTGCTTGAAGCTTAAAGCTGTTTAGACTTCTGTGCCTAAATATTTTTGAAAATAATCTTCAGAAGTGCAGTTCAATTGTATTGGACCTTTTAATGTCAAGTTTAAAGTTTTCTAGTAGGACTTTGATCTCATTATTAGGAAACCTGACAGCCGGGATCTAGGAAGGGTAGTCAAGTGGAAAAAAAAACCAGCTTTGAAGTTATACAGGGCTGTAAACAAGCCAGCAGTGGGTTGTTAGTCTGTGCACCTAAAAGCTATTGCACTGGTGATGGCATCTAGTCTTTAAAGCTTTTCTTTCCCTGCTTTAGGATTGTGACCATGGAGTTCTATGGGAAAAATGACCTAACTCTAGGGATTTTTCTGGAGCGCTACTGTTTCAGGTATGGAGGAATTTATTCTGATTCACTCATGCTCATTGGTTACAAACAAATACATCCATTGCTTTCCTGTTTTGGCCTTGTCCTTCTTACTTCCCTTCATGAGGAACTGAAATAGATTATGAAACAAGGTTTATAAGTTCATAAAGACAAATGTGATCACTTAGCACTTTTTGCAGCAATTAGGATTTAAGGGCCAAGGTAAGAGTCTGAACACATATTCCAACTGTGTTTTTCAAGACAAGCAACTGTACTGGTCACAGTTTTCTGAGGTTCCTCTTGGAAAGTTCTTACAAGTGTTGAGTAACCCTAGTCATTTAGTGTCTCAGAGTAAGGCTTTGTCATATGTACAAGGTAGCCAATGTAAACAGTCCAGAGCACTTTTAGCCCTGGCAAGGTACTGTGTCATTTATTTCACCTCACAGAGGTGTAAGTTGTTACGTTTCTGTAATAACTGAGGCTGTCACAACTCCATGCAGTCTCAGCAGGCTGGGAAGCTGGATAGGTAACCTGCTCAAAAGACTCTGTTCTCTCCATTGGCCACTTGCAGTAGCAGAAGGCTCTCGATGTTCAGCCTTCCGGAGGAGCAAGCATTTCTCCTTGTGGTGATCAGTGAGAAGGAGCTTAGCTGCCCACTT
Source organism: Illadopsis cleaveri (assembly GCA_013399915.1). Lineage (NCBI taxonomy): Eukaryota > Metazoa > Chordata > Aves > Passeriformes > Timaliidae > Illadopsis > Illadopsis cleaveri. The sequence continues at coordinate 118,819 of VXBB01011833.1, forward strand.
TTAAATTCTTGTTTCTCTGCTCATTAGGTGGTGTGTGCTAAAGTAAGTGCTTCTCAATCTCCATAGTTTCAGTAATTAAAATTCTTTATTTTTTCACATGAGCATGGAGAATCTGAGCTTTTTTAGGCTCTTTCTGGTTTTGAAGACTATCTTACCTGACTTTGATACCTAAACAATTCAGCTTTTACTTTTATGGTATTGGTCTTTCTTCCATGGCTTAAAAAAAACCATCCAAAGAAAGGTCATGGATTTTACTGTTCAGAGATGTTCTGTGGCACTGTGTTGCTCACATGTTCCTTCAGGAGCTGAAGCATTGCTATTTTGAGGGCTCTTTGTCACATCCTTGTCCTTCGTAGCATTTGCTTGGGTACACTGCCAAAGCAGTCTTTTAATTTGGTGCCAAGGCCTTCCACAGGTGCTTTAATCCTTATACAGAATACGTTGGTAGAAAGTGTTCCATTGTAAAAAGGTGATAGCAGCCAGTATCCAGTAATTGCTTTTGGGACCTGTACAGCCATTGCTGTCAATGCAGCTTCACTACGTGCTACATCTAAATTGCTCTGCAGAAACAGCCTTCACTACAGGCTTAGAAAACTCTTTTACAGTGAAGATAAATAGTACCATGATAGTAAAAAGCATGTTAGATCTGTTGAATGAGTTCTTCAGCAATGCCTGGCCTGTGATCATTCAGAAATGTTTCTGTTTCCCTCTGTAAGGCCCTCCTACCAATGCCCCAGCATGTTCTGTGAAACACCAATGGTGCACCACATTCGTCGCTTTGTTCATGGGCAAGGCTGTGTGCAGATTGTGTTAAAGGAGCTGGACTCCCCAGTCCCTGGGTACCAGCACACCATCCTTACTTACTCCTGGTGCAGACTGTGCAAACAGGTAAGGATGTGGACTTCAGAATCATTGCTATTCCAATTTAGTGTTCTTGTTGTGACTTTCTTGTATGGAAAGGCAGCATTTTTGAGAAAGCACTCATGCCTGGAACTATGGCTAAACTGGCAGCAAACCTGTTACTGATACATATGTTCTCATGTTACCTACAAATTCCTCTTTTAGAACCGGGGCCATTCAGGGTGAAAAATCTTGTGTGAGGTAGTCTTGTTAGAAAGTGTCAAAACTGGCTCTGAGAGGATAGATCTAAGCAGAAACAATGGAGTTGCCTACTTAGAGGTGAAGAGTATGGTCCTTTTCTTGCAATCTTTATGAGCATATGGGGAAGGGCAGACACCAAGACCTGGTGGGCATAGTAATTGGCTAAAGCCACTTGCTGTTCTTTGATCTGCTGTGGACTCAACAGCCAACATTGCGTCAGTGTGATGTCTGGACTTCCTTAAGTAGTCATTAGAAAGTAACATCTTCATTAGAGAAATATTAAATTGCTTTTAAACGCCCACAAGGTAGAAGATTGTGTATTATCTGAAACTTGTTCTGTAATTTAGCTAAGAAAACATTGCTAACTAGACACTCATGTCTAGCTAAACATGAAGAGCCTTCAAAGACATGACAATAAAACTTAATGAAAAAAGATTCATGCAGTGCCTGAAATGCAAAACTTCTGAATTACCCATGTGGATGACTCAGGTCACCTACTTACGCTGCCTTAAACACGGGCGTTGGATTTACAGATACCCGGAGGAGGTTGATGCAGTTGCTGACAGCAAGCCCTGTGCTGCTGTGTATACAGCTGCTCTGTAACCTTTTGTTTTTGTGTGCTCATGTAAACACTTACGTGTTTGAGGTTGTCAAGTGTGTGTAAAGCGGTGTCTGCTCTAAGCTTGCAAGCACTTGTGAAGTTGAAACACGCTGCAAAGCAGTACCAATGCATTTGTAGCTGAAGACTCACCAGGAAAAAAGTAAATGATATGGCCACTGCTGCTGGCTGGGTTGCTGGAAATTGACTCTATACAGAGAAATAGCATCCCAGAAACAAGCTTCCATCAAGGGTATGTTTGGACTCCTCCAGCTGAGCACCTTTCATCATCAGCTAACAGTTGTTGTTTATCAGATTTATTTTAACTATATGTTGGCCTTAGCTATGCATAAATGCTGTCTTTGTTGTTAAGTATATTTCAGGGTCATGGGTGCTTCTGGTACTAGAAATACTAGATTGCTGCCTGGATTATCCTGTCCTTTATCTTATTTGAAGGATGAAATTTAGACGCTTGCCTTTCAATTTTTCAGGTGACACCAGTTGTCCCCCTTTCCAATGACTCTTGGTCTATGTCTTTTGCAAAATACCTTGAGCTGAGGTTCTATGGGTACCAGTACACTCGGAGGGCCAACGCAGAGCCTTGTGGGCATTCCATTCACCATGACTATCACCAGTATTTTTCCTATAATCAGATGGTGGCATCTTTCAGGTGGGTTCCACTGCTAAAAACTTCCTTCTCTCTCTGGTTCTGTATGAAGCATGTGACTCTAGTAAGGATTCATCAGTTCTGTCCTTCACTCTGCGTACAGCATGGAATAGCATAACTGTACCATAACCACAAGTGCAGGATTGTGTGCTGGCTTGCAGAGGGTTTTGTGGCTGGCATCACTGTCCTAGCTGTGGTGGGCAGTGTTCCAAGAGTGGATGGTTCCTGTTCATGGTATAGAAAGGAAATGCTTTTCCCTATCTAATTCCAGATGCTTTCAAAATTTTGGTTTTGCAATATGATTTGTGGTTTTACTTCTTGCCTGGGAGATACATGAACAGTGTTATTACTGCTAGAAGTAACTAAAGCCCTGGACACATTGACAGTGCCATTTTTCATGTAAGGGCCTCAAACCTCAGTATGGTGGAGAGCTAGTTCTGTGTGGTGTGGGCTGTGTTACAAGCTGTTGTATTGCCTTCTCAGCTACTCTCCAATCCGGCTGCTGGAGGTGTGTGTCCCACTCCCCAAGATCTACATCAAACGACAGGCTCCATTAAAAGTTACTATTTTGCAGGATCTCAAGGATTTCTCACAAAAGTAAGCTTTGCTTTTAATGTCTTCCTAATCTTATTTGTATTTTGTACTTTTGTTAGCAGAACACATAACTGTTTTTGCTAGTATGATGAGATTTGGCTAAATATTCATTATTTGATTGAAAAGCAATAGTTTAAAACATGTATGCATATATACTTCCAAGGGACAGTGGTATTGAAATCTGTTACATTTGGTTGCTCTGTCTGTACTGATGTCTTAACTCTTTGTCTGGTGGGAAGTCAGGTTAAATATCGCCAGTAGAAACTAAGATTCTTTTCTTCTCTATCCCTGAATGTTGCACTGATGTCTGAGTCATATAGCAGGTTTCTGAGTAATGCTGCCAAGCTACTGAAAGATTGACCATCAGCAGGTGTCTGAAATGTTACCTTATGAAATGCACAGTTAAAGTATTTTTAATTTCTCCCTCTAATGCTAAAAATGAAATGGAGAAGATGGTCCTAGAAGGCAGACCCTGAAAACTGCTGGTTGTACTTTGTACTCATACCCTAATGTTCCTTTATAGAACATCTGACTGAGTTTCAATTCTCCAGCCCCAAAAAACTGCAAGGACCTCAAATCTCTTGTCTGAACAGAACTGTTATTATTATATTGGTCATGTGGTAATGGAACTCTCTGGTGTATAAGAGTCTTTGCCTTTGTTAGCTATTGAATGTGGTAACAGCAGGCAGACTGTACCTCCTTGTAGTCTAAGGTGAACTACCATGAGCCTAGGCACTTTCTAAATATAGGAACAAAAAGGTTGAAGATAGGCCTGATGAAAATTCTGTTAAATCCAGCCAGACTGCTGTTCTGCCTGGTCACAGCACTCCTGTATTGCTGGATATCTCTGTGACCATCTGACTTCAAAACCTGTGGAGCTTTGTTTAGAGCAGAAATAGAGGTACTCATTTTCTCTGAGCCCTGCTGGTGGAGGTATAGCTTGCAGACCCAGATTCTTTCTAATCACAGATGACACAACAGTTCCCCTGTCTTAGTAATGTGTTTTGAGACATTTGTATTGCTCTCTGACAACTCCTCTGCTAAGAATAAATTGTGGAGACAAATGTCAGTGTATGTAACTTCTAGGTTTCTCCTATTACTAATGAAGTTTTCCCAGTTTTCTGTGAATACAGTTGGATAGCTTACTGTGCAGGAAGGCTGTCATATATTGTCTTTTGTATTCTTAAGCACTTACCTTAGACATATTCAGACTTTAAGAATGTTGAAGAAGCTCCAAGTAGGGGCCCCTGAACTCTTTGTGTTGCTGCTGACAGGGTGTCACAGGTGTATCTTGCTGTGGATGATCGCCTTGCTTCTCTGAAAACGGATACTTTCAGCAAAACAAGGGAAGAGAAGATGGAAGACCTCTTTGCCCAAAAAGAGGTAATAGACTATTTTTACATCAGTGGTCCATAGGTTAAGTGTGTGGAGGAGCTACTCAGATCTTGTGTCATCTTGGTGAGATAACACTGACAGTTTTCTTTTTGGTAGATGGAAGAAGGAGAGTTTCGAAACTGGACGGAGAAAATCCAAGCAAGGCTGCTTTCATCATCACTGGACACACCTCAACAGCTGCAATCTGTTTTTGAGTCTCTGATAGCTAAAAAGCAAGGACTTTGTGAGATGCTACAAGCCTGGAATAATAGGTAAGTTGACACATGCTGGGATCATGAGCAACACTGATAATGTGTTGGTTCTGGGAGGAAAGAGGTTCAGATGTAGTTTCTTTCACTATAGAGCAGTTGCTCTATAGAGCTTGTGCTGGGTGTGCTCTACTGGTTTAGAACACACAGCTGATCAGTTGGAACAGAAAATCATTTGAAGGCCATATGATAAAAGCATTGTGTTGTAGAGCACAACTTGCATCTAGAGGAGAAATTTTCATTTGAATAAAAGTGGAGGAGAGGGGAGCATGGCACCTGTTGATTGGGTGAAATAATCTCAGAGGTGAAGAAAATGTGCTGTCTTTGGCCATTTGATACATCTTTGACATGTGTTAGCAGCAATCTGAGTTTGGTATGGAGAAACTTCATAACTTGTGTCGTTTAGAGATTATGCCAGTAACCTATCTTTTGATTAGTTTTTCTTTGGTGATGGTGGTTTTGTGTGGGTTGTTTTTGTTGTTTGTTTTATTATTATTTTTTGTTTAAGATTGCAGGATCTCTTCCAACAAGAGAAAGGGAGAAAACGTCCATCAGTACCACCCAGCCCTGGGAGGCTGAGGCAAGGTGAAGAAAGCAAGGTATGGCTAACAGGCTATAAACTTCAAACATTTTTTTTCTGGGACAGTAAAATAGTCTTAAGGCTGGTTTGAGTTTTCTTTAATAATTAGTAAATGAGTTTTACTGCATCCTGTAGTTTTCAACTGTAAAAGCATAAATTGTGTTAGTATATGTATCGTTTCTTAAGAGCCATATTGTGGAGAGAAAGAGTAAGTATGAATAGCAATTGATGATTTTCTGTGATGTTTGTATAGTGTTGATGTGAACACTGCCAGCAGAGAGCTGCAGTCATTGTTGAATGTGTGCCTAGATAGGAACTGGGCCATCTCCTTCAGCCCTAGGTTGTTGCCCATCAGGTGCATCCCTTTTGAGAAAGAGAAGACAAGTAATATTGAGAGGTAGAGCAAATGACACAGGAAGGACTGATAATGGCTTTTCAGGGTGTGGTGTTTTCTGATGTATCCTGTGGGAACTGACTGAAGGAATGGATAAATGATTTTGGACTGCTGCCTCAAGAGCTGTGTCCAAGGATGCACATGCCAGCATGCTGAGCTCCCGCCCGGTGGGGAGCAGGAACTCTGAGGAAATGTCTGGGCTGCAAGGCAGTACAATATAAGCATCATACAGAGAGGTTGAACTCCCAACAGTTTTGCCATAGCAAGGTGCACTAAAAACTCCAAAACCCTGGATTTGCTCTGCTGCATGCACAGGTGCCCCTTCCACTTAACACATGTTTGTTAGGTGCTAAAGCAAACCTTATCTTGATCTAGCAGGAAGTAGACTCTTAGAGAGGGAGAGTGTAGTGTTTAAAGCAGCATACACAGATAACAGCCATCATAAGCATCTTGTGAACTTGAGTTGCTGTTGCCTTGTCTTTTTCCTGTGGTTACAGATACAGTGACATGCAGAGGCTGAGAAGTGGGTGAGGGTGCTCTATTGTAATACATCTGCTTTTTTAAGTGTTCCATGCAGGAGGGAATACAGCTGTAAAGAGCTTGGCATCAACATTGGTGTTTTGTTATTCTGCCTAGATCAGTAGCATGGATGCTTCCCCACGAAATGCTTCTCCAGCACTGCAAAATGGAGAGAAAGGTCTGTTACTAATTTTTCATAAGATGCCAATATAAGCACCTTGTAGCCCCTTTCCTGACATAATATGAGAGCTTTTGTCAAATTTGATAAATCAGAGAAACACCAAATCCCCTCACATCACATTTGTTTTTTCTAATGGTAAGATAGAAGTTAGCCATCTGCTTCTAATATGAAGCTGAATTACTAGTCATTGGTAAATTGGCCAACAAGGATTTTCCATTGAACTTCAGTTTAAAAATGTTTAGAAGCTTTCTAAATAACTGAATAACTACATGGAATTTGGGAAATGCCTTTTGCCTCTTCTGTGATCTGGTTATGGGTGCTGATTACCTGTGGCCATACTGGCGTTTGTGGGAGCTGAAGGTAGTAGTTGTAAATGTATGCATTTTCTGGAGGTTTTGTGCTACATTGATGAACTTGCCCAATTCTTTGGTCTGTGTGGCCTTACCTGCTTTCTAAGTAAAAACTTTCTGAAAGTAGATGCTGGTTATAGCTTGTCTAGGTAGCAAACTGTATCACTTCTGACAGCCATGTCAAGTTATTTCTTCTGTCCTTAACTGTCCTTGTACTCTCAGAGGATCGTTTCCTGACGACTTTATCAAGTCAGAGCTCTACAGGCTCCACCCATCTACAGCTGCCCACCTCTCCAGAGGTTGCATCGGAGCATATGACTGGTGCAAACACACTCTCTGAACAGGACACAGCAAGCAGCTCAGAAGGTATAGTTCAGTTGTGATCTTGTATTCTTTCTCTTGCTTTTCTGTGCCAAGTCCACAAGATCCTTCTAGGAAATGACAAATAACTGGTAACTCTGTGGTCTGTAGTCATCCTTCTGAATGTGTCTGTTCTGTGTCTGTTCCAGATGTGTTTGATGGACACTCACTGGGATCTACAGACAGCCAGGTGAAGGAGAAGTCTACTATGAAAGCAATTTTGGCTAACTTTTTGCCTGGAAACAACTATAACCCCATTCCCTTTCCCTTGTAAGTACTGCATACTATATATAATGTACAAAATTAGCAACCTTGTCAGATTGCAGGCAGAGCCGTGCATGCTTCCTTTGCTCAGTGTATAATTTAAGTCATTACTTGGGTTTGCCTCTGGGTAAGAGAGAGAACTTTGTCAAAGTAGGAAGTTTTCTATGTCCTTTCTAGGTGATTGTAGGTTACCTTTCTTATGAATGATCTGCCCTTGTGTAAAGGCAATATCAGTTTCTCCTCTTGGCAGGCATGCCTCCTCAGAGCCCTTGTGGGAGATGAAGGGGTGGGGGAAGACCAGAGAAAGGTGCCTTCTAACTTCATTGCTGCAGAGAGGGAGTGGAAATGCCCTTCTTTAGCAAAAAAGCTACATGCCTGCATCTTGTTTTTGCTTCCAGACCTCTTCCAAGGGTTGGACTCAAATTGGCATTGTTTGGGTGTAGGTCAGGTTCAATGGCTACTGCATGTGCCCTCAAGTCTCTGTGTCATGTGAAGAAGGGCAGGCTGGAAAGTCTTTCAGCTACATGGTCTGCGTGCTTTGTAGTGCTTCTCGTTTGACATGAGCCTAATGTTTGGCAGCCTGAGTTTAACTTGTCAATCCCACCCCCAGTGTAGGAGCGGAGGCCTTGGGCTAAAGAGGTAAAAGCTAAATGAATGGACCCTACAGATAGGTTGAAGAAAATCGTACAAGAATCCAGGAGGCTTTGGGGAATTTCTGTGATAAACTGCCTGTTTAGAAAAAGAGTCCAGGTTTGTCCCCTAAGTTCACTCTACAGGCTATGCTGCTGGACAGTCAAACCAAACTCAGGCAGGTTTTGGTGCCATTAGAAATGGTGGCTGCTAAACAGAAATAGACTCTTATTCTAACCTGAAGCTGGTCTTCTGATCCAAGCAGCTTGCTTGAAATGCTGATTTCCCTAACACTCTACCATTTAGAATTAACCACATAGTTATGAATGTGTCTGTTGGGAGAAGCTGATCTGGGAAGCTTTGGTTCCATGCTGAGACTTGCAGCTTGTGTCTGGGAGTGCAGTGATGAGATCTGGGTTTTGACCAAAACTTCTTTACTTTCCACAAACTTTTATGATCTACTGACAGTTTGTTGTTTTCATTTAGTGATCCAGATAAGCACTACCTAATGTATGAGCATGAACGTGTACCTATTGCAGTCTGTGAGAAAGAACCAAGCTCCATCATAGCTTTTGCTCTCAGGTACTGGTGTGATCTGGTGTTTCATCTGGCATACTTTATACTTTTGCAGCTTTTGTGTTTGAGGAATATTTAAATTTTAATGGTAGGCAACAAGTGTGACAGAATTTCTACATTAAGCCATGTTAGAGTTTCTGCCAGAGATGGGTTTCTTTCCTTTTACTGCTGAGATAGTGAAGGTGCAACTGGATTTTGGACTGTTTTAGTGGAACTCTAGTATGCAAAAATGACTTAGTTGTGTAGTGTTTCTTTTAATGAGATATTACTAGAGAAAGAAGTGCAACTAAGGTTTGCTCAGCCTCTCCAGCTGGAGGAGGTGTAGCTGAGTTGGGGAACAGCTGTCAGTATTGATATTGCAGTCTGTCTCTTGCCTACCTTTGGTCATAGCAGCTCTTGCTACTGCTCAGCTCTTCTCACCAACTGCTTCAGTAAACCTTTGGGCTTGCATCTCACAAGGCAGCAGATTTTTGAAGAAGTGCATTCTTAAATTGTGGGAGGGGGAAAAATAAGGGGATATTTTTCCTGCAGTATTGTCTAGAACAGCTTCTGTTCTAAGAGAAGAGAAAGTTCTAATAATAAGAAAAAATAAAGTAGAGTTTTTTCTACTGTGGTGTTTTGTTTCCTGTGGTTGTCTCTGAACTGAGTTTCCAAGAGAACACTTAATTATTTTGGCTCTTTCCCTTTCCTTTCTCTTCTTTCCCCACCAGTTGCAAGGAGTACAGAAATGCCCTGGATGAGTTGTCCAAAGCATCTCTGAAGAACAGTTCTGAAGAAGGACTACAACCAAACAGGTTACATGCAGGAACAACAGTACATAGAACGAAGACGCAGTGATGGTAGTGAATAAGCCAAAACTAGGATGGGAAAGTACCCTCAAAATATGCCCCTGTTAGGATCTCTGCTTTCTCATGGCATCTGACTCATTCCATGTAACCAACACATACTTCAGTATGTGAGTTTCCATTTCATGTTATGGACCATGCTGGCTCCATCACCTAATCTTTTGGCTGCATAGATGATAGGAATACTGGGCCTGCTTACCTTTGCTGTGGTCATGGATGGAACTGTTGCTATGGACCCTGAGAGAGACTTTTTAGGAAGATGAAGGAGGACAACTTTGGAGAGTCCCATACTGTTACACCTTTCAGTGGTGTGTTTTTCCCTTAGTGTTTAGGCAGGGGGGAGAAATAAATGTCCAGGCATAAAGCAGTAGTGTCTTGTGTGGCAGTATTGGTGGGTTCATGACTTCTTTTGTTCTTTCTCCTTTCAGCATGTCAGACAGCAAACCCAAGAACAGCAGCCCTGTCCGCCTGCCTGAGGCTAACATGTGTCCACTTCGCAGTGCCGAGCCAGAACAGCGTAAGACCATTTTGCCAAAATCATCCATGGTGCTAATCTCAGCTCAGACTTGAGTCCACTTAACCTGGATTCTAGTTCATATGAGGAAGAAAAAGCAGCATTCTGAATTGAAATTGTGACTAGTCTTAAGTATCAACTTAATGTAACACATGAGAGGGGTGGGAGTGTGTGTTTTTTTTGTTTTTTGAAGTCTGTGACTTTCTGTGATTCTTATGAGATCGAACTGTTATTCCCTGATTTAATGTTATTATGTGGTGGACCTAGGCTTTTTCTTGAATCTAGCCTGTTCAGTGGGATATGATGCCCTTCTTTTAGCATTGCCTTCTTTAAAGAGATGCAGTTAAAATATTTTGAAATGGAGATATGAGGTTGTCACTGTTTTAAAGACACTCAATCTTGGTCTGTGTTTTTGAATGTCTGCGCTCTAGGATGCTACTCAGAGCACTAGGTCATTCACCCTCATGGACCTTAGTTGTCTGAAGAGTAGCAAATAAGTTATAGTTGAATGGCATCATTCCTCCATATAGAACAATGAATGGCAATGTTTATAGAAGTCATGCTGTTATTAAACTGCCTGTGGAAGTGCCAACACCATCTTTTCTATTCCATTTCACTGTAGCAAAGAAACCATCTGGTGTTTTGTCTTTCTTCCGTGGCACGGGAGGGAAGAGCCCAGACCTGTCTTCCCAGAAGAAAGAAACCTTACGTGGTGCTGACAGTGCTTACTACCAGGTTGGACAGATGGGCAAAGAAGGAGCAGAAAACCAAGGAGCAGAGGCTCAAGGTACAAGACTGCAGAGTTCATCCTCTCTCCTGGGTTGTTACTTCTTCCAAACCTCATTTATCTGTGCAAGGCACCAAATGCACTCCTACTTGTACTTTTTCAGCAGTCCAAGGTTGCTCAGCATGCATTGAAAATGAGTCATTTGAACATCAAATACATTTTTTTTCCTACATGCATTGCTTTTCTTTGTAATAAGGGAAACAGGATCTTTCAAACCCAATTCTAGGGTTGTGGAGTAGTCTGGTCTTGAATGCCTTTGGATTGAGTTGACTCTAAATAAGCAGTCATGTCTCTCTCACTTGCTGTTTAGTTCTCATTGTTTAAGCTCATGGAAAATGAATGATGAGAAAGACTAGATTTGTGTCCATAAACAGCAGTGCCCTTCTAGCATATGTATTATATTGTACAATTATAGCTGTATTTCTATTCTAATGTGTATAGTTCCCTCTGTATTCTTGGGGAAAAAAAAGAATAGTTTTCTTGTAATGTGAGTTTACAAGTAGTACCTAATATGGCTTTCTTGGTAATAATAGTGAACAACCCTGACTGAATGCCCTTTATGCCTTCAGATGATGGAGATGGAGGAGATGGACAGAAGAAGCAGGTGGTGAATCCCCATGTGGAACTCCGTGAGTAGTTGTAAATAACAACTTAGTCTTAGCTGACAAACTCATTTCATGCACATGTAGTGGAAGTCTTGAAGTTAATAGTTGTTTTTTCTTTGTATTTGTCATGAAGGAAAAGCAAATCAAGAAAAAAACAATGCAATTTTTACTTACTGCAATCAATCTCTTTTGTAAAAGTACTCGATAAACTTTTTTTTAATTGGTCTTTTGTCCAGACACTTTCCCATGACATATACTGTGAGCTAATCTCGAGGGAGTTGACTTTCCTGTCAGTTTTCCATTTAAATCCCATTGTTTGAAACTTCATAGTTACGAATAGCATGAGAGAGATGTTTAGCACAATGATACTCCTCTAGACACAGGTGAGATCTTGATGTTGTCTGGGGCAGTCAGTGTGTGTTGCATGCTTTTATTGAGGAAAGCCATTTCTTGCAGAGTTCTCAGATGCGAATGCCAAGTTCTACTGCCGGATTTATTATGCTGGGGAGTTTCACAGGATGCGTGAAGTGATCCTGGGGAGCAGTGAAGAGGATTTCATCCGATCCCTCTCTCACTCCATGCCCTGGCAGGCACGAGGTGGCAAATCTGGAGCTGCATTTTATGTGACTGAGGGTAAATGCAGCTTTTTTCTCCCCTTGTAATTAGAGGTGTTGTTCCTGTGTAGTGGTGGTTAGTGTGTCATTTAATCTCTCATAACCTCTGTCCAGAGGGTTGCTGATCCTGAAGTGGCCACTCAGAAAGGAGAATTAGGTGGATTGTTCTGGGGTATTCGATATCAAATTATTTGTCTCTTTGTATGTGCAAGAGAACAAAATGTAGCTCTGTTTTTCAGCAGTAGCAGCTAGGAAGGCCAGTTGAACAGAAGGGTTATACTCTCAGGCAGGCTTCAGAAAACAAAAACTTGAATATGACTCAAGGAGAACTTGTTGTTAAAGACACAGTGTTTCTTATAATCTCATGTGCTATTGTTTGTCTAATATTTTTTAAAACTGTGTCCGTTCCTAGGCTTCTATGTAAAACAAGTATTGATCCAAGTGGTCTGTAGGCTGTTTCTGTTGTCTCTACAGGAAGCCCCTATAGCTGAGGTAGATCTAGTGTCTAGGCAGTCTCTTGTCCATGGTTTACTAGAAGGTAGAAATCCAGGCAGGCTGAAATTCAGAATATGTGAAGTAAAAAGAATCTAGAAATGAGCCTCTTAAGTAAGGATTTAAGAGAATTGTAGGGCTTTAATTTTTGAAACCATTTCAGCTATGTGACAGTCCTAGAAAAATTGTGAATAGTACATAACTTACTGTATATAACCCTGTTGCCTCTGTCTGATGTTAAAACAGATGATAGATTCATCTTGAAGCAAATGCCTCGTCTGGAAGTCCAGTCATTCCTTGACTTTGCTCCACACTACTTCACTTACATCACTAATGCAGTTCAGCAGAAGGTATTTTAAAATAAGTGCCTTTTATTTTAGGCAGTGTTCTGTATTTTAAAGACTGGTGGAAGTTTCTATTAACCTTTTTCATTTAAATAAGAGAAAATGTTGGAGGGTGTGAGTTACACTAATAATGTGTTTTTAAGATATAAAGTGGAAATTATGCTTGGACTTCTAAGCTGTAATACAGTCAGACAGTGGTGCTTCTGGTATGGGATTGCTGATGGTCTCTACACAGATCTTAACCCATGTCTTGTCTTCATTAGAAGCCCACAGCACTGGCTAAAATCCTTGGGGTATATCGAATTGGTTACAAGAACTCTCAAAACAACACTGAAAAGAAGCTGGATCTGCTTGTCATGGAAAACCTTTTCTATGGCAGGAAAATGGCTCAGGTAAGAACGAAGTGTTCTGGTCCCTTGCAGTGCTGTTGTGACTGGGAGAAAGAGAAGGGTCATTCGTAGCCATCTAGGTAACTTTTAACGGGTATCAGTTCTTTCCACTTTACCTCTCAGTGCCTGACCACAAACAGGGAATGTTTGTGGGAGGAAGTGGATGGAGGGAATTCTAGATGGATGTAAAGGATGTTGTGGGTTTTCTTTTTGTTTGTCTGTTGTTTAAATCGTGAGGAGGGCCCAGGCACTACAAAACAGAAACCCAGACAGACTCTGTTCCATGGAAGTTAGTGAAATCTTGACTGGACAGAACTCGAACAACCTTCTCTAACAGAGCCTGCTTGAAGCAGGACTTTGGACTGGAGAACTCCAGAGATCATTTCCAGCCTCATGATGGATCTGTCTCTTGCCTTGCCAGTGTTAACTGGCGCTTCATGCACCACCCACCTCCCTCTTCAGTGGCTTTGCTTTTGTCAGCAATTAACTCTGTAGAAGCTGGCTGGAAAACTGAGTTTACCTAAAAATATAAAAAGTAGAGACACTCATTTTCTCTTAATTGAGACTAAATATTAATGAAATAACTTGCCTAAAACTTGTGGATTGAGGTGGCAGAGTTTTCACCCAGGCCTACATGCTATTCTCTACAAAATATTTTTTGTTAATAATCTTCCTCTTGAAGAGAAGGAAGTGGTTGCTTGGCTGTGCTGCCTTCTCAAATGTTAGCTATTGAAGTCTTTAACCCAGAAAAATGAACCAAAGTAGTGCTGTTCTCCATTTGCAGGTGTTTGACCTGAAGGGCTCCCTCCGGAATAGGAATGTTAAAACTGACACAGGCAAGGAAACTTGCGATGTCGTCCTGCTGGATGAAAACCTTCTGAAGATGGTTCGGGACAATCCTTTGTACATCCGTTCCCACTGCAAGGCTGTGCTGAAAGCCTCCATACACAGTGATTCCCAGTTCCTCTCCAGCCATCTCATCATTGACTATTCCCTGCTGGTGGGTCGGGATGATACCAACAATGAGCTGGTTGTTGGGATCATTGGTAGGTTGTCTTTTGTACTTTCTTACTCTCAGATGATGAAATGGTTTAGGTGTTCATAGTACTCTTGGAACTGTGCCACCACCAGAGAGATGTGTGTCAGGAAATTTTGTCTTCTCCCTGGTGGAATACCACCCTCACCCCTTACAGGTGTTTAAAGTGGGGGCAGGAAGTCTTCTCTCCAGGTCTTGTATAGGCTCAGATTAGCATTTGCATTGCTATGAGTATATGCAGGAGGTCTCAAAGGTAGTTTAACCTGCACTTTGACTCCAATTGAAGCAGGGGAGTTTACTTGTATGCTTTTATGTGTTTAATCTGTAAACTTTAGCTTAGTCATGTTTTCATAGTCTTTTAAATCTTGTGTGGAGGGGCTCTAAGGAGAAACAGTATTGATAGGATTGGAAGAAAGAAGTTAAACATCATGGGATCTCATATAATCATGTAGTCTGACCTGGATAATATGGGTGGCAGTGCAGTAATTACCTTGCTGCATCCTCTGACTTGATACTGGAAGTAGAGACAAACAGTTTAGGCAGACTAACTTCTGTAGTATAAAAGACTTAGAGATGAGGCAATTTTGCAGGATGTGGAATTGACTTAGGGAAATGAAATGGTCTTGAAACCCAGCTCAGAAATGCTTCCAGATGAGATCTCAGGACAGGAGGTCTGGATTACTCTCATTCTGATAAAGCTTGAAAGCTCTTTCAATAATATTTCTAGTTGAGAATTAAAGTCCTAGCTACAAAGAAGGCAGTTGTTTGTTGCAAGTTGTTACTATTTCTAGATTTGTAGACTCTAGAATATTGGAGTAAAGAGGGTTGGACTGCTTGACCTTGTGCTTCTCCTGTTTGTGTGGCTTTTTTTTTGTCCTATGTCAAGTCTTATCCGATTAAAGACTATATTTTATATGATATTTAAAGCTATCAGTTCCTTCAGTATTTAACACAAATATCTGAAGGAACTTGGTGAACGCAAATATTATCAAGACATTTTAAAACAGTGTTACTTGCATTAAAACAAACAAAACATATTTGTGTGTGGATTTTTTTTTTAATTGTAACAGACTATATCCGTACTTTTACCTGGGACAAAAAGCTTGAAATGGTGGTGAAGTCAACTGGCATCCTGGGAGGACAAGGTAAGTCCAGACTGAAAGCAAAGATTTTGATCATGTTTCCTTGTTACATGGAAGCTTTCTATGACACTGCTGATAGAGTGTCACAACTCCCCCATCATGCAAATCTGTGACAGATTAAGTTGTCCAGAGCTGAGGAAGGAATCATAGAATACCAGATTTGAAGGGACCTCAAGGATCATCTGGTCCAACCTTTCTTGGCAAAAGCACAGTCTAGACAAGATGACTCAGCACCCTGTGCAGCTGAATGTTAAAACTGTGCGGTGTTGGGGAATCCATCACTTCACTGGTGAGACTGTTCCAATGGGTGATTGTTCTCATTGTGAAAAATGTTACTCTTGTGTCTAACTGGAATCTGCTCAGGAATAACATATATCCCTTACCCCTCATTTTTTCCATGTGTCTCCTTGTAAAATGAGTCTCCATCTTCTTTTTAGCCGCCCTACAAATACTGGAACATGGTGATAAGGTTTCCTCTAAGCAGCCGTTTTTCCAGGGCTGAACAAACCCAGTTCTCGCAGAATTGCCCTGTATGGCAGGCATCCCGGTCACTGGATCATGTCTGTGGTCCTCCTCTCCTTCTCTGGACCCTCTTCAGCCTGACCACATCTTTTTTTTCCCTTTTCTCTCTCTCTTTTTTTTTTTTTTAAAAAATAAATATAGCAAGGACCAAAACTGTATTCCAGGAATGGCATTGCTGGTGATGTCCCTGGTGCAGCNAGCCGTTTTTCCAAGGCTGAACAAACCCAGTTCTCGCAGAATTTCCCTGTATGGCAGGCATCCCGGTCACTGGATCATGTCTGTGGTCCTCCTCTCCTTCTCTGGACCCTCTTCAGCCTGACCACATCTTTTTTTTCCCTTTTCTCTCTCTCTTTTTNTGCTGTGCTCCTGCTTTATGTTTTCCCAGGTGCAAAACCTTATCCTTGTTTGTTGTTGAACCTTACAAGGTTCTATCTTGTTGCCTTCATGCTGTCTGCTGGGGCAATCTCATGTGACATCTGTCTGTACTGCAGTGTCTTTAGCCCATTTCTAACTGCTCTTGATCTTACACATTAGGTAAGATGCCCACTGTGGTCTCTCCAGAACTGTACCGGACCCGGTTTTGTGAAGCTATGGACAAATATTTCCTGATGGTGCCAGACCACTGGACAGGACTGGGCCTGAATTGCTGAGCTAAAGCCCATATTGGGAAAGCACAAGAGGACAATGACATTATAGGCCACTCTCTTCCAGCGGTCTGTCCAGCAGCAAGCAAGAGGATTGCAGTTCCATGTCTACACTGACCATGTGCATCATGTTGCAGAGTGTGAAATCTGCTTGCACTTTAATCCCCTCTTGGAGGATAATAAGCAAACCTGCCTCAGTAAGGATCTAAATTGTAAAGTACCACTGAACAGCATTGATAAGTGACATCCCTCCTGTCAGCAGGGATGGTGATGCTATCTCCTTGTAAGTACTGAACTGAGATTCTATCCAGATCCTGATGGTGAAGAAGTTCATGATCTCTGGAAGTCTTGCACTGCCAAAATGGTGTTGAATATGCGCAGCTTATGTTTCTGTAGCGGATACTTGGTACTGGAAATGTGAAGTAAACCCCCCTAATGTGGATGGGGAAGAGAAGAATGAAGTTAATTCATGACTTCTGCTCTTGTTGCAGTGGTCTATAGTTGACCTATGTAGGATCCATTAATGACTTGTGCTGTTTGTGCTGTATAATTTTAATTCTTACGGGGCTCTATAAACAGTATTTTTTTAAGGCAGCTCCTCTACAATGGCCTATGACTCCATGTTTTAAGTTATGTTACTGCAGTACAGCTCTGGTTTATCTGTCATAATTGCATTTTAGCTGGATCCCATAAAAATGGGTTGTCAGTCATCAGTATAGTGCAAAACTCAAAACATATCCCTTCACTCCTAAACAGTACTTTGATCTGGATGTTGCTCCGATTCCTGGAAACAGATAACTAACATGCCCTTTAATTTAACAAGACTTAATTAATTATAGTTATGAAGCAGATTAACCCTTTCATTAGTAAAGGCAGTAAGTTGCTAGACAAGTGAAGCATATTGCTTTAGTGACAGCTTTGTCCTTAATGCAACCATCGTTCCTGGCAGATCACTTCAAATCCATTTCAGTACCCTTTTACTTTCAAGCAATGCAATTACCTCATGGTGAATTTTTGCCAGGAGAATGTTTTTCTTGCATTCATGGGTTTTTTTTGGTCACAGAGATGAATGTAGCTGTTGCTTTCTGTAAAGGAAAACCTGAACTAACAGGTATCTTGTATGATGGATAAGATGTGCAGAGATCTGTGAGTCTCTATATAATTACAATAAGCACTTCTTTCCATTTTTTTTAAAATTTCTACTCATTTTTGTAGGTGATGAGTTTACTTGGTAGTTTCAATAAGTGAATAAGGCCAGTAAATAAGATGAATTTTAATGAGTTTGAAAGGCAGAATAATACTGTCCTTTGACTTCCAGTCTCTGATGGAAGAACATCAAATGAACATGGAATTTGGGACAGGACAGCTCTTAGTGATCACTTGCTCATTCTAACTGGTTGCCTGATAATGCCCTTATCACTGTAACTATGGATTGAAATGTGCATTTTGTTCACTTCTCCTGTGTTCAGTATTTTTTTCTGCAGCAGATGGTGGTGGCTGCTATGGAGTGACCAACAGTGGGCAGCACTGAGAAAGGGAAAGGCCAGAAGTGAGAACTGAGCTGTTTGCTCCAAAAGCAACCAGTGCAGCTCTTGTCTGAGCTGCCAGGAGGCAACAGTGATTTGTGTTGGAAGGAGCCTTCCCCACCCTATTGCAACCCTGTACTAGAGGATGAGCAAAGATGCTGGCCTTGAAGCAGCAGAAAAGAAAGTGTACTGCTTTCCTCAGTAGAATGTGATAATTGTTTCTGGGGGTGCAGTGTTGAAGGCTGCAGTGATGTGTGCTGTGGAAAGATGACACACTACTCCTTGCTTCCTCTACCCAGAATCCCTTCAGTCCAACACAGAGCATTAGGTACAGCTGATCACCTCTAGGATACAGCTTGCCTCTTTCATTGAAATGTTCTCCCAAGATGCCTGGCTGTGTGTGTGGCCTTGTCTGATGAGGTGAACCAGTCCATCAGCTCAGTGCTACTCCCACTTCTGTGGCTCTACCTACGGTCTTGGTTCATTGATGTGAAAGAACCTGCCGTGCAGCCTGTGTTCCAGTCTCAGCTGAAGTTTACATGTGTTTTCCTCCTTCCCTTCTTAACAGGGAAAAACTTGACTGTCCTGGCCAGCTAAGGCAGCCCAACAGCAGCTAATTATGTTGTCTTTGTCAGTATGTGGATTGGTGGATGGAGCACGAGCGTAGGCATGTGTGTCATGGCCCCTGCACTGGGCTAATGTGGCGTGCTAGCCCGGTCTGTCACCAGTAACCCTTACCCTTACTCTGGGATGTGTGGCTGCTCTGTGCTGCTTGTCTGCCACAGTCCCAAGCAGATAGCTGTAAGCAGCTTGACCATCTGACAGTTGTTAATTCTCCTCTGAACGTGACAGCACGAGGCCCTCAGCACTGCAGAAGTGAGAGAATCTTCCACTCTTTTGCAGCCTATGAACAGAGCCAGAGACATGTGAATTGTGACCTTCTTGGGCTGAAGTTACAGCACTTGGAGAGATTTGCAGCAATGGTCTTGAGCTGGCATCAACAGTTAATTTTTGGCCAGGATGTGGCTAATAGACTAGTCCTGACTAGACTGGAGTAAAGAGTTAACTACTGGTCATGAGTATCACAGTAGCTGCAGTATCAGCTGGAGTTGGGTGTCCTGTGATATAAAGCTGTAAGCATTTCTAGTTCAAATCCCAACAGCTGAATGGATCTCCTCAAATGTTCCATTTTCAGTATAATAGTTGTCCTGACATTTCAATTACTACCAAATTTAATTTTCTCAGAAGGAGAGCAGAACTTCATGCAGAACAAATCATTGAGAGCTGCTTGGGAGGCTGTGTTGGGTCTGTGTCCCTGTAGAATTCCTAAGGATGAACCCTTTGGTCAGAGCTTATTTCTTTCTTTATAACACAGGTTTAGCATATATGTAAGTAAATCCCAGCTGCAAACATGAAGACTGAATTTCTTCAGAGCTACACTGGCTCTTCTGTTGTTTTGATCTGAGGCCTTGAGACAAATGTCTAAATCTTGTCCAAGTTAGAAGCAATGACCTTGAGTCATCATGTGGACAGCAGGATGCCTTGTAGTGGCCCAGGGATGTATTCTGTCCCCAAAAAGCACATGAGGGACTCTTGCTGGTAGAGCAGTTCTACTGGGCTCAGGGGAGTTACTGTGAAGTCTCCTCTGTGAGAATAACCCAAACCAAATGAATTGCTCACTAGCTGGTGGCCAGACTAGTCATTATTCAAAGCACTTAATGTATTATAATGTATGCATTTCTATTCTAACTTGGTTCAGCTGTATTTTATAAAATTGATGTACTAAACTGTTTGAGAATAATTGCTTTGACTACTTGGAGAATCAAAATGTAATGTATATAGGTGGAAATAAAGTGACTAAACTATACTTGAGTCTGTTCCATGTGTGGAGCAGTTAGGTCTCGTTGCACCCCATTTTCTTGATCAGAGGCAAGGCCACTGCTCACTGCGCAGGGGTTGCTGTGCTGGAGAGTGCCAGCTTTGTATGCAGTGTAAGATGTCTGTCTCTCTGTACCTCACAGGCCATCTCCTCTGATGGAGCAGCACCTCTGGGCAGCTCCCCAGGGCAGTGGCAGTAGAATGTGCCTTTTGCACAGTTCTCTGTCTTCTCTGCAGCTGCCTTTCACCACAGTGCAATGTGAGACAGGGATCCAGTTTTGTCCAGCCGGTGGTGGTGTGCCTTTGCCCAGTTCTTCCACGATGTACAACACATTCCAGGTATTTCCATAATCTTAAATGGACTAGATAAAGAAAAAAAAATCCAGGAAGGTCTGAAAATAAATGTCTTCTCTTGATTGTTTCATGTTAACCTGGTATATAGTAACCTCCTTGCTAAGACTCAAAATAATTTGTGATTAGTTCTGGGAAGGGGACTTGTTCATTCCTAGAATATAAAACCCTATCTAAAACTTGAGGATTTTACCTGTATTATTTGCAATCACCACTTTTTGCCAGGTGAGTTTGAGTTCTTTCATCTGCTGCAGTATGAAACAGCATTAGAACCTGTCCCCCCGTGGGAGTATGAGCAAGGAAAAGATGGGAGACTCAACTCAGGGGCAGTGCTGCCTTCTGCTGGTGTAAAGATGAGTGGTGGGATTTGAGGAGCCTCTGGCATGTTGAGAAGCATAAATGCAGCGTTAGTTCAAGAAATAATGATCCAGTGACCAAAGGTAGGATAATAACATAAGTGAACACATTTAGTAAAAAAAGCATTGAATTGCAGTTGAAGGGACAGGATGGGAATATAGTAACTTTTCTCCATTGTTTATATAGGATGTTTTTCTAGTATAGCTTCAGCAAACATGAAACACCCCGGGTGTGAAAAAATGAAGTATCCTGGGTACAGGCTTCTATTATTGGACTAGCTGAGATCTTGTGTCGTAACTAAAATAAACTACCTACCTGGTGAAAGAGTTACATAGCTAGGACAGCACAACTGGGATTGCTTCATGTACATATATGCACATTACAAGAGAAAGAAAATGTTTTCTTTTTCTCATAGGATTATAAGTGTTATTTAAAATACATACTATAGGGAGAAAACTATTATCTGGAAACAGGTCAGGTCAGCTATATTAATTTCTAATTGATCTGTAATTAATTCTGACTGAAGTGTATTCTTGTTAATGTGTCTGTTAAGGTAGAAGAAGAATAAGGTAACTTTATGTGACTCCATAGCAACCTATAATGCAGAAATTATATCTTCTTCATGTTAATTTGAGCTGCTTTATGGAAAAACAATATTGTTTTTTGTCTATTAAGCCCTAAAAAGCAGAACATCTTCAGCCTGTATTTTCCATGCCAGTTCAGTTGTACAGCAAGAATTCACCAGAACTAACATGTTTTTACAACCCAACCCCTGCTTAATTCAGCTGTTGAATGTTTTCTTGAAACTCTGATATTTAAGTAAAGTAGTAATTTTTCATTTTCTTACAGGAAGTGTTGGCTTCTGCAGAATACACACCAAATTTTAACCAATGTGGCTCTTGTGGTCTTAGTCAAGAAACAGTCTGCAGAATACAGTGGTCATATATGTTAATTTGGGAAACATTCTTCTTTTTTGCTCAACTAACTATAATTAATATTATTGGCAGCTAGAGGAGTCTGTTAGATCCTAGAAAGTTGGTAGTACAAGGAAGAGTCTGTTGAATGTTGGGGATAAGTACCTAATACCATGTTGATGATTTACCTTTAGCTGTTTATTATCAAAATTGTGGCGTCTTTACACATATGGGGATATAAAATTAGTGTTCAATTCTAGCATAGAGAGAAGATCAAGGTTGAAAGTATTTGGGATTGGAAGGTCACTGTTTTCAGATGCCAAGTTTCAGTAAATGGATTAAGTTCTGGTACGTTCCTGTTGAAAACTTTAAATAATAAAACATTTAAAGTCTTTTTATAAACTGATAAAATATATTGAACATCCACAACTAATTAAATGTGAAGTATGCCCATGAATGGAAAAAGATCAAGCCTGCCAGGTTTGGTCAAAACATCATTTTTCCAACTGCAGACCATATAAACCCAGGATGTTGCTTGAAACTTTTGCTGTATTCTCTCTATTCTATTTCTATGTCTTTTAGCAGCAGTGGAAGTCAAATGAGCCAAATATCTTTTGAGAAATTGGTTGTTTTAGGATAAAGTGTGATAGCTTATCAGTTCAGTGACAGTAACCAGCCACAAAAGTCCTTGTTTTAATTAAAACAAGATAGGATTCCAGAGATAAATTTAAAAGCCACCAGAATTCCAATGACAAACAGCAGAGCATGAGGCTAGTCTTTACCTTTTCCCTCTTGTGTAACTACATGTATATAAAGGAAGGGCAGCAGGTAATAAAACACAAAATACACATTTGCTGTACAATATGTGGAGTAGTAGACGTGAAACTCTAATGGCAATACTGACACCTCCATGATCCTGCAGGAGAAAACTGAGGGACTAGGTTATTTTAAGATGTTTTTATTCTAGAATAGTGATGCTCCACTGGTCTTGAATAACCGGTTTAAACCTTTCAGTAGTAAAAATTACATCAGGTAACTGCAATTTTGTCCTTTGGGAAGGCTGGAGATAGAGCTATTTATAAAAGGTTGTTTATTTGTATAGCTAGAAATAAATGCAAGATTTTATTATCCACTCCATTTTACCCCCAGCCTGCTTACTGAAAAATCTCAGAGAGGGTACCATGCAAAAAATCCATGAAAACTTGAAAAATCTTAGACATCTCCATCATCTAGTTTTCTTTTTGTTTGGAAGATTATTTCCCCCCACCCATACACATCCATTTGGTCTCTCAGAAACTGAAAAATCTGGATGCAAAGAGAGTATCTTGATACTGAATTATATCTTCAAAATGAACTTTATTGATATTTAAACTAAATGCTCTTCCACACAGCCTAAATATGTTTCAAAACTTTTCCTAGACCTCATTCTCCAAGAAGACTGTAGAAATTGAGAACTGCAGTTACAGTGAATATGCAAAAATTGACCAAACCAGTTTGTTTTAAAATTTTAATTTTTGACTGTGATTGAGTTTGAAATTAAATTTGAATGTAGGAAGGTCTACTTTATTAAAAAATAGATCCAATAGTCTCTTTGTTCTTAGAATAGTATGCTGCAAAAATGACAAATCAGTGGAGGCAACCCTGAAAATAGGGGAAAAAACAGTTGAATGTCTCAGTTGCTTGTATCTCTTCACTTCTTGCTGCCTTCCTTATGAAATAAGTTACTTGTCAATAACAATGTATTTACAAATTTATACTATTTGTAATACACTGACCAGTCATGCTAGGTCTAAATACATAGAGAGCAGGGAGGAAGTTCCATCTGTCAGGTGCTGGGGAGCATTTTATTGAAATCATGAAAGTTGTCTGCAGACATTTTGTCATCTTCTGTAATTTTTCTTGTCTATGGAGAAGCTCTGAAAAATACTACTTTCAGAGTAGGAATTCTAGTAAGAAGTATGAGGAGACATTGCAATGTACAGTGGTCATTATTAAATTAAAGAAGGCACTTGCTCTCCTGATTGCCTGAAGATGATATAAAAACAAACAAAAAAACCCCACCTAAAAACATGTCTGCAAGGAAAGGGAAAGTGGAAAAGCCAAAAGAGGTTAAATATTTCCACAGAATACATTCATATTTAAAAAGACAATGATAAAAGTGATGATCTAATGACTAACCAGATGCTTCTATTGCATAATTTAAACTTTGGAAGTCAACACCACATTTGAATTACTTTATTTTTTCTTTCTTACTTAAAAAAAAAGAATAAACACAATCCAAAAACCAAACCAAGCAACTAATGAAGCTCTTCAAAGTTCTGTTCATCCCGGCAGCATCACCACTGCCACAACAGAGTAATCCACTCGAGGGCAAGAGCAATTTAATTCATTAAACATATCCTCCTACCACTTGTTGATTTTATTTCTTAACCATTGACTAGACAGTAATGCAACCCCAAAGCAGAATAATCATCAGGTACAACTGTTTGTCTTTCAAATAGACAATCCGTCATTGTTCTGCATTGCAGAGTGGTTTGAGTGCATATTCAGCCACAGGCTGAGTGCCACATTCAAAAAGCATTTGAAAAGAGACAGAAAAAAATATAAGGAACTAGTAAATGGGTAGGCAAAAGTGATAGAGTCCACATTTCTGGTCAACTCCAGTGTTTGGCCAGGAAGAAGGTAGCTGGTATATCAGAAAAGGGACACGGAGAAACATTGCCTCCACCAAAACCAAAATGTTTTCATCTCCCCACAGTTTAACAGAACTCCTACAGTCATGTATGCCTGTGAACTCAAACTTGTTTTCATGTGTCATCAGTGTAACTATCCTTATATTTTCCTTGTGGTGTCTTCTATCTTCACAGCTTCAGAATATCTTGAATAGTATCTGCCTTCAGTACCAGTCAGAGTTCATCCTAGTGACAAGAAAATAAACAATGGAGTTTCTCTGAAAGTACAAACGAAAATATTTTTTCACATGATTTTTAAAGTTTTCTGTAGCACTAATTTTTCAACTGGACAAACATTCTTAAGTAGCATTCAGGGTAGTTAGTAGCTCTGTGTTAGTATTTTCTTCAGTTTACCCAATCTTGCCTCTGTAACTTGCATTTAATGCTATGGATAAAGAACAAATACTAACATCATTTTAAACAGTTATTATCTATAGCAAGTCTTTTGCAAAAGGCTCCACAGTAAGTGTTCTTACCTTATTTCTAGTTTTTTTTCTTTTTCCTTTGTTTTCCATTGCTTCTAATTTTTCATTCAAAAGGTCAGCTATACCTTTTGCATCTCTGCTGTCTATATATTCCCCAAGAGCACTTTTCTTAAAAAGGAAATAAAAGAAACCAGAGCATGGGTAATATGTTACACAGTTTCCAGACAAAATTCCAGATGAAAGCAGAGCAGAATACAATGGCCCATGTAGCTTGATTTATGATTCATGGATATATTTTTGTCTCTGTTTAAACAATACTAATTTGCATTGTCCTAAGAACCACTCTTAGCAGCCAGTTTTCAGAACTACACTAATTTTGTCCTGGTCATTAAAGAAACAGTTACAATTTGCTCACTTTTGAGGTAAGTATTTAAGCTAGACAGCTATTATTACAATGTCTGCCACTTTGTAATCTATGTGAAATCTGTCACTATGGGTGGCTACTTTGAAGACCTAGAAAGCCTGTACTCTTTACCACAGAAAATCTCATTGAATTTGGTGGGATTGTGTGATGAAAGATTTCTAAAAATTCCCATTAAAAATTCAGTTAAAAAAAAGAAAAGGTAAGTAAATTAAGCCAATTCTCTATCAGAAACCATTGAGTACTTTCTCTTCAGCATTAATGCATTTAAAAAGGTCACTATAATATTTCTGAAATTCATTAGTGTTACAAGAAAAAAGGCAATTCCCTATAACTATCTGAATAATCTTTGTATTTTTAATTTATACTGTTACTCTTAGTAGGAAATGTTGATCTGAAGAGTCTCACTGATAATTGAAATAGTTTGATAAGGTTTGTTTTTGAGACAACACAACCATATATTTTTCATTAATTATGTATCTTAAAATATGTAAGTCAAAATTAGTCTTTCAATATTATAACAACATTGAATTATATTTCTTATTAGCCAAAATGAAGTTGTCATTGAAATGAATACTTCATTTAGAGAGAAACGATCTACTTTTGGGACATTCATGATGGAATTAGTAAAGGTTGAAAAACATTTTGTCACCCAAGACCTTGCAAATTAAACTCTAGTTCTAGTTAAGCCAACATTTTAATTACTATTAGAATTCTATTTCTATTTAGTTACTATTAATTTGCAGTTTATTATTGTTGTATCACTGTCCTACTATTTTAAGTATTACTGAAACTGATTATTTGGAGATACAGTAATATATAAATAATTCACTTTAATGTGTTATACAAGTATTCTGTTTAGTTTTAAGGTGAAATGAAATGCATTTACTAACAGTATCTGCTCACCAGTAACACTTTACCTTTGTTCCTTGGTAGGGGTAAAACTTAACAGTAGGATAGGCTCTGATATCAGCAGTCTGACAGGTCTGCCCATAGGCCTGGCAGTCTACTTTTCCAGCTTTTACTTTTCCTTTAACAGCCTGAAAAGAAATGTTTATTAGAAACAAACCGCCAGTTTCCATGGGTGAGCATAGCCAATAAGTGGATTAAGCCAGCAGTGCAGCTAAAAGTAAAAATGTGTTGCTCAACTCTTTGAAATATTTCAGAGTAGTTGCTTGCTTGCTTGCTTCCCAGCCTGCCAGCCTTGTGTCAGGTGTCTCTCTACGTGTTCAGAGAGCACTTGTACTTGAACTTAGAGCAAAGCAAAAAGCACACCACAGCTCCAAAGGCCACTCTATCAAAAGTTGAAACGTGTCTCAAAAGAGGATCTCTGTGTGTTTGTGGAAGAGACAACACCCACTGTCTACTGGGACCTAGAAGTGTGCATCATTCCATGAGTAGGAGGCTCACAGAAGTATTGTGGTTTTTGGATGACTACTAAGAAATAAAGTGCTGATGAGTAAGATTTTAACCATTACAATTATAACAAGCTGCCAGTACATTTAGAAACGTACCCTTGCAAGCATCTCAAATTCAGGAGCAAAATTTTGTCAAGGTGCAGACCAAGGAGCATAAAAATCAATGATGCAATGATCTTTCCCATTCAGAGCTTTTTCTGTGAAACTCTGAGGGGTGAGGTCTACAGACACCTGTGGTAAATATCTGTGTAAAGCAAGAGTAACAATTGTATTACATTCTAAACTTCAAACAATATCCAAATTCCATTTAAGAAAAGCTTCTGAGATTAGGAAGTTTAAGGAAATCCCTATTTCACACTTTTTTACTATAGGAGAATAACTTCTTAAACATGGTAAACAAACTAATACGGTCTTCAGGAGTTAGGGGGACAGCAAGGATTTTAAAATTTTAAAAGCAGTAAGTCAAAAGATGTACAAACTTGAACATCCTGAATTAAGCAATACATATACTCAAGTGTTTCCAGTTCTTGATTTACATAGTATTTAAATATTTATTTATCCTAGGAAGCAACTACAGCTTGTGAACAGAGTTTAATGCAGTAACTTACCCCAATGCCCAGCCTCTGAGTGAATAAGCATCTCTGTGCCATCCATTGTAGCTACTGTAAAAACATTACAGAGAAAACAAAAAGCCAGTTGCACAGTAGTTTGAATTATTTTGGAAAAAAACTTTTCAAACAACCCACTCTGAAGAGTGGTGATAATCAAATAAAGAATGCATATGTTTTAGGATATATTTCTACCCTGCTTTCTCATCTGAATAAATGAAAANTAAATGCATATGTTTTAGAATATATTTCTACCTTGCTTTCTCATCTGAATAAATGAAAAGTCTCCTAAATACAATTAAAACCTACAAAATTAAGAAGACGAAGACAAGAAAGACAAAAAAATAAAGATTTCTGTGTCATTCCAAATTACTGAAATGAAATGGCAAAATAAAATCACTAATTTGAAGTAACAAAGCAAATGGTATCCAGTACAGTAATATCCTAACGGCTGTGATAAACCTCTTCTACACAACAGAAGAGATGCATTTGTCTTGTTTCACATCATGGAATGTTTCCCAACCTGAAGCAATGTACTTACTAATATTGATGAGCTGTGTTTGATTTTTGAGGAAAGAGTCTGATTTCAGGATAGCCCCGAACATTTTCTTGGTGACAGAAAGAATAATATTTTTGACAATCCACACTGCCTACACTGATTAATCCATTTAACATCTGAAAAAGAAAGAAGAAAACCTACCATCAAATATGTTAACCAATACTACTACAATTTCAGTAATACTTCAGAATTTAATTTTAATAACTTAGTTGGGGGAAAAAATCTCAACAAAACAGACCAAGATTATCACAAGGCTTTTCTCTTCCCTGTAAATGGATCACTGGGATCAGAGCCAGCCACCTGGGTGCATTCCCATCATGCACACAGTATAAGCTGCATTCACATGGCTCCCAAGGCTACCTTACCTCAAAGGTACCCACGAGTGGGATTATTTAGTGTAAGGAATGGCCTGTTCCTGTGTGCCCCACCATAGCTCAGTAACTGTGCCAGATCCTAGTGCAGATGTGCTGGCAGTGTCACAGTGGGCCTGTGTCCTGAACACCTTTTATTTGTTGCAAAGGCCCAAACTACCTGGCATGGGCAGGGAAGCTGATGATTACTGAACGTGTCCTAGAGAGCTACTAACACTTCACAGACATTCCAACAGAATAGTGAATCCTGGCTGCAACTCCTACTCAAGTTCTAAATGTCTCTGACTTGTTTCCAAAGCCCTTTCCCCCCGTGCCAAATTTTCTAGTTTTAATTACTGGAAACACCTCCAGGAAGGGTTGTCTGTACAGTAATATTGTTTTTGCAAATGAGAGAACACTGTAATGACCTTACACACTTGTAACCAACATGAAAACCTGGACTACACTATCACTGTATTGAAACTTTTAAAAGGCTGAATAAAAACTTCGTATTTGAAACAATACAAAACTGTCAGGGAGGAAGTGCCTGTTTTGGTGGCAGTATTAGACTCTCAATTTTCTCAGCTGACAATTCTCCTAAGAAAGCAGTTGTGCCATCTCAGCAATTTCCCAGAAGAGGAACAAAAGCATGAAAGTGTTTGAATGTCATTTACCCTGGCCATTTTCTTCCATTCTGGCATTAAAGCCTGACAAGGTCCACACCATGGAGCGTAGAAATCCACCATCCAGATCTCCTCTCGTTTTCTTCTCTGAACTAATTCAGCAAATGTCTCTGGTGTTAGGGAGACCACCGATGGATTCCTAAGATCCTAAATAAAGATGGTTTATGGACATAACTTATTGCACAGTGTATCCCCTATCCAGGGCCATCATATACAAACAGACTGCACCAAATTCTGAGAGTGTTCTGTGACATTTGCTTGCTGCTCTGGTAGGGAAGACTCCACACCACTGAAAGGCATGGAAGCATCAAAAGACATTCCTTCAACCCAAAAATCATATGCCTAATTTGTTGAGAATAACTATCAAAAAGGTACACCCAGGCTCCAAAAGGGAGTTTTCCTGCTTTTCTCAATAAAAGGAGATAAAAACAAGAAATCCAGCTTGCCTGGCAGAAACAGGTGTTATGAAACTCAGCCATGGTGTTTAAGCTGGAATGAAGTAGAATACATATAGTGCACTATGGGCCTCTGAACGCCAACTGAAAGACTAATCTCCACCTGTTTCTGCAGGTGTGTTCTTGAAACTGCTTTTTCTGAGCTACCTGGGGAGAACCATCATCAAAAAGTGAAAAATAGCCTGTGGATACAGCAATGAACCTGAATGCTGGAGCCAAGTTAGCTCTAGCATCAACAGTGACCAATACCAGCAATTTGCAGTTCTTTGAGTTAAGAAAGTTCAAGGACAGCTGAGAAATGTGGACAGCAGCAATCTAATTGACAAAAATGTGGACCCTCTCCTATCAAGGTGTGCATCTGAAGCATTTCCACCTTAAAAGTAGGAAGTGATGTAATATTAATTCATTTATATTCTCTCCATAAGACAGAAATCATTACTATTATTTTGCAGATTGGAAGGGATCTTTCTTTTTTTGCTAATGATCTCAAAGAAATTATGTGACAGAGTAGGGAAATTACTCCATTAATTGTCAAGTCTCTAACTGACAGTTGCTGGATCACTTTTCCAAAGTTTTTTCACCTTATTTGCCTTGTCTAATTAAAAAAAATTAAAAATCTTAGAATCTTCCAACTAAAGAACATATTTGTCTATGAACTGCATAGAACAAGACTGCAACAAACATTATCATTTACATACCTCTATAAACTCCAAGATCTGCTCAGCAGAGTGATGTCCTTCATACTCATGAACATCAGACTGATTGAACACAACTGTTGTTGGGTAAGCTCGAATGTTATGCTGATAAAACAGACAATAACAAATTGCACAGTGATTAAGGCTCTTGGAGTTGCCTCTAACTGTCATTGATAGGGGTGGCTCCTCTGTTCAGACTGTACAGTACAAGTGCTCAGACTTAAATGCAGGTGAGAATCTGACACCACAACAAATCCGTACAGAGAAGATGCCAACTGTATTCAGATGATAGTGTGTTCTCAATCTAAAAACCAGCCAGTAATTCTTTTGCCATGCTCCACAAATACAGGAATTAATCCATGGCCTTCTAAGCCTTAGCTTTAAAACTATTCCCAGTCCTCAGATGGAATGTTTGTACTGTATGAATAACTATTGTTTACCATTGAACACAGTTGGTTTCCGTCATTTGAATTCCTCAGTGGGTAAACACATCTAAATAGAACTTGAAAAAGTTCATCCTTTTTTGCTCATTTTCCATGCATTTTCAGACATTAACCCCAGCTCCCAGAATTATTAAATTCTGAGACTTCTGAAGTCTTCCAGTAACACTAGGAAATTAGAATAAAATCTGACGTGTATCCTACATTAATACATTATCTGTAGTGGTTATATAATTTGCTTCTTTGAAAAAAAAGTATGATACAAATGCCTGTTCAATTTACTGCCCTTTGGGAAAGTAACATTAAAGGACGAGCATTGTCTGCCCATATCTTCCTACCCCCAATTCAAAGCAAGTAGTATTGTTTGAAAGGACTATATTTGTATTTATTTTTAGTTCCTGCAGCTTACCATGTTGCAAAGGCCTTCATGGACAGTGCAGTCTAGTGTTCCAAATTTAAGCTGACCATAAAGATGTTTAGATGCTTTTCTCAGCTCTGGTAACAAAGCTCGACAAGGAGGGCACCACTAGAAGACAAAATGCAAGTAAGTGCAATTGCTTTTCCCTCAGGTAGTTCTTGGGAGAATATTCAAGATTAATAATCTGCTGCTTTGACAACAGAGTCCACTAAATACAAAACCCAGTTAGCAACTAGAGCTGCCAGGGAATGAGGAATTAAGAACACCCTCTCATGATGCTGAGGGGCACTTTCAAGATACTCCTTAGTACCTTGTTATGTAGTTACAGAACAGATTTTAGAAGAAGGAAAATATAGATATTAAATATTTACCGGTGCAAAGAAATCCACAAGCCATGGTTCCTTATCTTTGTCAGGAAAATTCTGAGGTCCCAGTGTGATGACATGGGAGTTCACACTTTCTTTGGCAAATGCAACAATGTCATATAAGATCTTCTTTCCTTCAAAGAACAATGTAGAAAGGAAATTCAATTTTTATCTATGAGAGGTGTAATTAACTCTTTGAAAACAATATGAGTCTTACAGATGCCTTGTCTATTCTTTAAACACAGCCTGCTTAAATAAATTTAGCAGGGACTGACTTGCTTTTCCTTAGGAGGCCAATGTTAAACTGTCCAAACCTACACAGACAGGACATTCTGTAGCTGATAGTTGATATGTGGCTAAATATTAAACTGAACAGTTACCCAATATTAGCCAAATAAATGCTTTATCCAAGACAAAACATGTTTTTGTCAAAATGACAAAATTTTTTGTGACAGGATTATTGGTCATTTTACCATTTTGCTTGTGTTGGAATTAAAAAGTACAATTCTAGATCCACTTGACTTGGCAAAGGGATTGACAAGGTAAAAACTTCAAGCAAAATAAATTATATTGATAAATCACAACTATTTAGGTGTAACTGAAATTCCTGCTCACACAGCTCCAATGGGCAAAGATCCAGACTCTTCATACCCTTTGTACACATATTTGTCAGCAGAAATAAGAGTTTGTCTGAGAATAAGAACTTCACGTTAATCAAATCTGAAGTCACTGCACAATGACTCACCAAGATTTATTATTATTCTTAGATTTTAAACTGTCGAAGCCCTTCAACATAGCATATAAAAAAAGCCTGATTCTTTTGAGAGTTATTTTCTCATAAAGAATAGAGTGAGATGGCTATTGGTAAATGTTCTACATGCCATCTATTTTCTAAATAATGAACCAAACCATTTAGAAAAAAACTTCTGTAAGCTCTGTAGTCCAATGTACTTCCCTTCCACTGTAATCCACACCATTATAAAAATGCTGCATGGATTGACCTCTTCTTGCCTTCTCTGCAACAATGTAAATTACAGGAAGTATGTAAGGTTTTTCCTTATATACACCTCATTAGATGTATGGGATCCTCTCTCTCCCATGATAAGCCTAATCTTTTCTAAACAGTGAGAAACTTTTCACTTTTCCTGTTTATAACAGTATTGAGGTTCTGACTTAATCCTAGCAGGCTGTTTCTAATACCTCAGAGGCTGAAAAATGAGAACTTCATCTTGCATAACTGCCTTGCCACATTCTGGATGAAGCTACACCTGTTCCTGCAAGCTAGAGTTTGGTTTCAGGCTCCCTTCTTCAACGAGCATTTTTTGAATCCTTTCAGCAGTAAGTAGTAACAGTTCCAGTCTTTCCTGAAAGGAAACTGCGACGTTGGAAATGAAAGTAAGTGGTAAAAGTCTCAGTATCTTGGACAGAAGTTAACAATGCATGGAATTAGTTTTAGTGCAGTGATACATGAAACCAAATCCAAGTTTGTCAAGCTGGCTGCCCTGTGCAACCAGCCAGTTAACCCTCTCTGAAGGGCGTGTCTTACAGCAGCCTTTGGTTATCCTGCCCAAAGCAGAAGCTGTCCTGATCAGCTTCAGAGATTTCATTTGTATGTAATTATGTAAATGATGTTGAAACTGACTGCGAAAACAAAATACATCTCTTAGCATCTGATGACTGCTTACTCAGGAAAAAAAGAAAAAACAAAACCAAAGGAAATTATAAATAATTTCTGTAAGGCTACATTATGGTCAGAGGAAAGATAGCAAATATTAAAGCTACAAAACTGTTCTTTGAGAAAATAATTGTGGTTTGCCAAAGATTTTGTCATCTCAAAAGGATTAGGTCATGACTTAAACTAGCCAAAGTTTCCCTTACCATGATGAATTTCATAATCTCCAGTGCCTTTTCCTTTGAAAACTGCTAAACAAGGCTGATAAACATATAGCTTGTTGCAGATGGTTGGTGAAGAAAGACAGTCGAACTTCCCAACCTGTATTTAACAGACAACAGCATTTTAATTAAAACAACCTGATTTATATAATTTAATATATCTTGAAAGGTAATAAGAGATAGAAAATAAAGGTAAAAATACGGAAAACTGATGGTGTTTTTTATAAACAGAGATCTTAAAGACAAAGTGATGTTCATGGAAAACTACTAGCACAACTATATTAGGCTGCTTGCTAATTTTTAATTTAAAAGCCAAAATGGAGAATAAAAACTTAATTCTCTTTTTACCCCCTCCAAATATAACAGCAAGGAAGCAAAAAGACACCTAAAAAAAAGTGACATTAAAATTCTTCTAGTCAAAGCAACAATTTTTAAAAAATACATACTGTATAGAATAATATGATCCATAGGCTTTAGTGCAAAGTTTGAACTTGGCCTCTTTTTATGAAGAAAATAATCAGCGTGATCACAGGGTTTTCTGAATAATTAAAATATAGTTCCACATACACAAATTAGATGTTGGAATGTTAATTTATAATTATTAACTGAATGGGATCTGCAGCAACATTTCCAACAACAGAGCAGATTTAAAAGATAATCTCTCTCTACTTTCAAATTATTCAAAACATACAGGAAACTTAAGTGATTGCTATAAATAAACTTTACTGCACTACCATATGGTAGTATATCTCTTTCAGTACCAGAGGTGGCATGTGGTGGTAACAGCTGATAACAATGAAAATCATGACTTGTTCTTGGAATGTAAACAGCATTTAACATTAGATGAGTGAACACTCTTACCTGAATATGCTCATCTTTAAGTAAAAATTTAAGTTTCTTAAATTCCTGCACATTTAATTTATCACTCTCCCCAAACTGGAAGAAAAGCAGCCAGCGGTGATGAGCCAGACGGTCCTTTACACCACAGGAAAAAACAAACCAACAAAACCACAAAAATTAATCCCAACTATACCAACACGTAAAATTCTTTTGTGCTTTATAAAGCTGAATGCCCAGTTATTCATCTCCAAAAGACCTCCACTAAACAAATTCTTTCATGTAGTCCTTCCACTAAACTCCCTTTTACTGCATCATAATCAAGGAAGTGGAAAAAATCTGAGAGCAAGCTGGCTACAAGCTGCACTCTAATACTGTTGTTGGTATGCACATTTCCTGTTGTAAATTACGCTGCTATGTGCAACTACAAGTGTGGAAAGAGGTTTCCTTTTGTTTTTCCTCCAAGACATGAGTTACTTTTAAGACTCTTAATTTCAGTTCATACATAAATTATCATGGATTAACAGTTTTTTCTTTTCCAAATTACCAAACAAAAACCACTTAAACCAAAATTCTCTACAATGTAGTTGATTCAAAAAATAACTAGAAAACTGCAGTTGCAGAGTGAGTTGCAGTGGCAATTTCTGTGATTTCCTATGTTCCTATGAAATCTCCTCCCCTTACTTTTGTTATTTTGCTAAACAACAGAAGTAAATGTAGACAAACAGTGTTAAATTTTGGGTACAGATAAAAAGAAGTAATATTGAGTTAAATACTAAGTTGTTGTGCCTAAGGATTTGAAATACTAAGGATTTGAAAAACATAGAAAATAACAATAAAAATATAAAAATATATTATTTGAAAAAATCTTCGCATATTTAAAAAAAAATTACCTCTAATGATGCTGCAGAGATGATTTCAAAATCTGGTAGATGCTGCATTACTTCCTGATATATTTCTCTGGCATCCAAGGAGTTCAGAAACTAGGACAGAAAGTTAACTATCTTTATTACAAGGAATTACAAACATCAACCTGATTAGAACTCAAAGTGTCAGGGAATTGATTCTGATTTGTTCCCTTCAATCAAATGGAAAATACAGTTAATATTTTATTTGATGAACTTCTTTTTCATACATGTAATTTCACAAACATCACTCTCAGAATATGGCTTTTTAGCTCACTTGCCTACAATATTAAACTCAAGAAATCGTATTTTGTCAGGACAGGGACCAAAGAGTGTGAAATTCAAATTTCACACCAAACCAAACCATCAAGTTTACAAGATTTCCAATCCAGTTTTACAGCCTTCCTTAACTGCACTGTAGAGATATTTAGGTTTCCTTAACTTGTAAAATTTTGGAAGTAATATCAGTAACTGAGTTGGTAAGTTAAAAGGTTCAAAGTAGGTAGGCTGCAATTTATTTTCCTCCTTTTAAAAATATAGGTAACAGTAGTGACAATAGAGGAACAAGTCGTGCTTCAAACAGAAATGTCTCCCATCAATTAGGGAAGTTAAAACTACCATGCAAATGTAGGTTGCAATATTAGAATAGAACAGAGCAGTAAAATTTGTACTGACAGACACCGTAGGAGTACTTTTATCACACATGTCAGGGTAGCATTTCTCAAACTTGTGATACCTGGGGCATATTATTTCTGGAATAAAAAATTAGGGGCACATCAAAGATCATAGAGTCATTTAGGGTGGAAAACACCTTTAAGATCACTGAGTCCAAGCTGTAACCAGCTGCCAAGTTCACTACTGTAAAGCATGTCCCCAGTGCAATGTCTACACATGACTTTTAGCTGCCCCAGGGGATACTGACTCAACCACAGCCCTCTGGGCAGTTCCAAGGCCTCACAACCCTTTTGCTGAAGAAAGTTTTGCTAATATTCAATCTAAACCTCCCTTGCTTGAGACCATTTCCTCTTGTCCTGTCAGTTTTCACTTGGGAGAAGAGACTCCCAGACTGGCCCAGGATAGCAGTGTTAGAAGCAGCTTTGGGCCAGTCACAGAGCACGTCTCAGCCCTGAACTCCCAGAGCTGCTCAGGGAGGCTCCTGGGTAGGTGGCCAGGCAGAGTGACAGGCTGCTGTTCACTCTCCCAGCAAACTGGAATCACCTCCAGGATCACCTCCTGAGCAGACACAGGGATATAAACTCACAGCAGAGCATACCAGCTTAGAAGAAAAAAGAAAAAAGCATCATTTCAGTTGCAATCATCAGTCTGGAAATGATTCATACATTCCTTTAGCATGGTTATTACTGTGTTTATCTAAATAGATAATGAAAAACAAGTCCTACCAAAACACCTCCTTTCTCTTTGTTATTTATGGTGGCTCCAGGTGGAAAGTATGCAGTAGTACTAGATGAGACATCTAGATTATCACAAAGCTCACCCTGGGTGCCACAGTCCATCCAGCCCACGTTAACAAGACCTTCCTGTAATTAGGAAAAAAACAACACAAAACAAATCCAAAGAAAAGTATTTTTTAATTTCAGGTGCAGAAATGCTTTTGAAAATCCCAACACAGGCAACTATATATAATAATTAGAAAATTAAAAGAAACAACACTGTAATTTATTACGTAGTATTAATTCTTATTTTATAAATGCCTGAAAAAAAAGTAATGTTATTTCAAAAGCTACTCTGGCAAAGTATTCAATACTTCTAAAAGTGGCATCTTGATTCTACTAAATTCAGTGAGAGTTTTAGTTACAATTTGATGTTTTCACTTCTGTTATTTTGTTTTAAATATAACAGGTAATGCTTTCAAAGTGAAACACTGCTTACCAACATGCCAGCCAGCTTAAGGCGGGTTTGGTAACTCAAGCAATCTGCAAAACAAAAATTATTTATTTACAAACATAAAACTTCACTTTATTAATGCACTAAATCTACTCTTGCTTGGAATTGTCCGTTTCCTCCCAAAAAACATGACCATTTCTAATGGCATGCTTCCTGGTTGTTCATCTAGTATTCCTGGAGTTGTCACATCCAATAATCAGCACTTAATGACTGTCTACTCTAAGTTAAAAAATTCCCCACAAATAACATTCTCTTGCTTCATCAACACAGAATTCTCATTTAAAAAAATTTACTATTTTATTTACTGTAAAGACTGACCTTTAAAATTTGTTAATCAATGTTTAAAAAAATTAATCCAAATATCTACATAGAGTCTTGGAATGATATTTCAATGGAAATATCCATTTTCTGTGATACAAATAATAGTTCACTACTATAAATAGATAATATGCTTTAATTATCCATCCAGACTTTGAATAGTTGCCTGTGGACAAAGATTTAAAAAAAAAAAAAAAAGCATCATCTCCTTAACTGAAACAAAGTTGAAAACTTAATAACGAAAGGGCTGCAACTTGAAATCAAGCTATTTACAAATGTAAATCCAAGACTGCAGCTCTGGTTGTTAATTCTCAGAACAAAGTTCTCTTCATAAGGCTAAGAAATCTTTATTTGTCAAAGGTGTAGTGCATTTACTTAGCCTGACCAGCTAACCAATGTGGCTTTCTCATATATTGTATCCAGTACTGACCCCAAGTACGCCAGGGACGACTAGCTACAAAAAACTACTCTGACCTGAAACCAGTGGTAAGAGGCTGTTACTGTGTGCAAACCTAAGAGAAATTATTCAGCCAAATTTTCATATTGGAGGTTTAAGGGGGAGATACAGCCTTTCTGCTACTCAGCTACCATGAGAAGCTGGCATGCACCTCAGCAGTATCTGCCACTGGAGCTGGAAACTGAAGGGACAAACATTTTCTGCCATTTCCTGATGGGTTACACTCCAGCGCTGCTTTAATGACTCGCAGCACATTACAGAAGCACAGTAACATAATTTTTCCATTAATGTCCCTTCTGTCAAACTGCTTTTAACACAGAGCTTAAATGACCAACAGGCCAAATGCTGTGGTCACCTAAGATGTTTTTTAGTAGCAAAAGGGATTATGCCACTATCAACAGAAGTCCTTTTTTTTTGTCACAGTATTTGAAAAGTGTTTAATATACCTACCCCCACGTTCAGCACAGAAGGTGATCAGCCAACCAACACCAGAAGCAAATGAAGTTTCAATAGCATTTACAAAATTTCCTAAGAGTGAAACAATTTGCATCAATTTGTGACTAGTTAAACGTGACCATGAAACAAAGTTTTATATTTGTATTAGCAAATTACATGAACTATTTTTATTCTCAAAAAAAAAAGACTTAGCAACAGTTGACAGATTCAGTTTCTGCCATATTTTAAACAGTGAAAACAATTTCAACAACAGCACCCCAAGCAAAACACATGAACATTACCTGCCCATAACTCAGTGACTGTGCTTGTAACATACTGCATGGCAAAGTTCTTTAAGCTCTCTTTTGACCTGTCTCCAAAATATTTCACTGGTTGCTATAGAAGACAAAGAGTAAAGTTTATGAAATTAAGAAAAAAAAAGGGCAAATAACCCCACCCCAAAATCTACTGTGTTCTTCTAACAGTACTTAAGCAACTGCAGGACTAACCCCCACTACCACCCTAACTGTTCTCTCCCTCTCCTATCAGAGTGTTTGAAATTTAACCTTAATATAAATTTTGTAATGTGATTTCTTTCCAAATGCTGCAACACAAGGATAATTTAGCCTTAGAAACACCAACTCCCAATGACTGTATTTCTATTTAAATAAAAATTGCTTACATCACTCCATTTAGCATTCAATCTCTCAAAACTTTTCATTGTCAGAATGTACCCATCTATTCAAATGCCCTTTGTACACCACCCCAGCACCACGACTTAACAAGCAGCTATAATGAGTGACAGAGATCATGCAGGTAGCATGGAGGGAATCTTGTGGAAGGAATTTCCAAGTTTCTTTAGGCATATGGTCATATGCTTTAAGAATCAAAACCATAGACTATGCTTTGTACTTGAGAAGTCCTTTACAACACTGTAAGAGAAACTGTTCAAGGAGACTTGCTGCTTTGCTACAGCACCTCTGCTGACAGTATCTTCCCAACCACAAGTGACACGTTGCATAGAAAAATTATTCAGAAAAAACATTGTAAAAATATATTAGCATTTATTTCGAATTATATATAGAATATAAATTATATATATATTAACAAATATATAGTAAATTAATTTGACTGAGGTAAAGAAAATGTTATATTTATTAAAGGAAGTAACAAATTAAAAAGGAAGATCTTTATAAAAAATCTTTATGACTGAACAAGTATTAAAGAAATATTTCTCCAGATTTCATTCTCAAAGCAGTTGAAGTCTTATCACTCACCATTCCAGTTTTGAAAACATACAGACTGGGATAACTGTTAATTCCTTTAATTCGACAAAGCATTCTGTTATCTCCACAGTTCACAGCTCCAATGCGTATTACTCCATCCAGCTCCTTAGCAAATTCTCTCCACTAAAAAAAAAAAAGCAGAAAAGAGGCTATTTTCCTATAAAGATGCAATGAAAAATGAGTGTATGTTTTATTTCTGGCATTTTGAATTGTTGTCTTTGGTTTCAGCTTCAGTGTAAAAATCCACTTCATGAAGTTTTATGCCATTAAAACCCATGAATTTTCAGAGTTAGTTTACTTGGTTTACGTACCGTAGGTGCTAAATCATGGCAGTGGGAGCATCGAGGAGAATAAAAATTCACAAACCACAGTTCTCCTGAGTTAACAGCAGCATCTAGATAGAGAGAAGAAAATTATAAGTAAATCATGCACATCTGCAATGTAGTTACATCTAGAATGTACATTTTCACTATATTGTATTTCCCCAAAAGCTGTACTGAGTATTTAATGTCTGGCACAGTAACTGTAACTCAGATTAGATAAAGATTGTATCTCACTTGCCCATTCTCCCACTTGTAGGCAGGTGCAGAAAAATCATATTTCAGAAGCTATCAGCACTCTGACTTTCAGCATCTATTCTATTAATTAAGAAGAAAAGTATTGTCTGCAGATTATTCTAACTGAAATGTGTGATAGTGTAGGTCTAGTTACAAAATACAAGTTCAAATAGATTTTTACCCACTAGAATTTTCCATTTCCTTATATTACTTTTTTTAATGTATTTTGTGAGTTCCACCTGGCAATCTTTTTATGAAGAAATCATGTCCAATGTAATTTAAAACCCCAAGTTAATATAATTACTAGAAAAGTTCAGGAAAACATAAATCATCTTGCTCATGAAAGAAAACAACAGCAACAAAATATACACAGAGAGCAGTTATCAGCTTGAATTACTTGGCTTTCAGCCTGTCCAATTTTCTTGTAGTGGATTTTGAAACCTTTATTTGCCTGTATTAAAATATCCTCACAAAAAAGACAACTAAGGAATGCGTAGACCCTGCAAAGAGATTAACCAAAGCAAGGCTGTGGTCTCAGGGAGAGCATCGTGAGGGTCTGATATTACAACAGTTTACCAGACTAGTTAAGCAGGTAGGTCCAATCTTGCACACAGGAAACTGTACTCAATATGCAGAAGAAAAATCACACAAAATCCAATATTTTTACCTCTAGCCTCTCTTAGTTATAAACAACTTAGCTGCAATTTTAAAAGGAAAAAAACCTGGACAATATTCTCATTGAAACTGTTAATCTTTCCACACCTTGTTCTCCTTAGCTGTGTTTTTAGTATCTGGTATCACCTTCTGGTTTTGAACTACACACAATTGACTGGATTTCACACAAAAAAAATTAGAAAAGTTCTATCAAATGCATTTTTATACAAGAGAAACAGCAATGATAAATTAGGAGTAACAAAATTTTAATCCAAATAATTTCCTTTTACAGATCTCACAAAATAGTTCTAAAACTTAATGTAAGCTGTTTACTGATATTGATTGATTTGCCAACTAGAGTTTAACAGGAAGCATTAAGGGGTATTTTTTGTTTGTTTGTTTTCTCATGTGAAGATGATTTTCCAACGTGTTTGTAAAGATAGGTAAGAAAAGCCTACTAAGACACAGATCAATACATAAAAAGTGTACTTTGGGTTGTCATGTTGTCAAACAGCCATTGATTTAGAAAACTTACCAAATTCTCCTCTATCCAATGTTATAATTTCAGGATCATCGTCATAAATACCTATTTAAAGAAACCCAACAATTGCTTTTTATTTTTCCACCTTTAAAGCAAAGAAACAAACTATCATCTTATGCACAACAGAAAACAGTAGATTAAAGCTGAAATGCCAAGCTGGCAAAGAGGTTTTACAAAAATGCTATCCTTGTTTAGTACTATGCCCCCTGAGTTTAACCTGTTGCTAGCTCACTCACTCTCATGCTACAAAAGCCACTATCAGAACATTCTTTTGATCATTTAGTAACCAACCATGGAGTGAGCAGAGAATTAGAATTACTGCTGTTAGGGCAAGAGCATTAGAAATAACATCATCCAGCTGTCAGATTCAAATTCAAGAAGCCTCAGCTCTCACTGAGAGCTTTATGTAATGTCCAGAAGCTTCCACAGTTTCTCAGCCTCTGGTTACCTAAACATTTAGATGGCAAAGGTGTTTCCAGCCACAAGCTTTTCCACTAACAAAATGTCAATGCGGTGGAATGACGTGGGTAGAACAAAGGTAAGGAAGACAAAGCTAACCAGTCCTACCTAGGGCATCACTACAAAACACTCCACTACTTCAACTACACAAGAAAGGCAGTGCAGAGTACCAAAAATACTATTAAAGAGCATTATATTATGCTACTATGGTTGTAAATCTTTTACAGTACCTAATACGGTGAGATGTCATTTCACCTGACGTACACAAGGATTAAATGCAAATAAATAATGAGAGAAATTAATTTCTACAGGTGACAAGGTACTTTTTATATTATTTTCCACTAATATAGTACATATGCTCACCCATACATATAAATACACAAAAAGCTGTACTTTTATATACACACACATATAAAATATAAAAACAGATGCTCCCTAAATCACTGGTTAATAGACATTTAAGGATACTGTTTCTCAATCAAGCAGTGAAACTTCAGCTAGGTTAAATTTCTTAAATCAGTTTATCTGAAGAAGTTTTAGGCTAATTTCCATATTTTCCTGGGATAGTTGCACCACTGGTTTATTCAGTTTCAATCTGCACAGACATTAATTTCCTAGAGTTTGGGACATACACCAGAAAAAATGGTTGCCAAGGTGGAGGATCCTTTCAGCTCCTTCTTTGATACCAATCAAACTATGTTCCTCAGTTCCCTGTCTTAGTTTACTCCTGTTACAGCAGCTCTGAGAATCATTTACTGCAGCCTTTCCCTACAACTACCTAAAATTTGTTGAGACAAACATTAAATGACTTGTGTCAGGATCATTTTAGGTATGATTCTGTTATTTCTTTCAGTTTCTACTACCTCTTTACTGATGTCTAATTGCACAACTGCATATCAAATAGGCTTGACAGTGCAAAAATTTCCTCTCAAAATCCCCCTAAAGAATACTAAACAAAAAAAGTCTTCCTGCATTAAAAAGTTAAAAAGAATCCTGTTGAAATATTAACACTGACATTTAAGTGAAAAAAAAAGCTTTGCACTTAAAAAAAAATAAACAAGAAGTCAGATGACCTACAAAAAGGCAAGCAGCAGGAACAAAAGGCTAGGTAAATAGATTGCATCTCTGGGTAGCCATTAACAGGGTAAACAATTAGTGGGCCAGCAGAGAGAAAGTGACAGCTACAGAGCAGACAGAAATCTGGAGAGGACACATGTGAAAAGCTCTGACATAGATCTGAATATTGCATTTCCTTGTGACTGTTTTAAGGCAATCACAAGCATACATCACAGCTTACCAAAATCATAGCGATAGAAGTGCCAGCTTTCGTAACGCCCTCCCTGCTGCTGATCTTCAAGGCCCTTCTCTCCATATTTATCATACTTCTTCCGCAGATCTTCATCTTTAAGTACTTCATATGCTCTATTGATTTTCAAAAAATTTTCATGTGCATTTGGATCGTTCTATGTAAGGAAAATGATAATTAGTAAGTAATTAATAAACCATATTGTGCATATAATGCTGAGAAAATTATCTTTGGAAATATTCTTATATCCCTGCTAAGGATGCCAGTTGTGATGGAAGCAGACATTGCATTGTGATCTCAAACCAAACTACAGTAAAGTTTTTCTTTCCCAAAGCCAGATGTGTCCTCTTATTTCTTCCATCCTCACTGAAGTACCAACTGAAATACCAAGTGGACTGGTAGGAGGCTGTAACATTCTCCAGTGAACCCTCTTTTTTCAACTCTCTCTTCAGTGGAATTAAAAAAAAATACTCAAGAATGAAGACATACCACTTCCTCCATAGTCTTTTCCACTCCCTACATGACCAGTTCAAAATCTCTGCTATAGAGGCAGATTCATCCCTTCTGGTCTTGCCTCCTCCTTTTATTTAAAAAGCATTTTTGTTCTAGGTAGCTTGGGAATTAGAATGGTGAAAAATCTGCAGACATATTTTTAACCCAAGTTTGGGATCTGCACAGGTCCAGTGTAACACTGGTGTGCAAAATGTGCCACGCAGTCCTGCTCTTTTAACTTCTACTTACACATTTAATTCAAAAGAAACTTTTCCTTAAGATTTTAATTTTTTTTAAGCTAGACACGCAGGAAATTAAATAGCATTATGGAATTTGTCTAATGAGTTCATCTCCTATATATCATCACTGAGGTTGAAAATAAACCTGTTCAAAAATCTTTAGTAGTATCTGCATGCTTGGAAATTATAGAAACTGACCCCAAATGCCATAATTTTCAAAGTATCAACAGAGAAAACAAAACTTTCAATTAATAGCTACAAGTTGGCATTCCTAACTTTGCTGACATTTGGCTTTCTCTCTGTCAGAGGCTCCAATGTAGTCAGAGAAGGCAGGCCCTGAGCTCATTTGAAATACTGCTGTTTTTTGGGCCTCCATGCAGTTGTACATACAAAGATCAAAACACTTCTATTTCCTGTCAATTTCCAATTATTTCAAGTCATTTCAAGGAAAAACTGATGCTGTTTAAAAGTGGTTTCTTTGTATTTCAGAAATATGGTAGCACAGACTGAGCCATTCCAATCTTCTCTCTCCAGTTAGCCCAGAGCTCTTTGTAACCTCCACCGTTACACCCTGGCAGTCCCAAGGTGTCTGTTTTGTCCTATTTGATACTTGGAGACTGATGTCTCAGAACAGGCTGTTCTAATTTGATCTTTAGAGGAGACTTCAGGGTAGGGAAACAGCAAGCCTCCCTAAACTAAATGGAAAGAGAAAAACTCAACACCTTACCAACAAGGTAATACAGTACACAACTAAATTATCCTCTAGTTACAAAAATATAAATGAAAATTTAAGAATCTTGACTCTTTTCACTACAGCAATTTAATGCAGCCCAAATTCAATGAAACCACATATGAACACTCTCTATCACTTTTTGTAAATTTTCTGTGCAGAAAATCTGAGTTGGACTGTATTCTCAGGTAGTTACTTCACAATAAGAGACACATTTTTGATAAATTAAAACTGCTTTTTGTTTAAACACTAAGATACATTAAGTCAGCAACTTTGACTTGTTAAAAAGGTAACTTACCTGATTTTTATCAGGATGCAAC
Source organism: Illadopsis cleaveri (assembly GCA_013399915.1). Taxonomy (NCBI): domain Eukaryota; kingdom Metazoa; phylum Chordata; class Aves; order Passeriformes; family Timaliidae; genus Illadopsis; species Illadopsis cleaveri. The sequence continues at coordinate 163,139 of VXBB01011833.1, forward strand.
TTTAATGCCAGCTTTTTGAATGCTTGTCGTATTTCTCTACTACTTGCTTCTTTGGATACTCCAAGTAAACTATAGTAGTCCTGATCAGTGCACACAAGAACTATTACACATACCAAAACTAGCAATAAAGGCCTTTTGAAATATGTAACATAATCTCCTTTGGTTGCTAAAAACTCCATTATGAAGTTTTTGGAAATTTCACAGGTTCTGATTCAAACAGACTTTGGGAAGAGTCTCCAGTAAATGCATCAACATTCAGAGAGATACAGCTGTATTTATAGCAGAGCTCTTCAAAATGCTTGTTGGTCTACTTCATGTCACAGGTCTTGCTAAAGAGATACCCTGTAAGATGACAGAGGAAAAAACAATTAAATACTACTTATTCAATAAACACAGGTTAGTAACGCACCCCACCGCCGGCTCGTGCGGACTGCACGTGAACATTTAAGTTTCTGGGTGGCCAATTACCTTCTTTCTGAAGGCCACACAAGTGGTAGACCATCTCTTAATTGTTACCTTAACTGAGGTAATCATGCACAGCTTCACTGAATGACACTAAAAGCCACGCACCTGTATCGCATTAAAAAAGGCGGGTGTAGGAGGGCACATAACTTACCTTCAGTGGCGCCGGGGGTCATTCCGCAGAGAGGGCCGGGTCCCTTCGA
>VXBB01011833.1:163821-258477 GCA_013399915.1 Illadopsis cleaveri
GGTGCTGCCCCGGCCCGCCCCGCCCCTTCCTCGGCTGGGCCCGCCCCTGCAGCCGCCGCCCGCTGCGGGCCCCGCGGTCCCGGGGAGCCCCGGCGGTCGAGAGGGGAGAGGTGCCGGCGGTAGCCTTGGGAAGGAGAGCTTGCCACAGGGCCTTGTCCGGTCCGCGCCCTGAGCACACACCCCGCCTGGAGAGTCCCCAGGGGCTTGAAGCCAGCGGTGGGGTGTCTTGGGATTTGCGGAGGACTTATTTTAAAAGTTCATGTAGGGCTAAGAACTATTAAGCATTTAATAACCGGTTTTTACTGTTTGTGGAGACAAAACATACGTTGTTTTATGAGCAGGGCCTAAAAAGCAGGTTATCAGGTACCTACACATTGTGAGAAGTCTTTGTGAGTGTTTTCTGTTGCAAAGAGAATTCGGGATTATGTTGCAGTGCCTATAATCGAGTATTTCTTGCAGTTTGCCCCTCTGTGTACTTGTTTTGTTTGAAATTATGCCAAAAAGTCTTTTGGTTCTCTTCCTTCCTCTTATTTATGTAGATGGAACCAATCATAGGCTGACTGCTTCTGACAATGTCAAAGTGACATAGAAGTACCTAAGGCTCGTTGTTGAAAGGGAATTCTTTTTGTGCTTGCTCCTTAGTTTCAGCTACCTGAATGCATTTCCATTGTGAAATATTTTCGGGAAAAAAACCCTACTGAATCAACAAGGATGTACTCTAGTACAATGTACCTGAGAAATTAGTTTATAATGTTCATGTTATTACAGAAACCACAACATCTTTCAAACTAATGGTGAAAAACATGTTTGCTGAAACATTTTTATTTCCTTCCCAATGGTAACGTGACAAAGTGCCTTTGCTTTTCATTTTCAGGTTTTTGAATTTAAATGACACTGCCCACAGAAGCCCTGGCTCTTTGTTGCAACATTTGTTTCTTTATGTGTGTATTCAGTGACTTGGGTGCTTTCAGATGGGGTGGTGCTAACGTATTGCAGTCTTTAAAAGCTCATTTAGCATATGATGGTACATAAAATCAGGCATATTACAACAGTACGGTATGTAATATAAATCAACATAAGGCATATGAAATGTGTCAGTCTGAAGTAAGTTTCTTGTAACTGTCAAGTGTTTCCGTGCAAGCAAAATCAGTTCTCTCTCGGAACTCACATGCAGTAATGAGCTATATATTGTAGAATGGATAAAAGCTCTCCTGTTCAGCTAGAGGAATACAAGAATAGGCATTTCTGGATCTTCAGTTGTGATTAAAACTTTAACAATAATAACCTTTAATTTTAATTAATATTATATATTTGCAGGCTGTGTGTATCTGTAATTATTCACTCAAATAGTTGTTTGAATTCCTCATGGTAGTAAGTTTTATGAGTTATTCTGCTGTTCATTTTCTCAGTGTCTTTGCCTGATTTGAGCATTAAAAGAGATGATGAGAAGTCTTGAGGATTCTGATCATTTTAACACTTAACTATCCTAGTTTTACCATATTGCTGTAATTTTTTTCAAGTTGATATTCTGATTTAATAAAATGTGCTTTTTTTGTTGTTTCTTTGTTGTGTTGTTTTGTTTGGTTGGGGTTTTTATTTTGCAGCTGCTGTTTTTTATCGAATTACATGTCTGCCTGTCTAGATGGGTTGCTTCTCTTTGTACACTGTGCCGGTCATACGTAAAGAACCGTGCTGTGACATAGCTGTATTTCATTAATTAAGGAATATCTATGAATATTTTGGTTTTCTCCCCTGCTCAGTGCTGTGGACTTGCGTCAAGAGGAGCAGGAGAGCCTTGAAGGTTTTGTGGAGTTCTGAGTTGCAGCGTGGTGAATGAGTGGCCAGGAAGAACCAGGAAAAGCTGCTATAGCTTAAAATGTGCGGTGTGCCCTGGTGCCAGAGCCTTTGGTTTTCATGAAGGGTGTAATGACTTGTGTCTCTGATGACTTCACATGTCTCACAAGGCTCTTAATTCACACTTCACTTTGGGACAGGCATTTGTCACCTGCTTGTGTAAGGGCCCTTCCCGGTGTAACTGAGCAGGCCCATTGGTGCACACGATTTCCTCTTCTCACCTATTTGATCTACAAACCCAGTGAACAGACTGAAGTTCATTCTAGTCTAAGATTGTCTTTGGTAGTCACACAGTTAAATAACCCCCATGCTCAGTGACTATGTTGTTGTTTTGTCTATTTCTGCCTTCTAGTGTTTGTTTTGAATCAGCTCTAGAAAGTCATGCCAAGAACTATACATAATGATTGTGAAACTCTTCCTTTTGCCGGAATTACTGTGTCAAATTAGTACTTGATAAGGATTTTGAGAACTTTTCCCACTACGCTCAGTTTTTTTTCTTTTCATTCCTCTTTTTTTCTGCCAACTGTCTGATTGTGGCTATTTGGAACTGTGTAACCTGATTTTATTTTCCCTGGGGGACAGCATACCTTTTTGTCTTTTATGAAATTCTAAGTGAGTTTGTTAAGCCTTCTTCATTATCTCAAACCTCTCACACTCATCAGTTGTTATGTCAATCTTTTACAGCAGCATCCAAACCTGTATCTTGTTTGCTGTTGGTTTTAATATTTGCTTTCATAAAGTATTTCATCTTATTTATACTGTGTTTGTAAAGGGGATAAAAAGGAAAAATCTAAAATATTAGCTTTTAAATTAGGACTAGTTAAAATAACGGAAACCAGTAGAATTATGGAAAAAGTTAATATCATAAAGAGAAAATAAGAAAGAAGTGGACAATTAGATTTTTCACATGTATTAGAAGATAGGTCAGTAAGTTGGTATTAGATATGAGTATGTTAATTAATTATCTGATAAATATGGCACATATGTAAAATTACTTTAAATTTAGAAAGCCAGTTGGAAAGGATGCCATCAAATACCATTTTACAGAATATATAAAATGTTTAATTAAGCAGTAAAGCTATATAAACCATCTGCTTCTGTTGAAATAGTCAAGATGTTAGAGAGCCATTTCTTGTAATTTAAAACATCTATGCATTTTTGATTGCTTTAAAATTAGCATTCAGCTTTCATAAGGACTTGCTTATTTTTTTCTTGCAGTGAAATATGCAATAACTGTTAATGAAGAGGACTTTGAACAGAGATTCAGTTCATTTAGCACATTTTGAACTTTAACATATCAATTTCTGTCATTGAAGATTTTGTTCTTGCTAGCAGTTTAAAGAAGATCAAAAGCTAAAGTAGACTGCTACAGTTTGATGCTTTCTGTACATTGCATGGTGGGTAATTTAGGAGGAACTGGGTTTTATTGTATTCCATTAATCAGCTGGGCCTTTTCCTGCAAAATACTTCATTGGTGCTGAGTAGCTGAAAGTGTGGTGGGATACAGCTCTGATTTCAGGCCATGGTGCTGCAAACTCACTCATCTTGCAGGCAGCTGAAGAATCAACATGAACTCAAAGAATCACATAACTTGTGTCTCCTGGCAGGAGATGGGGTGTGAGCAGAAGGGATATGTCTCTTCAGTCATTCCCAGTGGCAAAATTCCTGGGGAATCCTTGCACAAATGGAAGCCACCTGCCAAATCCAAAGTAAAACCTAAACATTCAAAGGAGCTCACAAGGAATTCCATGTCCCTGTTAGCAGGTTTTCAAAATCTGTAAATGGAGCATGGTGAATTGAACAGGCAGGGCTGTATTTGTCTGTAACATCCAGGTTTATTTGGAGATTCTCTGATGCAATTGGAAAGCTGTTTGCAGGGTGGTTTCTGCCAGTTTTGAAAAGATGAGGAGATAAAATGAGGTATGACTGTGGGGGCAGAAGTTTCCTGTAACGTATTCTTCACAGTCTAAGGGTTTCTTTACAGACCTTGAACACAAAAATGTGCTTTCTGTCTGACTTGGTCTGCCAGTGGTTGATTTTTAAATTCTTGGCTATGGAGTTTAAAGTGTTTTTCCCTTGTACGTTCCAGGGGCTTGCACCTCATTCTGTTTCCTAATAGCTTCACAGAAATCTTTATAACTGTTTTGGTGCACAGCCTTATATATATACAGTCAGTGTTATAAGAACATAAAGTGTTAACACCTGTGCTTTTGTAAATCTAAATAGGACAAATAAGCTGTGAGAACCAATATTTTGTAGAATTTTCAGACATCTTAGGTGAAGAGACATTCAGAGATGACTTCACTATAGTTGGCTAAAAGGGTAAAAATGTTGACAGATGTGATTCCAAAACCAGTCTTCCCTTCCTCTGTAATGGTGTAAGAGTTTTTCCTAATTCAGTAGTAATTTAAGGACAGGGTGACTAATTTACATGCAAGGCATCCATAAACTTGACTGGGTCTTAAAAAGTTCCACATCTGCAGTGCGACCTCACATAGAGGGGCATGCAAACCACAGCAGTGTAGCAGCTGGTGGAGCTATCTGGGTATCCTTGAAGGGGTTTTTATTTAAAAAAATAGAAAAAAACCCCAAGATTACAGCTCTTCAAAAAGTCTAAATCAAAGCAGAAAACTTGAAAAATGATGAGATGTGTCACTTTGGAAAAGAGTGGCAGCCAGCTGTCAATGTACAAAAAAAGGCAAGAAAATGGAAGATGTTCTTAATATTTAGAGTATTTAGTCAATATGATAAAAGGTGGGCTTTCTGCTTCTCATTTATCATTTAAACTACCCTTTGGGGGTGTTGGAGTTGTAGCAGCCTGCTCTAATTCTGCTGACTTACTACCACTTTGTGTGCTGCACTGGCCCCTTTTCAGCAATTCTGAGCTGACTGGCACTATTTGGAGCCAAAACAAAGCATTCCTATTGCACTACTGAGATTTCCCATCTTCACAAACTACACACTATGGCTATGGCCCATGAAGAGTAACTCAAATTATTGACTTTAAGCTGATGATATGAGTTAGGAGAAAGTGAGACAAGTCTTTTTCTCCTGCTTCCTGCCTTCACTGCAAAGCTTTCTTGTTCCTTAATGTTGGGTCTGCTGGTGTGTGTGCATGTGTGGCTGGATGACTTGCTCCACGCTGAAACCCACATATTCTACTTGCAGTTTGTGGATTTGTACCTGAGTGCTGTGCTCTTTATCGAGTGCAGTTATTCCCTGTAGAACTTTTAGTCCAAATCTAGCTATTTGGTCTAGGAAAAGGTGTGTTTAAGGAAAGTAGAGGCAAAAGTTAAAGAGGTGAAAGAAGTCAGTGATTAGGCAAATTTGGTTGGAGGAGGCAGAGCTGGGCATTTTTGAGGCTAGGAGATAAATCATGTTTGTTGAAGGCAGTGAAAGGGACTGCTTGGTTATACTGGGTTAGTTATTTAAAGATTAGTACTTTTCCACATTCATGCCTCAGGCTGTGATCTCTTAGTCTCACTGATGAACACTTATTCACAAAAATAGCCTTGGACATCATGGGCATTTTTCTTGTAAAGTGGATGACTCTTCAGAGCAAGCTCTATGGTGTTATTTGTGCAGGGTGCCTTCCCCTGGCTGGTGTACAAGTCTGTCAGAATTGCATTCTACTTGTCTTTGTGCTTCAGTATTTCCTCATGGCTGTTGCATTTCTTCTAACCTGAACCATAACACGCAGCATATAGTGGAAACTGTACATCCTCAATTTATCTCTACATATTCTCATACACACCATGGCACCTTGTTTGCAGACTAGAAACACAACTGTTCTGTTGTCACTGAGAATTAAAATCATCCTCCCTTTGGGGACATAGGTCATTCTTTTGGTTTTATTTAATATTTTGCTATTGAAGAATGAATCAGGTGTTTTTGTTGTCCAAGGAGCCGATGCTGTCCCTTCCAAATAGCAAGCAGGTAGAGATTTATTCATTATGGACATGTTCTAGAATGAAACACCAAATTGCATACACTTGAGTGCTGTGTTAACATGACCTCTTCAACCTATATTGTAGCTATCTTAACAGATAATTGGGATTTTGCATTAGATATCATGCTTTATGTAGTTCTGAAGATGGCATTGTGAGGAAAAGCATTCATTTCTACTGGTATGTCATATGCATTGCTTATACATCTGACTTGTACAGGATGCTGCAGTTTAAGCCTTTGAGATAGTGCTGAGAATTTAAAACTCATCTATTTGCATTGCTACTTTATTTACATTGTATTTATTACTTCTGATGAAGAGAAAATGTTTAAACTCCCAGTAGATAAACCAAATACGTTATTTTGAGTTTCTTGTGATTTGCATTCAGATATCTTTAATGAGCCTGAGGAGTGATTGCCAACTAAACTTGCCTCATTAATTTAAAATGTTAATAGCATTATTTTATCTGTATTCCTTTAAAATTGTTCCCTGTGCTCCTGTCAAATCCATGATCCGTAAATAGATTCTTAATTCATGCTTTGAATCTTCACATAGTTATAACTTCTATGCTGAAACTGTAATAAAGCAAAGATTTCTAATGAAGAGTAGCTTTTAAAGCATCTATCAATTCAGTCAGAACTTGAGACATTTGCTATAAACATATGTGCTAAAGTCAAAACCCTGCTGTTTTAAATGCCCAGTCTGGTTGCTGGGCTGGATCCTCAACTGTTTTCCCTTGTGGTGTGAACTGGTTTAGTTTTATTGAACTCACTGGGAACTATCACAGAACTTCACAACCCTGGACATCTCATGTTATTTCAACTTCTTTACTAAGTTGAATTTTAAAAAAGCTTGTTTGATTTTGACTCTGTCCTTGATTTATGTTTAATGTGATGTTATAAAATACGTGGTTTCTTATAAGCAAATTAAAAGGCTATTAGTAGCACTATTATGAATGAAATACTATTCAAAGTAAGAGGAAACTGCTCAGCAAACACGGTCTCAGTTTTATGAGCACTTTGCATTCATGTGCATTTGGAAAAAAACCCCAAACCATGATTACATTGAAGGGCTTATACTTAAAAAAAAAAAAAAAACAATGAAAAACTCCAAAGAAAGCATGTGTGTGAATGCTGGCAGAGCTTAAGTTTGTGCAATCAAGGTCATAGATTTAAATGCTACAGAAATGCCATATTGTATTCGCTTGATACAAGAATTTATCAGAATATGGTTGAAGCCAGTTACTATGATTCATTTTTGTTATGTAAACTATCATTCATACATTGCAAATCAACCTGCTGCAATCCTGACTGTCTTGGATATTTATTGTAGATATGCAAGCAGTTTTAAACTGCTTGGCATTTTTTCAAAAATACTGGATTTACTAAGAGCTTTGTAGTGGTCTTTAGAGTAAACGACTTTACTCTCAGCATTCAAGCACTGCTGTTGTTTAAGCTGGCTGTGCTGGGGGCTGGCAGGTGTGTGCTTACACTAAAGCAGTTCTGTCCTGCCCTGGGCCCATGGCAGAGCTGAGATGTGGGCAAATCTCGGGTTTGTTGGAGGAGAGCAGTGCTGCTGCATGGTCTGGCAGTGAGTTCTGGGTCCCATATGGGCTCAGCTCCCACCTGGATTTGCTTCTGTGTTACAGATGGGGCTGCCACTGGGGAGGTCAGGGATGTGTGAGTGCAGCCACTGGTCTGAACTGGGCTGTAGCACAGAGGAGCTGGGCTCATGCAACTACACTGACCTCAGCAGCACAGTAGGGTTATGAAGGGCACTGGATCAGAAAGTACCACGCTTGGTTGAAAGGGATGTTTTTGCACTGTTTTCCCCCATGAGGGGGAAAACATGGAACTCATCTCAGCTAGGATGCAGCAATTTAATGCTCAGATTCCTCTGCTTTCACTCCATGCCATGCAAATCAGGGGTTCTAGAAGAGCTGCCTTGGTTTTGTTTAAGAATATTGACTTTGGCTTAGCCCCATGCAGAACAGTCTGCTGGACTTGCTGCTGTAAGAGCTTGGAGCTGCAAAGTTTCCTCCTGGAGGTAGGATAGTGGGTTGGCTGCTATGGCTGCTGATTTCCTGAGGAGCTCAATAGACAAGTGGTTTAGGATCATAGAACTGTTTAAGTTGGAAAAGACATCCAACATCATTGAGGCCAACAGCAAATTTTTCCTAATATCCAGTCTAAATTTTCATGACGTTGGTATTTCCTTTGGTCCTCTCATTTGTAACTTGGGAGAAGAGACTGACCCCTAACTCTCTACAGCCTCCTTTCAGGTAGTTGGAGAGTGATGCTTTTTGACAAGCTGAACAACTCCAATTCCCTCAGTCACTCCTCAGAAGACTTCTGCTCCGGACTTTTCACCATCCTCATTGCCCTTCTCTGGACACACAGATCACAATAACTGCTTTCATTATTTATTTGATCTTATTTGGTATAGGATGTTTCCATAAAACAGACTAAATAGTAGTGTAATTTTTGATGGTGTATTGAAGGATTCAGTATTTTCAGGTTTGGGGTGAACATTGACTTAAAATACACAGCTGCCAAAAGGGGTTCTCCCTGAACAAACTTAAATTGATAGAGATTCATTCCTTTGATTGTATTTCAAAATCTTATCTTCTAAGCATGCTAAAAAAAACCCCAAATGGTATTATTTACCCAGCTTGTAGTATCTATGAAAGATATAAGGAAGTTAATATAGGGAAGGCTAATTGGGCTTTGTAGAAAGTTGTAAATTAATTTTGTGTTCGAAAACCTAGGTGATGTTATATGCAATATCTGACAATCCTTTCCAACCCATAATAATGGGTGCTAGCTTGTTTTACTAATAGCTAAAACTAAAAAGAAGCCTTAACTGTATTTTTTTCCAGTTTGTTTTAGCGGTTTATAGAAAATAAAATGAAATGGTTAATTTATTGTAAAATTCTTATGTGCCTTGTCAACACTGCTGGATTATTATGTGGAAGAAGAGGTACTAAACATTTGCATGGAACTGCTCCTGGCATTGTGTCAGGGACAGTATCCTGAAATTCACAATATGGTTTCCCTTTTCTTAGGGAGGAAAAACTATGCCAATCTTTTCCCTGGTTCAGCTTGGCTTCTCTGGTGGATTTGGTGGGGGAAAGAATGGCTTTGGCTTCTGGGTGGAAGACAAAAATGTGTCTTCCATTAGTATGGCTTTTAATACAATTTTCACTAATTGATGGCAAAAGTTTTCCATTCACTCACATTTTTAATGTTCTGTTTTAGTTACTGTGGAGCACTTAATAATCTACTTGCATGTTGTCATGCTTGTATCAGTGGGGAAAACATCCACTGACCTGCATCAAGCAAGATCAAACTCCAGTTTGCTGTGAGTTCTACTCGAATTACTGAAATAACTTTGAGGTGTTCATGGCAAAAGAGGTATTTTTACATATACATTGGGTATTTATTTAGGTATTAAAAAAATTGCTTATTTATATATAGATGGAGGATCCACTTCTAAGCTTAGTTTTGGATTTTTAAAATATCTCTAAATAGATTTCATGTAATATTTTCCTTCCTTTACACTTTAGTGCAAAGTTACATATGTAATTACATAATATTTGGATTTATGATGGTTATATGGAACAGCAAAATTTACTACACTGAGTTAAGAATTTGATATGTACAAATACATAAAACTATTTAACTGGGGCTGTGATTTTTGTTTTTCACTAATAGTGAACTTTTTTTGGAAGGTAACTTAAGTAGGATGTTTCTGTTTATATGTTATATGTTTATTCTGTTTTATTCTGTTAATGACCTGTTCAATCTTTTATAATTCCAAGTTTTTGTCAGAGATGAGACACTAGGGGGAGCCCATATCACAGTTATCTGCACTGAGAGAAATGGCTTTACGAAGACAAAACTATTTCTACTAATGAGTAATTTAAAGTGAAAATTTCTTATGGCTTTGTGATCCAAAAGAAAATATCACAGTACTATAGGACACTTAGTTGAAAGCATTTTTGGCAGTCTTTCAATTCATGAAGTCACTTCTCACTTACCACTATCTGCATTTTTTGAGTACTATAAAAAGAGTACAATAGAGGAATCTTTGTTCTCGTGCTTACGTAATAGAAAACAATTGATGGCAGTTCTCTTTTAAAGAACTCTCAAGACCCTGTGTGTGCAGTAACACAGAGCAAAGGCTCGAGTACGTGTGTGTTCAGGCATTCTACTGGTCCAGGCTCTGTGGAGGCATGAGGTTTTTGAGATCTGCTAGAATACAAGATTTTACCTTTGTGAATGCCTGTATGTTGCATGTAACTTCCTGCCACGTGTCATTGAGCAGGTAAATATATCTCTTGCAGTAATAACCAACAACGTGTGTCAGACCCTGGGCAAAGGACCTTGTGTAATGTCACAGCAGCCAAGAGGTCGTGGCTATAGTGATTATTTAACTGCAGTCTTCAACATTTTCATAGCATTTTTCCCCCACTAAATAAAGAGGCTTTAGAATTTAGCAAGGTTTTTGTCCAAGACAGATTGCTTAAGGCTGCACCTGCACTCCATGATGTTGTTTCCATCCTCTGCCTATGCTTCCTGCCTGTGATACCTTCAGGTGGTAGTGCCCACCCAGTCCCCTCCTGTTATACAGCCAAAATGCACACCCAAGTCCACATGATGGGAAGTATTCCCAGTTTTAGTCTGGATGCAATTGGGCTCACTCAAACTGAGAGTGCAAGTCTGGATGAGAATTAAAAACAGTCTATAATTTTAACTGCCCAGCCTTATTTTCACTGTCCTGAATACTTCAGTTGAAGGAACTGGAAGACATAATTTTTTCAAAATTTGTAGTAATAAAAGACAGTGGAGAATGTGTTGTTTTGATAAAACACTGAAATGCAGTATTTATTAATTCAAAGGGACAGCTTCCATATTTCGTGTAGCAATTCACAAGGGATTCAATACTGAAAACATTTAATATCCTAATTGCACTTTGTTTAGTCTCTTATTTTAAAAATGTTGAAGCTAAATCCATCAAAATCTGTTTACAAAGACAGTATTCAGTATTAACTGCTTTTTACTTGCATTCAGATCCCTTTGTCATGCTTCCAGCTAACACCAAGCATTTTTTTCAACACTTCGCATTAGCAAATGATTATGTAAGTGTGTGCTGCAACTGATTCACAGGGTAGGTAGTATCAACATTGTATTTACAATTCAAATAGGAGCAGACATGTATGTAATTTATCAGGACACACTCTCTCCATCCATCTGTTAAGAGTGCTCTTAGAATCCTCTGCAACAGAGAACATTAACCCAAACGTCTTTCCTCAGCCTAGATGCTATTTGTCACTATGCACTACACTTCTGATTTGCTCCAGACTGATTTTCCCAGACTATTGTGGTTTTGTCCTTCTAATCACAAAGAATGTTTTTAGAGCTTTGCGAAGATTAGTAGAAAATTACACCTAATAGTTAGAAATCTCAGTTGCTTGCGCAATTTTTTAAAACTAGCAGCTCTTAAGGATATTTGTGTATTGGTTTTAATATATAAAAATATATTAATGGAAAGATTGTATACATGTAGTGCAAAGCTACTATTAATATTGTTTTCATGGTTTGAAGAATAGTCAGTGCTTTTTTTTAAAGCTCTCTGTCCATAGCACAGAGTGAACACAGAACGGGTAATTTTATAGGTCTTTGTGGTGCTTAGTATGGATCTACAGAAAGGTTTTAAATACTTGCCAGGTGATTTTCACAATACACCTCTGAAGCAAAAGGATATTTCTATTCCCATTTTGAAACTGAAGTATGATATTCAGATCAATGAAGGTAATGAGCAACTTTATGTACACCTTTAAGGAAAAGAAGCTGCAAAAACATCCCTGCCTTCTGAAACTGAAGTCTAGGTGCATGTCTTACCAGCATTCCTGTTTTCCTGAGGGTCAGTGACATCAGCAGTTTCTTACCCATTAGAATAAAGAGAACATTTCTGGACAGGACAGAACTAACAATTCACAAATAGTGAGGTACTGAGGCTAAATAGCTGTGAAAATCTTCTGAAAGCATAATTTGGAGGAACAAAGCTATTTACTTGTTTGAATGATTGACAATTCAATCACTAGCAATTCACAAGTTTCCATTAGACTGAATAAAGAATGTGCTAGTCCTGCATCACAGTGATGCATTTAGAAAATAATTCTAGCTTTCTATAATTGTTTACATGAATAACAAGGTTGAAAGAAAATAACTGAAAATTAATTGTTGACTCTGCTTCCAGTCATGTGTGCAATTCTATTTTGAGATAAAAATTTTGATGTGCCCTTCAAACAGAAGTTCCTTACATTTTTGTGTTGAAGGTGATTGCTAACCTACAGAAGTAAACCATTGCAGGGTTTTTCCACTTGCCACAAAGATGATGGTGGTGTGTGTCAAGTCCCAAACACTTGCCTTCTTGTTCCCTGTACTTTCCAGTCTATCATGTAAAGAAGAAAACTCATTATGGTGTTTCTTTTGAATTTGTGATTACTCTGAGAAATATTTTGTTTGCGATCTCTTTTTTTTTTTCCCCTATGTGAAAGGGTGGAGCTGCAACAGCAAAAAGAGGTCTCTTGGTAGAAACCTTATATTATTACAACTAGTTGTCTTGCCATGAAGATCTGGAAAGAGGAAACAGCAGTGGAAATCTGTATTTAAGCATCACTTCAGAAGCATGTTTGGTGGAAATAGATGTCCTGTGCCCTTATTGCCTTGTGTAGTAATTGGAAAGTTTGTGGGCTTGAGTTTGTTTGGCTGGACTTTGGTAAAGGGTTTTTTTAATTTTATTTTTTTTTAATACTGCTATGAGTAAACACAACTTCTCGAGAATGGGCTGTGTTTAGAGAAGAGCCATGTGCTGGCCAGAATGCCTGAGATACTGGATAAACAGATGATGAGCTTTTGTCCTGTCTCTGTCTTATGCTGGATGATTCACAAACTAGAGACAAGATTTAGCGAAGTATTTTGTTTAATCTAAGTGATGGGGACACAAGTTTCTACAATAAAATATCCAGGACTGCATCTCAGAGGCTGTGTGAGTGTAGCTTGATGTTTTCACTATATGTCTATAATAAAAGATTAACTTCAGAATAATATACTTATTTTTACCATTTATCTACACTTATTGTTTAGTATCCCTTTTGGAGCAATATTTTTTTGAGACTCAATTGCTTTTGTTACTGAAGTCAGTATAATTGTGAAGATATATGACAAAGTAAATATTATACTTGAGAGGTATACAATTAAATTTCAATGAAATATGGTTAATTTAGAATTGTTTCATATTTTGTGAGGAATCAGTAAGCTAATACTTGTGATTTAGATCTGAGTAATACATTTGGTCCATCCTAAGAAGTTTATAAGATTATTGTGCTTTCTTCTCTTAATTCCTTAACCAGATGTGGCCTTCATTTTCTTTAGGCAGACACTTTCTGGAGACTGTTATATTTTACTGAACGGTAAGTTATTTCTTGCTGTACAAAACCAAAATTCTATGGTCTAAGCTGAATGAAAAGGAGTATCATCATCAAAACTAAAGGTACCTTAAGATAGAGGGTGATGGATCTGTAAAAGAGAGAGATGACAAAGTAGGGGTGAACATGAAGTCAGGAACTTGCAGGGATAAGTTTTGGAGAGTGTCTTCTGTGATACTAACAAACCTGGAGTGCAGAGGAGGCTGATAGGAGCCTTGCCTTGACCGCTGCTGGTCTTGCTGGTTTGCACCATATTAGCTGATGAACCAGAGTTTGCTTTCTCCAGCTGCAGAATGTGGAATTGGCTTCTGCATTTCACCCCCTTATCTGATACAACGATGTCATTGTAGGACATGAAAGATGAGAGACTCCAAAGATTTCAGAAGGCAAAGAGCATAGAAAAATAAGACTTTTATTGTCTAATTCTTACTACCTTTTATGAGGTGTTCTGATACAGACTTACCGTGATTGGTGAATAGGAACGACACCTCTCTAATCCTGTTGGTTAAACTAGAGAAACAGCAAACACCACCTGGAGAAAGATTGTTTTGAGGAAGCATAGTTGTTTGACAAGATTGTTTTGAGAAGAAACTTACTTGAGAAATTTTTCCTTGGGAAAAAGCTAGCAGCTGCTAGCAGGCTAAAATCTCTCAGACCCAGAAATATCAGGCCCACACAATGAGGGTTTAGTGTGGAAGAAGAGGTGATGTACTTTATTAGAAAATATGAAAATATGAAGTGGTTGTTTTATTCTTGTAATACTACATGTCCTCAATTTCAGACTGGGGATGGATTGTAGTATTTTGAAATTGGACAGGAATTTCTTTGATTGCTAAAACGCATTTTGATAAGTTTTTTGTCTAATTTATGTAACATGGTACCTTATTTGGTTCAGAAGTAATCTGGCAGTTTTTATGTTTGTGCTGTTCTACCTTGTATACAACTTAACAGCTTCTGTGACTGTCTTGAAAATGAAATTGTTTCTATTATTTAAAATATTTACTTTCCTCTTTAAGAGACGGAGACCCACTCCTGCTAAATGATGAATAGCTTTCATTGTCCTAATGACTTTTCATGTCTCATGTTGTGCAGTGTGGGCTTGATATTTCTGGATCTGAGAGATTTTAGCCTTCTAGCAGCTGCTAGATTTTTCCCAAGTAAAAATTTCTCAAGTAAGTTTCTTCTCAAAACAATCTTGTCAAACAACTATGCTTTCTCAAAACAATCTTTCTCCAGGTGGTGTTTGCTGTTTCTCTAGTTTAACCAACGGGATTAGAGAGGTGTCGTTCCTATTCACCAATCACGTTAAGTCTGTATGAGAACCCCTTATAAAAGGTAGTAAGAACTAGACAATAAAAGTCTTATTTTTCTATGCTCTTTGCCTTCTGAAATATTTGGAGTCTTTCTTTCGTGTCCTACAGCAACAGTGAGGAATACTTGAGTGAAAGCTTTCTAAAGGTAATTTCAGTTTTCTGTAAACATGATCTACTTTCCACTGCATAACAGTAACAGTAAGCTTAGATCATGTTGTTAGCAAATACTGACTCTTTGGGAACAGCAGTATGACTAATGGGCTCAAAAAGATGGTTGATTTTTATTCCTTCATGTGGAATCTTGATTTTGCTAAAACAAGTCCCCTATTTACAGGATTTGACCAAAACTTTATAATATATTCTAAACCTTAACATTAGGTGATGTGTTGTGTTTTATACCCTTCACCTTATGTCCCAAGTGATAGTGCTGGTAGGTGAATTATCTACTGTCATGTGTAGCAAATATGCTATTGCTACTTATGCAATCAAAACTTACATATTTTTCCAAATATTTGTTAGCCTTGTGAATTTTATACAGTCACTTATTGTCTAAGAAATACTTGGGGAGCACTGCAAAAACTGACAGATTGTCTTAAAAAAATGTATATCTTTGCCTAGTTTAAACATTAATTTTTCACTTTAGAAAAGTTCATGTCACATGTGAGTCTGATTTTCAAAATTCTTTCAGAATCTTGTGTATCCAAAGATGAGTAAGAGCTGTCTAGAATTTCTCTTGTCAGATAATGACATAGTTTCTTCTTTATATAATTGTAATTCCATAAGCTAATTAATAATTTTTGCAAATTAAACTGGACAAGGGTACTGATGAATTATGTTCCAGTGCTGATTAACAGCATGGTTTAAGGTTACTTGATTAAATGTGCTCTGTGCTTGTTTAGAAAGGACAGCTAGACTCTGTCACTTGCAGCATGAGCAAATTGCTAGTCAGATCATTGTTCTCCTTTTCAAAAAGCAATCATGAGAGATAAAACCTGATCTTCCAAATATGTTGCAAGTGAGATTAATGTACATGCAGAAATGGAGAAAGTGCTTTCTTTAGAGACTACAGCATTGTCAAGCAAGTATAAATAAATGGGATGTACGTAAGTTCAGCCTCAAACTATGGATAATTTAGCCTTGACTTGATCTTTGTGTTGTCATTCTAAAAATAGAATTAAGCTATTGAAAATGCTGAATGCAAGCAATCTTTATCCTTTTATTCATCAGTGTAATAGGTTAGAGAATCGGACTGGATATAAAAAAGTAGAATATTTAGTGATACATATATGTACCTATCTATGTGTACAGGTGTATTTACACATATAACTGTACATAAGATAGACAACTGCATATTTAGTGTTCTCTGCTTTTTGTGGAATCATTAGTACTTTTATCCAAAGAAGATCCTATTTCTTAACTATAGTGTCACTTGTCATATCATTTTGGATAGATAGTTATTCCTAAGTATTACTTGATGGTAATAGGCCTTGCAAGGCCCTGTACGGAACTGTGGCGTGGTGGGTGCAGGTTCGTTTAACACGAGTAGCCACAGTAACAGGTGTGTGTTTCTGTAGATACAGGAATCACAGGCAAGTTCATTTTAACAGAGTGGTGCAGCAGAGAACAGAAGAGGAGTGCTTAAATTAGGAGACAGGAGTGCTGCATTGCATGTTACAGGTGACAGGAACCAATATATGTGTTTAATTTGCTTCTTTTACTTAAGTGCTGCTATGAAAAAGGCTATTTTATTCTTTTAGAATTTTAAGAATATTTTTTAACCTGTGAAATACAGCTGTATTTCTATCATGGAGTTATGGGCATTGACATTTTATTTGTTCATTCTTAATAGGATAGAATCAGTCTGTTTCACTATAGTAGTTTGATTCTGTACACCATACACAGTTCCATAACTCAGAAGAAAAAAAGACCATGAGTATCACTAAACCATTCCACAAAATTTGCCCTTTTTGATTGATACACAGGTTACATATAGTTTTGCAAAGTACTTTTAGGTATGCCTTTTTGCTCTGGAGTCTGAGTTGAGTAACTGTAATATTGTGTGTTGTCTAGTGAGATTAGTAGAAACCTGCATTTTTTTAAAAATGGGAACTGTCTGCAGTTTAAAACACCTTTGTACTGGGCTGGTGAGATTAAAATTCTGGGAGAAACCAGGGACACTTATTATTAACCCTTGAATGAGAGTGAGTGGAGCAAAGATGTGGAGAAAACCTGGTGTGTAGACTGGTGGGAGAAGACAGAAAACCATGCCCTTTTTTCACTGAAGAACAAAATACCAGTAGTTTTATAACCTGGAAAGGATATGTAGATTTAGTGCCTTTAGCTGCTAATTCTTTCGCCTACTGGGTTGCCAGATGGATGCTATAATGTTGGAAATGTCACTTTATAAAAGGAGAAACTTCCAGTTGGAAGTAAATGCCATTGTCAGTTAGAGAATAGAAGGAAATAGGGATATAGCTATCCAATAGTTTTGAACACATGCATTTCCTTGAAGGTGTTGCCTTTCATTGTCCGTGTAGGAGCATTGCAGCAGTTGATGCTTGAGTCAGTGTTGTAGAGCTCAGTACTGTCTGTGTATGCCTTTTGCATCCTTTTCAAAGACAGGTTGCTCTAAAGCCAGACACTTACACTAGTAATTCTTCCTGTTTTCTTTCATGTCTAATACTGAATATGTAACTGACTTCCATTCAAGACAGAGCGAGCTGAAATATAAGAAATTCTGGGATCCAAATTCAGTGTTATGAATATCTATAATGTCAAGTATTCGAAGGATTCAATTAAATCCTTATGCATAGTTGAATACCTCCTGAATTTCATTTCAGTTGCAATCAAGCATCTGCAAATGGAGTTGGTGTAATCGCAGGTTTTGTGACATTTTATAAAGGATTTTTTTAGCAGTCTAAATCAGCTACAAGATTTGAGAATACTTCTTCATTCCAGCTCTCCAAGTTCAGTACAACAAGATGAGTTTTATTTCATGAGAAGCCTAGTTGATAGGATGTTTTAGGAAAGGAAATTGTTTAGGTAAAGAAGTTGTTCAAGGAGTAAAAGATCCTAAAGTTGTCATTCAGCAATAATGAAGCAAAAAATTAAGATTTGATGTTTGAGGTTTTTGTGCTTTTCTGCAACTGCAAGGCATCAGACTTGCATTTCCATTTCCTTGGGGAACTGTGGGCTCTGAAGTGCTTGTATCTTTTAAACAAGCCACGCATCTCCAAAAAAGGCAAAAATGTCATAGGAATGACATTTTAACATAAGCTGTGTTTTTCTGCATTGAAGTTTCTTGTTGAATGGCACAAGTTCTCTTACCCACACCCTCTTATGGTAGAAATGGACAGTTTTGCATAACCACTTCTGCATGCTAAGTTATCATATTGGTCTTGAATACACATAAAAATATGACTACATAAGAAATAGAATTCCAGAAATTGGATTGTGCACTTTGGTCAGTAATGAAATTGAAAAGCTTTGGTTGCAGATATATCCAAATGATGTGAAACTAATGTGGTTCAAATGTGGTTAGTTTCCCTGAGGAACCCTGAGCAATGATGATGCCTCAGAGAGGTAATGTGAAAAAGTGGCTGTACCATGGAAATATATTGAAAAGGTGATGAAATTAAAGGATCTGCAGTTTGAATTGTTACTTTCTCTACTTTATGCATCAAGGTTTTTACGCTGATTAATTCACTCCCCAACTATGATTCATTTAATAGCATACCCAGCCACTGCTTTCGTGTTTTGGAACACTGACTGCAGAGCTACTATTTTGGTCTCCAGAGCTGGCTTTCTGATTTGTGAAGTGTGCACCATTTATACCAAGTGTCACCTCTAGAAAGACAAGAACAGTTTTACTTTTCACTTCAGTGCACTGATGTTCTTAAAGAAGATCATAAGCACTCCTCTCTAATTGAAAATGTTTTACCATGTCTCTAAACTCAGTGTTTTTAAGCCAGGCTTTTATTAAAAAGAGATCTTGCCTTCCCTTTCATCCTCTGCCATGCATTTGGTCCTGTCCTTGGAGCTGTTGCCAAGGGAGCACACAGTATGCTGGAGCAAGGAACTATACTGATTGAAAGTGAACCAGATTTTATGGTTTTTTTATTTCTTAGTTCCATCCAAACGAGTTTCCTGATAAACTCACCATGCAGCTGCACAAATGCTGGCACACTAGTTAGGAGATGGGGAAGGAGCGTGCTCCTTTAGGTAGCTGTGTGCTCCATTGAAGCACATGCTTTGTTTTTTGGCATTAAAAAATTAAAGTGGTTGCACTTGTGACTGTTACCACTTATGGCCAGGGTCCTTTGGTGGGTTGGAAGTGTCTTTCACCTTTCCAAGTGTCACTGCTCTGCTTTCCCTGTGAGGTCCATTGTACCAGGGCTCTATGGCTGATGGACAGTGAAGCAAGGCAGTTGAAAACTTTCTTTCCTGAAAGTAAAGATCTGTTGTTGCTATGTGAGGGGGAGAGGGGTCTTGTGTGCATAGGCATGTTACCTTATTCCTGCAGCAGCAGTTAGTCACTCACAGTGAGGCTGAGGAGTTTTAAATGACAGAAAGAAAGCAAGCTGGCCTCCAGGAGAGATAAGTTCTGCTATTAATGGTATTGCAGATACTATTTTTCATTCATTTCAGTAGTTCAATCATTGGTTGCTAATACACACATTTCTTGTATTAGACATTTTTCTTGCCTTTTGTTTATTGTTCCTTGCCATCCTCAGAAAGCTTTTATTCCAAAAGTATCCAGCTCTTAAAGGAAACAATTTAATGCCTGTGTTCTAGGCATAAAAATTATCTTCCACAGCCCAAGATGCACATTTGAGTCAGGCCTCTCAGTTCATCTGCCAGTTGCTGCTGCTGCTGTTCCTTTGTTCAGAAGCAGTTTATCCCAATTCTGTGATTTTCTCAGTGGGATTTTAGTTTTGTGGTGACACAGCAGTAGCTTTTAGGAGTGACAGAGACAGATCCAAGCAAGATCCAGTAGAGCTGGAGCTTCTTTATTTTTTAAAACAGACTTGTTTCTTAGCCAGTCCCAGCACTCAAACTGATAGTGCAATCTGACTAACTTGTGGCCAGATGTGTGATGGTATGGAGCTGGTCTGGAGTGAGGAACTGCTGCCCTCTGTAGCAATGGGATGTTATAGTGTTCCTGCTGGTCTGGGATAGTACATACTTGCAAATGCTTACCTGTTGCAGGTGCAATGCCAGGCAGAGTTGCTTACTCCTTGCTGGCTGCTGATTTCCAGGGAGAAGCAAAATAAATGGGAAGGTTTATTCTAGTCATTTAGCCTGCCTGTTTCTGTTCTCAGCGTATATCTGAATAAGAAGTTTCTGATTTAACATTTGGGGGGTTTTTAGAGCTAAATTATGTTGGTTTTTTGTTTCGTTTCTTTTTAGATGTGCAAAAGTTAGTTTTATGCAAGTCTTTATCCCTACATGATAAATGTAGGGAAAGATGAGATCCAAGTTAAGAGCAGGTAGAAAAGAAGGAATCCCTGCATAAATGGAAGTATTTACCATCTTTGTTTAGTCAAGACATTTTTGTGGTACAAATATGTGACTGACTCTTTTTCAACCAGCAGTTTATTGTTGTTTGCAAATCCTTGAAGACTTTCAGAATCTTTGCTGAATCTGATTAGTTTGATTTATGTATTTATTTTTTATAACATGAGCTTATCCAGGGATAGTAATTACTTTCTTTTTTTAAGGGTGAGAAAGACTCATGATTGTTTTAGTAAGTAGAATAATAGGGCCTCAATTTAACCTTAAGAGTGATATAAAGCAGCTCTTAGATATGCTTGTATTCAGGCAGCATTTTTAATGCAGTATTCCTTGTAACTTTGGATAATTCTTTCAATTAAGAAACCCTTAATCCCATATATGCAGTAATATTTTTATGAAGTATGTAATTTATCACTGGTCTGTGTGAAATATATGGTACTCTTCAATTCAGCTATTGCTAGGTGATGTTTCTATTAGTCTCATTTTTCAAATATATGAAGGACTAGTTGCAACAAAAAATGAAAGATGCATGATGAAATGTAAATATTCTGGACTTGTTTGGCAGCAATTATTAAATTATGTTTTCCCTCAGGATGTTTCTCTCCTATTTTTTTTCCTTTATACTCTCTCCAACCTTAAGATATCATCATTTCCAGTCTTGAGATTAAAGTGAGCTTTGGATGTTTTTAAGGAGCTGAGGAAGAAAGACAGACATTTAGAAGATTAAGTTCTGAATTTTGTCATTAGAATTGCAGAATTTCTGTAATAGGAACAGTAAACAATGAAATGAGAGTACAACAAAAGAGACTGTGAGAGATATCTTGATGATGAAGTCCAAGTCCTTGAGAGACAATCACTGCCAATGCTGAATCAGTTTATGGGTCTTTTATGTCTTAATTAATTGGATCAAAGAAAGGGTCATTTACATGGTATCCTCTCAGAGTCACAAACCAGTCTCTGGAACATGGATTTCAAAGTGCTGCTAAAAATGACTCCTTCCTGCTTGTTCATACCTTTTTGAGAGATAAATTTAGACACATTTATGAAGAACTATTTAGTGATTTCTTTCTAATTTTAGTTTTAATTCTTTTACGTTTTAGAGACTGTGTGGGTGATATTAAAAAAATTAAATACGTGGAATCCTTGGATGGATGGTGTTTTAAGGTCAAATGAAGTGCACTAATGGAATATTCTACTTTCTTTGGCCATTTGTTTGATTATTATTTAAATTATTAGTAAATGTTAGAACTATTAATGGAATTAGAATCTGAGATAGGTGAGAAGTTATTGAATAGGCAGAGGATTAACAAAAGCACTTGGTGTAGGATGTATACCGTTTTTCACACTGCACTGTTTCCATCAGCTGTATGCTCCCCGGAGTCATATTTGCATATTTCGTTGCAAGCATATGAGCACAGGCTTTTTAGTGGAAATTTTGCATGGTAATACCTAAGCTATTGCTAATGGTTTCTATGAAGTACATGTACTGAAGAACAAATAAAATAAATTAATTGAGTTATCCACTATTTTCTATTTTTCACTATTTTAATGCTATTTTCTAATTTTTAACATTAAAACTGCAAATTTTTCAGGTAAAACCTAATTATAAGAGGTAGTATCTGGAAATATTGCTGTGACTAGTGAGTGTTGTGGCTTGTGGTTTTGTTTGTTTGTTTAAACTGTTTTGACTTTTCTTTCTCTTGCCTAGAGATTTTGCAAACTTATGCTTCCTGATTTTTTTTTTCTTTTTTTTATACTGGAGCTAATGTAAGCTTTGGAAATTTCTGGATAGTTTTTCTCCAAATGCTTTTTGACATTTTAGTGTTTCTGCTTACTCAA
Organism: Illadopsis cleaveri; assembly: GCA_013399915.1. Lineage (NCBI taxonomy): Eukaryota > Metazoa > Chordata > Aves > Passeriformes > Timaliidae > Illadopsis > Illadopsis cleaveri. The sequence continues at coordinate 185,780 of VXBB01011833.1, forward strand.
TCTTTTCTAAATGTGAAACTGTTGTGATTAGTCTCTGGTAGGATATGGGTGTATGTTTGGATTCCCAGATGTTATGCAACAATTTTGTTTTATATCTCCAGAATAATCTGGTTGAAAGCAGAAGCACTTCTGGCCCTGGGCAGAACATCTGACCCATTCTTGCTTTTTGCCTTGCACTGAATATGGTTTGGCCAAAGACATGATTCAGGAAAGTTAACTTTACTGAAGATATTATTCTGATTAATGCTATTGTGGTGGAAGAACATCAGGTTAAGAGTCCTTGTGGGCCAGACTGCACATCTGTTTGGAACTAGAAACCTTCAAGTCTGAGCCTTAAAGTCTAAGCCATATAAATTGCTTCATTCCCGCTATAAAGTTGCTTAGTATGACAGAAGATAAAGTTCTCTAAAGCACAGAACTGTTTTTTCACATATGTCCAATGGAGTCCAGCATTGTGCACAAATTAATTGGGATTCATTGTCCCATGTTTTATGCTGTTCCAATGATCCAGGAAGTTTAATTGCAGTTCAGAAGTGTCTTGAATCCTGAGTTGTCTGCTGACCTCAGCACTATCCTTTTCCATGTATTTTTTTCCAGTTCAGCTGTAGACTGTAAATCAGAGCTACGCTCTGATAGTTTGCCAGTTTCTCTGCAGATATATATGTACCTCAGAGGAATCATTTACAAATTTAATTTGGAAAAAATTAACCTGGATAAAGCTCTGAGCAACCTAATCTCATAGTTGACCTGGATTAGAGCAGGAACTGGGACTAGAGGTTTCCTGAAGCCACGCCTCCTTTCTCCTTCCCCGCCCCCTTTCCCTGGTTTTATTCTTGATCTATTTTCCCCCAAAATGGTACTGCAGGAATTCAGATTTAGGAAATTCTTTCCTTTTGGGTCATTCCACAGTCAAGAATATTGCAGAATACCAGCAACTGGAGTGGTCATGTGCATAGACCTGGGAACTGTTTTCTACTGTCTTTGACAATGGAAGGATTTATTTTACTGAATAGTGCAGTTGTCTTTTCCTTTGGTCCTTCATTGTGGCTTTTGACATGAATAATCTTAGCATCACAGTCAGAGTTATATGTGGCCTTTTCTACACTATCATGTTTGCAGTTTGAGTCTGTGTATTTTTTTAGATAAAAGCAATGCATGTATTTTATGCGCATAAAGTAATCCTTAGGATCCGTAAGTAGATAGTGACAATTCTTAATTCATCTCCCATCTTCTTCATTTCTAGGTGTAAATATTTTGGTCAGAGGTTATACATATAGGTTGTAGAAGCTTCCTTTATGTCTCCAAAGACCATCATGTCAGAACTGGCCCTCACTAATTCACAGTGGGAAAAAAAAAATCAAAATTTCCTCTTCAAAACTGCATGGGCAAAGATCTAACAGCACAGACATATATAGTTTATCCTACTTGGATCAATTTTCAATAAAGATAGGCAGTTTTGTAAGCACTTGTGATGGGAAGTTTGTGGTCACACGCTGGCACAGGTTACCCAGAGGAATTATAGAAATAATACCTACAGATATTCAAATCCTGGACATGATCTTGCTAAAACTGGTGTAGGTGACCTTGCTTGAGTTGGATGATATTAATGAATCCCATCCAACCACCCTTGATCATTCTGTGAAAGTTTCCTTCCAACAAGAGAACTGTAGTTCCTGTATTGGATTGTGTTTATATTGTCAATAATCCTGCCATGAATGATCTCAATGGTTTTTTTTCACTGGATGCATCATCCCTAAGGCATTTAATTGTGATGTAATATCCTGTTATTGATAAACATTCAGAATTCCTGCTGATTCCAAGGGGAGTGGTGGCAGAATGTTTCCCTGGAGAAATCAATCAATATCATACTCAAGTCTCTTAACCCTGAATTTCCTACATGACTGATGCTCTGCACTTGGAAACTGTACTACCTAGTATATTTTTAAAGGGACATTTTGATTTTATAAACCATCCCCAAGCAGTCAGGGACTACTTTGAAACTAATTGTGTTGTGCAACTGGGAATTTATGTTGTATGTATAATGAAATATGAAGTATTTAGGTACAATGAATTAGTCAAAAATTATAACTGAAAGAACCCAAGACATCTGTTAAAATTTATTGTATGGAGAAAGGGCAGCACTTTTACCTAGAAATGTCTTTTAATTTTTGTAATACACTATTGAGTCAGTTCACAACTGAAACTTGACATCAATAACTGTGGGTATTATTTTAACTTTCTGTAGTGTAGTAATTCTGTACTTGGTCTTCTCCCACTGTATAAAATATCTATAGGAAATAACTACCAGGTAGAAACATGTTATGAAAAAACAAGGTGTAAAAACATGTTACAAAATGTATAAAAACAATCTGAAGTGGTCCATAGGGTGAGGAGGAAAAAACAATCAATATACTATCACATTCTTTGCAAAAGGAAAGATTCTCCCCTTCCTCTTCCCCATCAACATCATCTCACCAGTGAAGATTTGGGGCACTGAGGGCTTGCTATAATGTTCCTGTAGACTGAAGTGACTGACCTTAGGACCCAAAGGGGCAGTGAAAAGCTGAGCTAAACATCAGAGAGAAATGGATAGGTAATAGAAAGCTTGTGTATCTCAGTTTTGACTCAGTAAAATTTGAACTATAATTTTGGTAATTCATTTTAACTGGACAAATAAATCTTTGATTAGACAGTTAAGGCTTTAATTAAATGAATATAAAGTGTAGCTTTGTACTTTAGTATTCCCTCCCTGTTTTTCCTGGAAGATGTTGAGTACAATGTGAATCAGCAGCAGGTGCATGCACATACTCTGCTCCTTCCCCATCCAGTTCCACAGTGGTGTCAGTATGCTCACATGCTGCATTTTGGGGCAGAATGGAGGGAAGAGTGGACATGTCCATGAGATACACAGCACAGAACTGAGTGGACTGTCATAGTTCATAGCCTATTTTCCTCCCTTCTTTGTTTCTTTGGTGATGTGTGAATGAACAAAATCTTCAGAGACAAAAGATTCTGCTTATGACTATGCATCTGCTATCTCAAAGGGCTCAAGAGGGAACATTTGGCTCTTTGTGATTATAGTATTTTTCTCTGGTAATTTCTCTGACATGCTAGCTGGCCTCCCACATCAACTCCTGAATGGCAACTGACAGCACTTTTTCTTCATGAAAAGAAATTTTTAATGGGCTACACCATAAATAGCTGGAACTTGCAGTCCTATGTGAAAAATACAGGATATGAGTCATTAACAACAGCAGGAGACCTTAGATCCTGGGTAGCTTTACGTATCTTCTGTGGCCATATCAAGGGCTGCATTTAATCTGAGCAGCACATGTTCATTCCAGATAGTTTTAGGAGGCAACCTGCCTCCCACTGGCTGCTTTTGTAGTATCTGCTCTCTAGTAAACATACTCCAGGCTTAAAGAAACTCCAGTTTGTTTTAGAGTCACTCAGTTTCTGATACCCTAAAGTAAAATCAAGGAATTGCTGGATTGTCCTTGGGACAAGAGAGGAAGAGGCTAACTCAGGGAGCCAGACCTCAGTTCTTTACAGAGTTTCTGATGTCCCCCATTCTGCCAGAGGGGTCACTCTTCTGAGGATTTCAATGAATCTTCCAAGATTTTAACTGGGTTAACACTTTGAGTAGTCAAAGAGAAATTATTATTCTGATATTTTAAAGCATTCAGTTCAAAAAACAGTGTCAACTGTTCTTATATTTCATTTCCAGTAGTTACATATGGATTTGAAATTCTTGAATTCAGTTTTGAACTGCTTTACACTTCCATCTTTCACAGATAAAAAAGCCAAAGTACAAACATTACAACTTATTTTAAGGTAGGGCTCAGTGGGAGAGGGAAAGAGCAATACCTTCCAGACCTTTTGATTTCCAGGACTGTGCTTTAATAAAACATCATCTTTTGGATAATTTATCAGTAGTCTACTAAGCAAACTCCAACTCAGGAGAACTTCTTGCTTGAATCCAAGGTTGAAGAAATAGTTCTAATTCTTCAAATCTGGCAGATGAATTCCCGAGTCTTTTAAGGCAAAAAGTTTAATGTTTGGATTGGTCAGAATATATGCAATGCTATTTAGTGTCACAGACCAGCAAAACCTGAGTGAAAACTTCTGTAGCTGAATTTACTTAATGCTAATACTTTTATCAGGAACTACACATGGTATTCCAGGTAATATTGTGAACTTTGATACATTAGATCATACTGGAATAATTGTCAACTGATTTCTGTGCCTGTGACAAGTAATAATGTGGGGATTTTGACTGGAATTATGGAAATTTGTAATGTACTTTATAGTAGGGTGTCTATACTGTGACTGGGAAGGACATAGCCATCTATAGAGTGACCACAGATGAGGTTTAAATTCAGGTCTAGATTGGCACCTAGCAAATCCTGATTTCCAAATGCTTTTCATTGCCAAAGAAGCAACATCTTTAACTCCCAATGCTTGGCTATGTCAAGTGGTTACTGTTCCGTTATTACAGAATAACTAACTCACTGCCAAGGAGGCTGCTGCAGTCACTCAGGTGGAAATCTGGAATGTTTGGACCATAAGAGTGAAGACCAAAACTTTACAGCTCTGTCTGACTTATGATATTAGTGAGTGAATAAGTAAAACAGGGCTGATGGGCCCTTGACTAACCTTGAACTGTCAGACCCTGCAAAATGACGAGCAACTATGAGCTTTTTATTTTTAGATGTCAGCTTGGAGCTGATTTATAGTAGCTTTCCAGTCAGAGCAAACTGCTTAGGGCTGCAGGGACTGGATTGGATGTTATGGACTTTCCAGAATGTATGCAGGCAGTGCAGAGAGGCTTTCAGTATGGAGAATAGGAGGTCAAATTAAGGGATTTGAAATTCTCTGTAAATCCACACTCTTGGGTTGCTATTTCTGCTTTCTGAGATTTCTGGTTCTGAAAAATGAAGTGCATAATCCCAAAATTTGGCAAGCAGCAGAGAAGATGAGTAGCTGTTGCCTCCTCTCTGCCTTGATTTTCCAGTTTTATTGGAACAGTTACAAATTTCTGCAAGGTTGCAGATGTCTGTCTTTAATGAGCTTTTTTTGTTTTGGTAGCACATCACCTCTTTATATTTAATGACTAAGAAGTTACCTGCAACGTAGCAGACATGACAAAATCTTCTTCATTTCCTGAATTTTTAGTCTCTATCTCTTACAGGTGTGTAAAAGTTAAGATGTGAGCCTTGTTTGGATAAGGCCAATCAACATTCCTGCTTGCTTGGTAGCTAAATGGAGATGGAAGTTGTATTCCAAACACCTTTCATTAGTGATACACTTCAACAAAAGGTGAAGGTATGTATGTTGCTCCTGCTTCCATCACTCTGTATGCACCCTGTTTTGTGGCAGAAAGTGAAGCAGACTGGGAATTTGTGGCTCAAGATATTCACTAAGTGGCAGTCCCAAATTTCATATATGCTTGCCTCCCATCTGGTAAGTGGATGAGTCATTTATGACTCAACTTTCTCCACTCATCTTAAGAATAATTCTTAATGACTCACATAGAATGTTTGCAGGGGCTCTTGCTGTTGGACTGCACTTTACCTCTTCTGCTCTTGTCTTCTCATCTCTCCCGTACTGTGGATTGCAGTTTAACTTCCAGAGCAAAATCCTCTCACCTGGAACTCAGGTTTGGTACAGTGGCTGCTTTAGTGAGTCATTTCTGATTTAAGTATGACTTTTAGCTTTGTCTGTAGTACTGTCACTTAGTGAGGTGGAGATCAGCCTTGTGGATAGTATGAGTTAGTGTGGTAAAGCCCAGGTCAGGAGCACCTGGAGGTGCTTGTGGTGCAGGACCTGCCCTTATGGTGGCTGTGCTCACCAATGCCCATGGATGAGCAGGCTCTAATCTAGAGCCTCAGCAGTGTGGGTGCAGGCTTGCCTTCAATTGGAGGACATACAGCAGGGAAAATGAAAGTCACAAGTTTGTTATTCCTTCTCTTGTGCACAATGCATAGAGACAGCCAACCTGGACTTTGTGCTAGATCTGTTTTAACTCTAAGCAGGTCTTTGTTGGCTCTGTGTTTGAAGTGCAAGTGGATTATGAATGGTTGTCACCAATGCCTGTGCTCTAACTCAAGTAGCAGAAGCAATCTAAATGTGTGCAGGGAGCTTCAGTAACTCTTAAGAGTTGCTAGTGATGTCTATAGGTGGCCAGAAGAAGCTAAAGGGATGGCAGAGAATTTTTCTTGGACTTACCTTCTTATGTATATTTGCACATCCTTGGCATATCACAGCTAAAAATGCAAGTAAATGTACACTTCCCATCAAGAAAAATGCAAATATTACATCCATGAGATGCAAATAGCAACTCATGTCTTGCAGTTTTCCCAACCATATGGCCAGTCCTATAGATGTGCCCCTTATGTAAGAGAGACCCTCTTCTACACTTCAGTACTGTGTGACAGTTCACTGGAAAGGAAGTTTGAGAATCATTAATTGAAAGAAATGTCTAGTCTCTTCCATATTTGAATTTTTAATTTCCAAATCATTCTGTTAATAATCAACGTTTGTACACTCAGAAATGAATCTTGATACTATAACTCCTTTTACTTATCTTTCTATTTAATTAGAACTAAATAGCTGTTTCTCCTCAGCTCATTCTTTTGTCCCTAAAGCAATTTCTTATATGTTCTCACTAATTACTAAAATCACATCTCAATGGCATCCATTCTTGATGGCTCTGTGATCGTTTCAGAGTTCATGAGAAAACAGCATTTGCTTCGCAATCGATATCTGAAACTAAATAGCTCATAAAAATGTGATTTTATGTTCCACTTTATTCCCTGTTAGCAGATATTTTCTAATTGGAGTTTAAAGATAATGTGGATATTGCCCCCAAACTTAAATGAATACTTGGCTTCAGTTTTTAGGAAGAATGTAGACACAAAAAAAAAAAAAAGGAGGTTAGCAGAAATAACTACATGAAATGAGGATTTCTACATCTGGAAGGAAAACTAAAATATTTTAATAGTATAACTCAAATTGTCCTATTAAAAGGTAAAATTATTTTCTCTCCACATACCTGATAGCCATGGAAGGTGAATGGTTTTTTATGTAATTTGATGAGTTGATGTTTCATATAACTGAACTTGAAGAAAGGGAGTGAAGCAGACTGCAGATGCCTTTGTTATCAAAATAATAATACAAGATCCTCTTAAACACATATTTGAAGGACAGCATAATTAAGTCATATCATCTGGGGACAAACAGCTATAAAAAAGAGAGAAAAATGGGCCAAGGCAAAGTATAAACTGTAAGGGTGTAGTAGGAGTGTTAGATATTGCTCCCAAACATCAGCCTACAATCTGGTCTTGGACTTTGCTCTAACTAACAGCCATAGCACAAAAGTAGAATGTACTGATTTCAGTTTATTCATGCTACAAAGTTTGGAGATACAAAACAGTAAGGGTGATCATAAACATATTGCATAAAAGCAATTGCATGATCTTGTGAAACAAATTAATAGCAATAGGAAATTTAATATTGGGAAAGGTAAGGTTGTACTTTTATGGGGCAGTCTTTCTATTAGAAAGTAGAGGTCCATCAGATGGGAGTGGTAAAGATCAAGACTGTTAGTTGTCTACAAGGCACAAGAAGATGTAAAATCCTGAAAAAGAGCAAATGTGTTGCCAGGAGCCTATGGGTCACTGCAGCAAGGGTGGGGACCTAAAAACAGGTTCTGTGCTGTTGAACAAGGAACTCATTGATCTTTAATATTCAGCACATAGAAGCCTTGCGTGTCAGAGGAAAAAAAAAGTTTTCAATTTCACGTGCTAAGCTTTGTATGTGGATTACAGGCTTCCATGGCTGTCACTCAATACCTTCAGTGAGTGCAAAAATGGTTTTTAGCATCCCTTGTTGCAGATTTTATAGCTTGAAGACTAAAACATTCTCTAAAACTTGTTTTTCAACTAAGTACTTCAATTTTTCTACCACTAAGCAGAACTACATTTCATTACTGATTTAAAAGGAACTGGGAAGGGACCCAAGAATATATTGGTGTCTAGCATTTTGCAGATGTCTTTGGAAAATCTGGTCTGCAGTACCGATCAAGAATAGCTACTTCCCTTGTGAAGGGATCAGAGAAAAAGATCTCTGAACTACATCATAGTGATTTTACTTAAATTAGAAGAAAAGGTAAGAGAAAACAGTTAATATCACACACTGCCTGTTGTTCTATATTCTTCATTTATCTTTTCAGTAGCACAAATAAAGCTGCCAAAAACCAGCAAAAGTTTGGGGTGTGTCCTGCAGCAGGCTATGCCAATGGATACTCCTGGATTCACTTTTGAAATCTAAACAAAATTTAATAGATGTTTAGACTCAGTGTTGGTTTCATTTGAAAACATTTATGTGAATGCCATTTGTTTGTTTTGCTGAAATAAATGACTCAATAAAAAATGGGGCCAAACCTCATCATTTTTACGCTTCAGCAGGTTGATTATTTTGTCATGAATGAAGCATATATATATTCACATGATTCACATCCTAACTAATATAATTAATGAAATATGAAATAAAAAGTAGTTACTGAAATATTAACATCTTGGGCACCTTTGCTGTCTGTTAGTCCCACTAGCATTAAAGCAAATCTTCTCTCTCATCATAGATTTAATAATTATTTTACAGTTATACTGACCCTCACCTTTGGTGGATTAAGGAACTTCCCACGTGGTTTGTTGAAGTCTGATTTCACAAATCAATTGATATTTGTACTTTAGATCATTTTCTAGCTAAAAAGAATTTTTGGAGACATTTTAAAAAGATGAGATTTTGTTTTGGTTTTTTTTGCTTAAAGGGAAAATCAGCTGAAATTGTTCTCCTTCCATATGAACTTAATGCCAGTAGATAGTTCTCCAATGGATAGTCATTGTGAAATGAAGAGGTAGTGTTGGGCTGAGCTAGAGTTTGATGAATGCTATCAAGGATCTATAACCTGAAATAATTTTTACCTTAGATAACACTTATTACTGCATTCATTATTACTTTTTCTGTGTTGGCTGCTGTGTTTCAAATGCTACAACAGAAAATCTACAATAAATGACCAGTTTCCTCAAAGAAATCTTTGGAGTTTATCAGGTGAGATACTCCCATTAGAGAGCTGCAACTGTTCAGGTAGGGACATCTGAGCTTTGCATGGGTATTTTGGGTAAAATAAAAACAAGTAGTGTTGCAAGAATACTATGAGTAACAATCAGCTTTGGAGAGCTGCAGTCCTCAAGGTGCTGAGGACAGAAGGCCTCTAATATGTAAGAGTTCCATGTAATCTAGGAGATAACTCTGAAAACTGTTGTAACTGATCTTATTTTTACTGTACTTGAAGAGTTAAGTAGGTGCATCTGCAGTTGTCTTCACTTGATTCTTCTGTGCTCACCCCTGCAGGGGGGTAGTGCTGGGATCCTTCAGGGTATAAACCACTCATTATTTTTAGCTGCATTAGGCCCAAAGAAACTCCTCTGCATTTAATGAAGTGTCAAAACTAGTTTGTGTGACACTTTTACCTAATGTGTCTTACAGCATTCTAAAATCATTTGTGTGCCTGTGAACTGTAAACATAACCCCTCTCTTCATTTTGTTTCATTCAGTCTTTTATATTTGCATATTTAATTCTTTTTCCCAGTCATTTTTGTGGCATTACCTGTTCTCCATTTCCTTTGACAACTAGCAATAAACTGGATGTTGTTAGTAAGGATTTCCTCCTGCATGTGAAGGAACCTTTCTCTAAGGTACTAGTACTGCCTCTGTCGTCCTTTTGGACCTATAAGCATATGGTCAGCTCACTATGTAGAAGACAGCTGGAACAGAATATTTGGATAATAATTTGTAGTTCACTGATAAGTCTTTGCTTTAAAAGTTATGTTTGAATGTATTGCTCCATTGCACCAAGAAAAGAGGCTGAAGGTTCTTTCCTCCACTTAGCAAGCCCATGGCAACAGCAGCATGAGCTTGTCCACACTTCTCTGGAAAGGTACTTCACTCCTCTGTAGGAGCCTTCCCCTGTGTAAGAGAAAGCACTTCTCTGTAGCCTTCTTAACTTCTGTGATGGCCAAAATGAAGGGCAGTTCTGATGATTTTCCCTCCTCAAACTATATGAAGAATTTTCTTAATCAGGAAAGTTGCTAAGATTTGTTTTATATAGACCACTGCAGGCCAAATTAGAATTATTGCAGGGATAGGAACTGAGTGTTCTAAAGTAAAAATACTTTTCAAAATTTTCATTTTACTAGATTAAAAAAAAATCTGCATTGCGTTTTTCCAACTAATTATATATGTGTTAGTAAGAATTAGATGCCCTGCATTTTAAAAGCTACTAAACCAATTCATTTTTTTATACTGGTTTTTGCAAAAGAAAAGAGTGAGCACCCTTTCTGTTTTATTCTTTTTTTCTCCACTCTGTATTGCACTTTGTTAATTTTCTATCACAGACAGCTTGTTTCCACATCACTTTGCTGAAAGCTCTATTTTTGGTGTACCTGATTAGATGACTCTGGACAACGTGAACTGCAGTAAACTTGAGCAAAATCAGCAGCTGATGGCACTGTGTTGCCTAACAACTTCAGAAGTTTCTGCACTTGTGCTGAGTTGCCATAGCAATATCTGCCCACTGGTGGTGGACTTGCAATGAAAGTTGCAATGAAAACAATTGTCAGACTAACATAATGACAGATCCATTAGCCACAGCAAAACCAAGAAACTGGAAATTATTTCTGTCATAGACATAAATGAAGCTTCATTGCACTTCAGATCATCCCCAGGTAGGTGTCTGTTTTGGAAGGTCCAACATTCTGCTGCTTTAGTCAGTAAATGCAACTACAGAATTACATGAGGTGGGCTGGAATATTTCAGTATTCGACACAACATAAGGATCAAGTACTTGTCTCATGAACACTTCTCAGGGAGGACCAGTTTTAATATTGTTTCTGCAACACCCTTCCTTTTGCCTCTTTTTATTACAAACCCATGCTTTATTTCTTCCATTTGCTGCAAATATTCTTGTTATCAACTCATTCTCCTTCTTAAGCAGTTCAGCTATTTGGAGATGATAAAGGAGAGTTTGTGGGTATGATATAAAATCATCTTTTTTAAAATTTTAAAATGTCTGAGTTCTGAATAGTTCTGAGTCCTTTCACTTCTTCAGAGTCTTTCAGCAGATACTTTACATGCTACAGGTGCAAGACTGAGATTTTTCAGACCAGGAAAATTCATGTACCAACTTTAACCCAGCAGTAATTATTAGCCCATCTGTTTTGCTTCACTGGCCTATTGAGACAGACAGAAAAAACCCCAAATCCCTGTTTCTGCAAAAGGTGCTGGGGCCTTTGGATGCATGTTTCCAGACTCGTTTAGTTAACTCGATAGATTGAGAACTCTGTTTTCCCTCTGGTATTTGGTTTATCTGTTTAGCTTTCCTGGATTAAAATTCAATTTACTCAAATACTTGGATGAAATGATGCTTTAATTTGGTCTCCTTGACAGGAATTTTTCCTCTCTGAAGCAGCAACTGGTTGTTTTTCTCAGTATGCTCTGTAACTGTTAGCATTAAGTGCTAACTGACATAGATTTCTGTCTTGAACCAGTGTTAAAATCTCCATTTAGAAAATATCACGTCGTCCATTTTCATTCTGCCTTAATCGTCCAAAATTAAATGTGATCAGAGTGGGACCCTGTTTGAACAGACACAGCTTGGAATGTTAACTGCTTGCTGATGATATGTTTGCTTAGCAATTTGCAGGCTATCATTCTGATTAATAAAAAAATTTGCTGTATCTATGGAAACGAAGTGTGGAAAATAGCTTTTACATCTGAGGAATGTTCAAGGAAAATGATTAGGTGGCCTTAAAAATGATAGCAGCTGTCTTCAGAGCAAAACTCAGGGCATTGCTGGTGTAGAAAGGACTGTAGCAATGTGTGACATATAGGATCCTAATATTTTAACTGCCTTCCAATCAAATATTGTTTTAGCAAATTATCTTTATGCAATTTACTGCATCTGTTTTATTTTTTCTTGATGCTTTTGTGAATTGCCATGTTTTAATTGAGATGTCCTAAGACATGGTTTAAATAATGTTAATTATTAATTGATTGCCTCTAGATTAACTCTAAAAGAAATTAAAAATTCAACATGAGAATAATAAACAGTATTTGCACCAAATTTGCCAATGCTTTTGCTCTTTTGGAGAGCCCTTAGGTGGCATTGGCTTCTTGCCGTAGCGTCAAGGAACCATGAATGTGTTCTCTCTTTTTTTCCCATTTTATTTTTCCAGCTGAAGGTGTTGGCCAACAAATGAAAATTTTAGGATTTCTCCTGGCATTAAAAATTCTAGTCTTTAAGATGTCTTTCTCTCAGCTTCTTGACTCCTAGAAGTTATTTGGTGTGCTCAAAGCCTTGGTAGGTCTTGTGCCTTTGTCACAGCAAACGTGGGAAACTTCTGCATTCTTTTAACGGTAAATCAGAATCCTTTCAAAGATTTTGGATAAAGGCAATAGAATGGAGCTTTTCAGAATGTGCACTTCATGGTCCAGCTATATCTGGCAGTTCTGGGTGACATGAAATATTAAAAAGGGGAAAGGTTTTTTTAGACTGAAGTGGGAGGGAGCCCAAAGCGCAGTGAATAATCCTTGGAAATGAGAGCAGAGGGGAACAGTTTTTCAGCGGTTTTGGAGGGTTTTTTCAGTAAAATATTGTTCCTCAGGGGCCAGTGAAAGCATTTGAGTATGATGCAAGCTGTAACGAGGTGCAAGAGCAGTGTAGTAGCAGAACCCGTCGTGCTCCTTGTGAAACCAGCCTTTGCTGATGGCAGGAGGGGCTACAGGAGCTCCGCTGCAACTGTGTCCATTTCAGACTCTGCAAAATTTGGTTTTCATTTAAAGCTCATACTTGCCTGTTCTCTGCCTCAGGGGAAAAGAAACCTCTTCAAGTAAAATACCTCTTGTGAGAGTCAACCTTGGGAGCATTTGCTTGGATCCATCTTGTAAACAGAATGTGAATGTTTACATGAGAGTTTTGTGGTCCTTAAATTGACCTGGCCTAGACCTGCTTGTGACAGCAATGGATCAGTTAGTGGGGAACAAAAAGTAGATGAAAGAAAAAGAAAATGTGATGTAATGCAGAAAACTGAAACAGGCATAGATAAATAAACATTTAAGATATGTCTCAATGTATATTTGAGATGCATAATGTTAAGATATAATGCTATAATGCAATATAATTGCAACATTAATTACTAAAGTATAAATGCCTGAACTTTGAATGTTTTGATATTTTTTAGAGGCCCATGTAAGGCATAAAACTTTAGATATTTTAAAACTGTTATTGCAGTGATGGACTATGAATGTTTATTTACTTGAAGACAAACTGAGCTTAGCTAGGAATCCAAGTGTATCGCAATAGTTCTAGCTGGATGTACACCTTTTCACTTATGTCAAAAGAACTGTTTACACAGATTAAAATATTTCTTCAGTTAAGTATTATTTTAGAATTTATGGGCAGCTGAGTTTGGAAAACACTAATGCAGAGGCAGTATAAAGTGGAATAACATCATCTGCAAAAGTCTTTTTAAAGGGCTACGCAGTGTTTTAACTAGCCGTAAGGAGCAAAGTGCCCCTTAGCAGATGGTACAGCAGGGGTTTTCTTGAGAAAGATTTGTTTTGTTTCACTTCCAGCTATGATGAGAGTTTGCAGGAGTGTTTCCAGATCATCCATGTGAGCTATACCCTGCGTGCAGCTTGGAAAGTCAAATGTCTGCAAATGTGTCTGCATGTTCCAGACAATGTTGGATTGGGTTTGCTGCGGGATTCTCTTGGAGGGACACAGATTGAGTTACAATGAGTGAGACAGGCACTTGGAAAAACTTGGAGCAATCTGAACATAGAGTCTTTAGATTTCTACCACTGTGGATTGAAAAAACCCCAGAGATACCAAGAAACAAACAACCCCCTCTGGACCCCCCCCAAAAAATCCCGCCTCACCCAAGAAACTGAAAAACAGCAACAAAACCCCTTCCAGATGTTATGCATACCAGATAGCTGCAAAAATTCCTTTTCTGGTTGTTTTGGCATCCTTATTTCCCTCTCCCTCTTTAAGAAACTTGCCAGGGAAGGGATAAAAATATTCAATATTGCACCAGCAAACCTATGATGGGACACATGCTTCATCTTTGCTTACTGAAGGGAAGTCTCAGGCATGGGGAGACTGAGCATACAGGCAGTGTATGACAAAAATAAATCCTCCTACAGATTCTTAGGTTGGTGTGCTTAGGGCAACACTTAATTCCACTGTGCCCATTATTAAATAAATTTCTCTGCAAAAATGACATCATTGGTAACGTGTAAAAATTAAAAGAGGAAGTATTTTGGAAAACTCTTAAAAAAGCTCCTGGTGGGTTAATTGTATTTCTGTAATAAATTGTGTTCAGAGACCAGAATATTAGTTAGGTTCTAGAAAAAATTACATTCTCAATATATAAATAAAACCAACTGCAAATAAAATGATACTTTTTTCTCTTAAATCTAGCAGATATGGCCAACTTACTGGGTATAATTTAACATAATGTAATATTAATATAATATATTCCTTTCAGAAAAATGAATCACAGCAATTCCAAGTTCAGGTCTCTATATCAGGGAGCATAAAGGAAATTTTATAAAAAAGTAGTCAGAACATATTCTAAGGATCACATCTATTCAACAAATTATTTCAAAAACTCCTGTGTATATGAATTTGCATCTGAATTAGAGTAGTTTATAACTGTACAGTTAGTGTGATACTGGTAAGTTATACTGAATGTTCATCTGCCAAAGCCATACTTTAAGGTACTTTTTCTAAAAATAAAAAGGCAATTTGCTCTTCTTAGCTCTTACTTAGTGTTGCTCCAACTGTAAACTCTCCTTCATTAGGACCTTCAGTATGTTTGTTCTGAATTACACAAATACAAAAGGAAACTATATGATGTGACGTCATTAATAGATCTGGGAAGCTCATAAATCCTATTTGTGGTTTGGAAAGAAGAACACTGCAATTCTTTCATAAAGCATCTTTTATCAATGGAAGATAGACATGGAAATATCAGAATAAGAGTGGTTAAACTCGTAGTGTTACTTGCATGGCTGATGTCCTTGGAGACAAATGGTTACAGAATCAGTTTTCTTACAAAATCACTTGACTTGAATATTCTAAAAAGTTATTAAGAATAAAGAGGGGTACACTTTCATGTTCTGTCAAGTATAAGTAGATACAGGAATTGTTTTAAATTTTCATCACATTCTTAACATTCACAGAGTTGTCCATACCCTGTTTCTGTGTGCCAGAATGCATTCTGAGTGAAGTATGCATGGCTCGAGTGGACATGTGATAGAATAAATCATCTGAAATTAGTTGATTTTCTCACAGTATACAGTACATCACAATGAAAAATGTACTTAAAAATAATGGACTTGGACAGAACATGCCTTTGTGTACAATTTAACAAAACCCAGAAAATTATATTTTTGCAGATTACAAGTAGTTTTGGGATGATTGAGTGCATGCAATTTGTGACAGGGGTTTGGGGTTTGTATTTACAGAAGCCAGAAGTTGGACTTAATCAACCTTGTGGGCCCCTTCCAGCTCAGGACTCATAGGATTCCAAGGCTGCATCTTGCAATTTAAATAAATAGGTGATCATGCAGAAAACAACACACAATCAAGCATTATGAACCATTAATGCCCCATTATGCTCATGTCCTTTAAAATGCCACATTTTGGTTTGTGTAATACAGGAAGTGTTCTGCAGCTAGCTGACACAGAATATGGAATATACAAATGACTTTCATATAGGACGCATTTTTTTATTTGTGCTACCTTGCTTAAGTCAAGTTTCGCTCTCTGCGGCTGTTTATGATTTTAGACTTTATTTCCTTTGTCAGATTGCCTTTCTTGGACAGTATTAAAATGTTACCAAATTACTTTTGCTGGTCAACAAAATATCTAATGGTTTGTTTGGAAGAGAAGTTCACCTTGTCTTTGCAATTATATTGTTACAGCAGGGAGGGGGTGTTAGTTCAAGTCACATTTCCATGTACTATGTACAAAGAAAATATCACATGAGTGATTTCTTGTCCCTGACTGTCATTTCTTACAGACTTGTATCATCACTTGGTGATCACTTAGCATTGGCTTGTTCCCTTTTAAATTGTCAAATGAGTATTAAATGTCTCCTCTCATTAAACCTTAACAGTGTTGTGTTAACTAGTCAGAAGGACATTACAACTTTAATGTGCTGGTACAGGTGAGTTCCTGTAAATCCTTAGCTGGAGCTGCTGTAAAGTCTTTTAGGATTTTGGTCTGCACATTCCTTGAACTTCCATGCTGTCTTTAAAGGAAAAAGAAGCCTCTTGGAATTTTATCCACTGGAACTTAATTCTTTTAAAAGCTATTTATTTTAAGACAAAATGAACAGTGTGCCAACACGATTATTAAATAGTCTGCTCTGCAATAAAGTGTGAGCAAGTGTTATTCCCATCTGTGGTCTTCACTGAAGACTAAATAAGGGAGAACTTACATCTAAGAACCGTTTGAATATGATGCATTTGCTGTTGAAAATGCCGAGTTTATGGAACTTTTGTATTGCAACATTAGTATTTGGAAAACACGGAGACTGTATTGAATCATGTAAATGAGACTGCAGATAAGGAAAGACTGACAACTCTGGAGTAAAATAAACTGGAATATCAGTGTCCCATTGCTATGCTAGAATGCATTTCATTTAATAGCTTTGAATCTCAAAGGTTACCTTTCGGATAAAGGTACATTGAATATATTCCATGCTTTACTGTAATTTTGTTCCAAGGATTCTTCTCCTTTGTGTTCCTTCCCACTTTTAAATTCTATGTTACAAAAAGATGATCAATTTATTTATATATAGAAAAACAAAAAAGCAGAATATAGGGAAGAAGCATAAGGCATCTTCAGTGATAACTAAAATTGGTGAGATTTTATTAGTAATTCCCACAACCAAAGGTTTAAGCTAAGAAGCTGGATTGCTATGACTTGTACTAACATAAAATGTTTATTTTTTTAGTATTACAAGGAATTTCAAGAAGCACAATGTATATGCTGCGTTTTCCATATGACAAAGTTTTAAGAAATATTTTTTCTTCTGTGTAACTGAAGAAATGCCCAAGTTAGCTTCAGGTTCGCTCCCTTGTACAATGTCTGTCATAGAACGTCCAGTGCTAAATAAGCACCTGTATTTCTGTGAAACTCTGGCAGCTGCCTTTGAGTGCTTAATAATCATGAGGTTCATAAAGTGGCACATGAAGAGCCTGACTTCTCCCATTGTGAAAATACAGCTCCTTCAGATTTAAAGACAAGTGCAAAGTCACATCAGCAATACCAAAGAACGTCTACTTTCTAATTTTACAACATATTAATTAGATAACTTGTAATAATATCAGTACTATTGTTACAAGGATGCCAACAGATGCCCTGGGTGCCTTCAGCACGTGGCATCAGCTTGATGTGTCCCAGCCCCCTTGAGTCCCTGTGCACATCCATGCAGGAGCAGCCAGTGGCCATTGCTGCCCGCAGCAGGCTCTGGTGGCTCCATGAACAAACACCCTGAATCTCCTGAAATACCCACTGCAATTTGCCCACTGCAGGCAAAGCTGCCTTGTTGGGTTTGCAGGTCTGCAGTTCCAACAACCAGCAGACACTTCTCCATGCTGGCATCTTCAAATGGGTAGTAATAGATTTCAAAGTATGCTCTGCCTTACATTGAACTGGGACCATGTTTATGCTTTTCATTATTTGATTTTCTAAGCTTTGGTTTAATTCATGTGAATTTCCAACATGTTTTATCAGCTGATGAAAAATCTGAAACATATATTCTCAAATTTATTCTCTAGTTTACAGTTTTTGTTCAGAAAATGGATTCTTGGCTTGGGACCAAATAACTGGTTTTTGTATAATTAAATCCTAAATGTACTTATATAAGAAGGACAAAAGTCAAATGAGTAGGAGGATAAAATGCAAAGATCTAATTTCTTTGATGTTTCAGTTAGTAAGTTTGTTATTATTCTTGATGTTCTTGCTTTTAAAAAAATGCCCAGTTTGATTAGAAACTCATAATTTAGAGTGTACAAATTCTTCACTGGAAAGTTAAATTCCAGAGTTTTTTTTGGATTTTGAAAACAGGTGGTTTTTTTTTTCTTTTTGAGGACAGTTTTTTAGGGTAAAATAATATCTGTGCTAGTGTGATCAGAGGGATGAATGTTTTGGGTTTGTCACCTGTTGTTTGTTTTCTTTGTCATTGTCAGTTTATTTTTGCTTTGTTTCTTTTCAACTGGAGCTTTCCAGCATCTCTGTAAATTTTTTGCAGCATCCTTTGGGATGCCATTGGCTTACAGTGATTTTTGGATTATGTCTACTTATGCTGAATTTTCAGGAAGAATTTTGAACATAAATCTTACAGGGTTCTTTTCCCTATCACTTTTAGTGCATTACAAAAGGTCTTTCAAAGCTGCTGTTTTCATCCAAGCAGCAGAAATCTTGTACACAAAATGAAACAAAAAGCTGGTTTGGAAAATATGTAGAGATTATGCTTTGGACAATATATAGAGATTATGAGCAACTCGAGATTCTACATACTTTTAAATTTTTTAGCAAAAAGTATTCAGTTTAATCCACCAGATACTTGCTATTAAAAGCATGTAAAGAGTAGGGAGAATCAGAAATTATGGACTAAACAGGTTCCACAGGACAAAAGACTTGGTTTTTTTTATTAAAAGTCATATTTGTTTGAAACTTAAAGCATTGCCAAGCATAATTTTCTTGGTACAGCCCTTGGTGCCTTGACCTGGTGCTAGGTTACTGTATAGGGCACAGTGAAAGTTGGTCTTCATTTCTTCTCTTCTGCATAATTTTGTGCCAGAAACACAGTCCTTTTATCACGTGCTGTAATCTATTACTTTTTCCTGAGCTTGATTGATGTCTGATGTAGACAGATATCTGTCTGAGTTTGCTGTAAACTGTGATACCAAGTATTTCACATCTGTAAAGATTCAGGTTAGAATAAAAAACTTTCACCCACAATGGGTGACACAAAAAAGTGTCAGAAAAGGTTTAAAAATGATAGTAGTTATACTAACTCCCTGAACTGGTCTGTATCTTACCAGATGCACAAAGAAGCAGTGAATTACAAATAAGCTGAGGTTATCCCTAATGGCCTTTCTTACCTTCTCCCTTTATGGGCTACCACTGTGTCCCCTGCCTGCTGCCCCTGCCGTTCCTCGTTTCAGCAAACGCTGCTGCACACGCCTCCAGCTGCCAAGATATCCCCATCTGGCAAACCCTTAAAAGGTGGGTGCTATCATCATTTGAAATCCTTACAACTCTGAATCCGCAACTTTTGAAGGAAATAGGTTTTTTCATGTCTGACATAGTTGGGCTTTGATGTCTGAAAAAGTAATTTGGAAGACAACTTTCTGCTGTTCGTTCACGTTCAGCGAAGACTGTATCCTTCTTTATAAAACAGCTCTGCCCAAGCAGATCAGGCTTGTTTTTGAAACTCAGTCTCATTTATCATCTTCCTAACTTTCACAATTTCCTCAGGAAATCTAAAACGATGTGTTTTATTTTCATTTTATTCCCCTTTTCTTAAGAAATGTCCTCTCCCTGCCCCCCTCCCCCCAAAAAAACCCAAAAACACAACCAAATCCAAACGACCAGAGACAACACCTCAACCAAAACACAACCAGCAAATCCAAGGAAAACCAGGAAACCTGCCTCCCCCCATAAATCCTGCTTTTAGTAAAGTAACATAGAATAAAAAAATGTATCAAGATTGAAGATCTGTGTTATTTAGGAATTTGTTGTAATGAGGAAAGAATTATGTTTATCTGGTAGTAATTTTATAGCAATGTTGAGAGATTACATTGATTGTATTAAGAAAAAAAGTGTTTGCCTTCTCAGTACTCAGCTGAACTGTGTTCAATGACTTTGTTAACACAGGCCATATTCTTAGTCCACATAGGGATTGAATGTATCCATTTTTACATCTTTCAGATGTTTTCTTCTAAAATACCATGCTGTACTCTACAGTCAGCTGCGGTATTCTTACACACAGAAATTTAATTTGAAGGTAATTATGGATTAATGCTGTAAAACTAAGGAAACACATGTAAGCAGGTTTTTCACTGATGAGCTCTTTCTTTTTTCACTGATCAACTTGAAGGCCATTGGGTGTGTTGAAGGACCTGATGTTAGTTAGCAAAGTTTGGGGTTTTTTTTTTGCATAATCTCCAAGCTTCTAATCTAAGGAGTAGGAAAGAATTTCCAAAAAAGTTCCTGGAAATGGAGTTTATCTTTAAAGTTTTATTTTGGGGTGTACTTATTCTTTCAGCACTTATTCCTATGAAGGAAAAAGTTGAGGAACTGAATGGAGAAGAATTCTAGTACTGTGTGCTTGGCACTTTTATGGCGTGTTTTTAAATGCTGTAATTTAAAATAAAAAAGAAAATAATAGAGCATGTGTATGTTTCATTATAAGTGAAAAGTATTTACCCTTTCAGATACTTACAAGTAGATATCATAGGAATTATACAAATGCACACTAATGAGGATTAATGAGCTGTTATGTAAGTTAGTACTTAATTGATTTGGCTAAATATGTCTAGGAAAAAATGCAATTTTTTTCATGCAAGTAATTTTTGCATATGCAAATGTATGTGATTGGAACTGTGTCAATGCCTAACAACTTCCAGTGTGGTCTTTTGTGAGATTCCAGAAGCCTCTGCCAAGTGTACTTCCAGATAATTTTTCTGAGTGAATTTGGAGCCTAAGATTTCCCAAGAAAACTTCAACTCATGCAATTTCCTGCCAATTTTGGGAAGTCAGTAACAGGGATAATCTAAGTACACTTTGATGTCTATCATAAATGTAGCAAATACTTTTTACATTATAATGCTTTGGAGGCTGATTTTTTTGTGCAAAAAGTGACGTGATCAAATTGATGAATCTTCCTTTTAGAGTTGTCACAAGTTTAAAATGTTGTTAGATGTCATGGTTGTAGGCCTTGGCAGAAAATTTCCTCAGCTTGGATTTTCTTTCTCTTCTTCTCTGCCTTGCTTATCATATCATACGTCTTTCTTCAGGAGTAAGGACATTTTCACCTCAGCAATATATCAGAAGTCATCAAATTTTGACACAAAGCAGGTGTCTGTCTAAAAAAAGAAAAAAAGGCCTTCAAAAGAACTTTGAAATCTATGCTGATACTTACTTGGAAGGGCACAAACCATGCTAATAGTAAGCAACATCCAATAGAATGTTTTCCCAAGCCAATTTAAGATATATTTTCTTTATCCTTCAAACTGTTTATAGAAACCATATTTGGTTAAATTACTTTTTTATTGTCATCTGTAGATAAGTTCAGTCAGATGGGTCAGAATCTGCAGAAGGCATTACTTTTACTAAAGCTTCATCGAAATTAAATTTGGAGTTTGAATCAATGCCCAGGAATGATGTCAGCTATAGCAGATTAAATTTGCTAACGTCTCTTCATTTTAATTGTGTTTTTAAAACAAAGCAGATAATTCTTCCAGGCTTTTGCCTTTTAATGTTTTCAGCCTTTGTTTGGGCTGAATATTTTGGGGTATTGAATATTAAATTTTAAATCTGTTTTGCGGTACCTCTGCATACAAAAACATCGATTTAGTAGGCACGTTTCAACAATAATTTGTAAGTAGTAAAATATTCAATATTTTATCAGTCTTTTGCGTACTGTCTTAGTTGTTTTATATTATGGAGGAATGAGTAAAGGGAAATGTAGAGCAATAATTACTGATCTGCAGTATTGTCTGTTACTTATCCTGAAAAATCAAATACCCAAAATAATTCTTGGAATCCTTTAATATTAAAACTGGTATATAACTTGTTGGAAAATGGGTAAATAATTCAATTTTCTGTCTCTGATAGTATTGTGTATTAGCTATACCTTGCCAGGATTTTGTATTATTGGAACAAGATAATTTTGCTTTTGTTCTATCTGGTGATATGCTTATGGTCTGACTACAGCCTGAGAATTGCTAGCCTTTTTATTTGTATCCTATGTCACATTAATAACAATTGTAATTATTTTTTTACTTAATCTGCTAAAAATATTAATAACATAATTAAATCAAGTGCATCCTGCAGCAATGAATTCTGCAGGTAAATTGTATTGTCTATATCCTGCTGCTGGAAACAATGTGAAGTGTTCAAATTTCAAGTAATTGGAAATGAAGTCCTCATTTACTGGAGTAAGCTTTCTCCATGGTGGCAGTACTTTGCTGTATGCTAGAATCCTAGAGCCCCAGTTTTAACTGGAAGGGAATCTGGAGGTCTTGTAGTCTAACATGATAAAGGTACTTGGGGATGTGTCCAGTTGAGCCTTGAACACTCCTAGGATGGCAATTTCACAGCCCCTCTGTGAATTTTCCAGTGAATTCTTCCCCCAAATGCTGGAATTTCTCATGTTTCCACTTGCCTATTACCTCTTGTCTTATACATGTGCACTTTTGAGAATTATCTGCCTCCATCTCCTCTCTATCCTTTTAGGTGCCTGTAGCTGGGAAGCAATAAGGACTCCCCTGAGCCTCCTCTCTGTGGGCTCCCCAGTTCCCTTAGTATTTCATAGGTATATTGAGAGCTGCCTCACGAGGACCTTGTCTGGCTCCTTCAGTGCCTTTGGATGCCTCCAATCTCATGGATTCACTTATGTCCAAATTAATTAAGGGATTCCTTCCCTTCATCTCTCTACAGCAAGTATTGCTTCACTCTCACAGTGTGCTAGGAAGCTTAGGGACTTGGAAATCCTCAGCACAAGCCATTACATGGGAAGGTAAACTGCTCTTTTCTATTATTTTTAAATGCCTTCCACAGAAGATACTTGGGAATCTTTACTGTCCCTACTTTTCCAGATCATATCTTCACCTCTGTGTGCACTTTTTTTTCACCAGCGCTAGTAACTATCCCAATACTGTGAGAATTTCTTGGCTGAGACCAGTCAGATAAGGTAAGGGGAATAGGTTTGCCATTCTTGCAGAAACCCAGACTGGCTAGGTTGCACCTATGTAGCTTTAGTCTCTTTTTTCTGTGGTATATTGACAAGTGAGGGTCCACTGGTGTATAATGCTGAAATAAGGAAGTACAAAGGTAGCCTTTATCCTACTGGAGCATCCTTCTTTCTCCAGACTTTCCATTATGCAAAGGTCTTTATGTGATCTGAGCTATTATTTTGTAAAAAAAAATCAGACATAATGGTACTTTCTGGTGTGAAAAATATCAAGCAGTATGTTGCTGGTGCTAGAAATTTGTTTGTTATGTTTCCTAATGCAATTAATCTCTTTGATGTCAGAAGTGGAACATATGAATACTGTTTTAGTCTCTTAGAAAAGCAGAAACAATGTTGGTCTGACATCTGAAGACAAGTAAGAAAGATGAAATCATTGTCTTTTTCTGTTCTTATACTTGCACTGCTACTTTTTTGTCTTGTATACCCATCATAGCGCTTGAATAACCTGTATTTCTTCTTATCTGTTTTTCTTCTGTTTGCCTCATGGTTTAACATAACTGCCCACACCAACATAAGGTAGTTACGAAATTCAGAACATCAGGTAGAAAGTTCTCAGATAACGTCTAGCTGTTTTTTTATACAGGGTGGGTACATATTAAAACTGTCTTAGAAATTGTTATCCACTACTGCTTAATTTCTCTGGTCTTCTTTATCAAGATTTCCAAGAGACAGGGAAAGTTATATTTAAAAAAATGTTCCTGTGTACATAAAAATTGTGTAAACATCTGCTAGTTTTAGCAACTCTCTAGAGCAATCAGCCTCTCCAGCCTTGAAAGCTCTTTTTTCTTCAAGACTCATTAGTCACATAACTTGGTAAAGTTTTAACTGGTTTGGAAAGATGCCATAGCACAGCAAAGTTCATGGTGAGGAAGTTTTACTCTGAGCACACCATTTGCACAGCACTTGAGCAAGATTGTAACACTGGACATCAGCAGAGGGGATGTTTTTTTTCCCTGCTTTATTCTTTCTGATGGAGCTTACATTTTGACCCCAGAAGTGGACTCACTTTCCCTGAGAGTGAGTTGGCGCTGTAACCTTTTGACCTCTGACTGCATGCTCTTCTGTGTTTGTGGAGAGCTGCTTTACTTGTCAGTTGAATGGGAGGAGGACTAACACTTTACCCAGTTGGGAGGTGCTGGAAAGCATTGTTACTCAGGGTCCTGTGTCACCAAGCAGAGCCATGTCAGATACCTGCCTTTTGAAATACCATGAAGACTCATAAACTGCTTTGAACTGTCCCCGTGACAGTCTCACTCCTGAACTATGTAATTTTTAAATACCAGTACTGTTGACAGAAAAGGAACACTTTGTAATTTGAGAGGTTTAGGCTTCCTCCTAAAAATCTCCTAAGTCAGTAATTTTTTTTTTATGAAACTGCATTGTTTAGCTTCAGTTACATTCACTAGTATACTTCTATCCTCACAAAATGCAATTCAAAATTTTTTAATATATCTAATGTTTTTGCAAAATGATTTTCTCTATGAAATGCAGTCTTTCACTGAAAACTATAACTAACTATAGAAAAGCATAATTTCTAAAATTACATGAATAATGCAGCAATGATTCAGACAGATTTTTAACTCTATAATGGCTGATCAGAGTTTAGGAGTAGACCTATCTTCAATACTGCAATAATAAGCAGATTTCAGTTGTAGGCCACAGAGATCAATCAATGTTTTCCAAATTTGAGGACCAGCATGTAATATGTAATTTAGGTACTGGGAAGCTTTTTGGTATGCAAAATGAAAAAAAAAAATTTCCTCGTGCTGCCAGTTTTCCTCATCAGTTTAATATTCCACTCAACTTTTAAGGTGTTTAAAAGCCAAAATGTGGAAAACGTCTTGCTGAAATTAAGGTTAAAATTCAGAATATGTTAGGAAAGGGCCTTTTTGGCTGCCCTTAGATTTCAAATTCTGTAGCAGTGCCCTGAAGTATGGTGGTTTGAACAGACTAATTCTGAATCAGATATTTTTAAGCATGTTCACATGCAGAACTGCGCCACAAGTACAGGCGGTACTTGGGGTTATGATGCGACTTTGCCTCAAGGAGAGTGTCTTTGCCATTCTGTCCTGAAAGCTCAGATCTGCAATTAAGGTTTTGAAGGAATCCTGTGTGGGCTGGGATGATTTGATTCCACCTCTTTGGGACATCTACTAGTGGAAAGTTTCTGTACTGTAAAAATAGCTATAGTCAGGGTAGATTCCCAAGTTTATCTCTTTAATTTGAGATGAAGAGACTTTTTTTCCCTGCTGGCATCTGCTCTGTTATAATACTTTATAAATATCAAGAAACATTTTCTTGTTGCTGTGGTCCTTGTCTAAGTAGTGTTTAGCAAAAGGAAATTATTTTCTTGGGGTTTTTTTTGTGGAGTAGCTCAAAATGATTGTTTGAAAAACCTCTTTTAGACAATGATTAGCTGAAATGATTCCATATTGTTCTATATCTACACATCTTTCTGCCATGGATCAGTTATTTTTTTATAGCTGATATAGTTCTGTGGGATAAACTGGCAAATGCTTTGCCACATCTAGATTTCACATTTCCTATTGTTTGCCATTCCATATTCTTTCTTTCTCTAATTATATGCAAGTACCAATTACTTGGCCGTTGGAGTTTTTCACAGTTAACCACAGCTTTTATGTTCAAATGACTTTTTACCTTACCACGTCCTCTTCTGTACATGATTATCAAAAGTAAAATGCCTCCTAAAGGATTAATTGAATGCATCTGAAATGTGATAAAATAGGCAATGGGCTCTGATAAAAGGAGCGCAGCTAGTCTGGAACATCTGTATTTATTCTACAACTGTTCTTCGCTGTGGGGACAACTGTTAGTCAACCTGACTTGGCACTGAATTGGTCTGTGAACACACACACAGCTGTGACAGACCTCTGATGCTGGTTGCTTCTGGTAAGGGGCAGTACTGAACAAATATTATAAGGTCTTAATGTGTCATAGGTAGGTTTGCAAATATATATCTACTTGTGCCCTGAGGTTTTCAGCTAATTTGCTTGCAAGCCTTAGTGGGTATTTGTTTTCATTTTTAGTTGGCGTAAAGCTTTGATAAATCTGACACCATGTTCATTACCAATAGTAAACAAATAAAAGGCTCTTTTTCTCCCTGCTAGACTTAAAGTTGGTATTTGAAGGACATATAAATGAATATACATATTTTAGTGATTATATAAACAAGCCTGAAATACAGTAAATCAGATGCAGCAGAAAACACTAAAGTAAAAAAAAAGGGGAAATTTTTCCCTGTTTGGTCTCCCTGTATAGGTCATCTAAGTAAGCACTGTTAATATATCAATCCCAGCTCTTTTGCCTACTTAATTGAGTCAATGCCAATACACTATGTAGACCATATGCATAACTTTTCAGAGTTGCTATTCCTCAATTATATAACTGTACTAATTTTGTTAATACAGTCTGTGGAGAATCTGAAAATCTAAGATTATTGTAATATCAATATTTTGCCATTGCCAGATCACTGGAGACCTATGCATTTAAATAAAGTCCATGAACTTTAATAAGACCAAATATTTCTTCTTCCTCTGCTGCACTTCCTATTGACTAATAATTCAGATATTTGGACATTGCAAGCAAGCTGGAAACTCTGCTTGTGCAAAAGAGGATTACACATCACAAATGAAAATATAATAGACAATGGGGAGGGCAAAAGGAGGTATGGAGAACACTGACTAGCAAACCATTCCTTTTCTGCAAGGGTAGGATTTGAGTTGTGTAATGTCTGCAATCTTAGGCTCTATTCACAAAGCACCATGTAGCACTTGAGTCCACTGGCAGGCACTTCTTCAGTGGTTTAAGTCTGTTATTTACAATGCTGTTAAACCCTGTCTTACCCAGCAAATAAATGCAATGCTTTACCTGCTTAAAATTAAATGTGTGTTAGTGCTTGGTAGAGCAGGGTCAAGACATACAGCATGCAAATCTAATATCTGCTGTCACTGATTACAATAAATTTATCTTATCTTTTTGAGGATTTGTTTTTTGTTTTCCTTATGTTTTCAGATTTCTTAATTGGTTCATGACTCTCCTGTGGTTCGACCGCAGGGAGGTTTGTGTTGTCACGTTTGGAGGCATGGGTATTAGTTTGACAAGTCACCCTGCAGGTCTCTTGATACTTCCTTATTTTCCATGTGTCATGAATTAGATGTTTTGAAGATTAATTTCAAACAAAACAGCTTATTTAATTTCCCTTC
Organism: Illadopsis cleaveri; assembly: GCA_013399915.1. NCBI lineage: Eukaryota > Metazoa > Chordata > Aves > Passeriformes > Timaliidae > Illadopsis > Illadopsis cleaveri. The sequence continues at coordinate 213,123 of VXBB01011833.1, forward strand.
AGGAGCAGAGGATCTCTTTAAAACAAAGCTCTTATTCTCCCCATCAAAACCTGCATGATCCCTTTCCTCTTCTTATAGCTAATTAACTGGTATAGCTGCAGGATTTTCCCGGTTTCAAGGTAAGTTGTTTTCATTGCAATTGTGTGATTTTATCATAACTGTAAAGGTCTGTCAGTAGTCAGTATTGAAAAGGCATCCTGATTTCTTTACCAGTGCGTATATTTTAAAATTATCTCTTTGCATTGATATTACTACTGAAGTCAATTTCTTCTAGATGAAAGAAAAGAATCTTAGTTTAAATTTTCATTAAGTGTAGCTTCTTATCTGAGGATTAAGTGTCACTGGGAGAGTTTTATTATCACCATAATTAAGGGTGAAGAAGTTAATTATTCCTGTTTTAATGTATCTCTATATGGGCTAATAGAAGTGTGTTGACTTCAGTATGGAAATTTTAAGCTGAAATCTAAAAATAATAGAAAAACTGTGGGCAAAGGTCAAAAAGGATTTTTTTAGGAGGAAAATGGACTGTAACAACAACTTGCTGGGACTGTAGCACAAAAAATGGGTTAAGTAGGGCAAGAACTGAAAACTGGTTCAAGAACAGGAAATGGAAAGAAGAAAACTGTGAAGGATAATTTTTCATTTCAGATGCTAGCCCTCTTGATTGCCCTTGCTTTCTAAAGTAGCTGCTCACAGTTTAGTATTCTGTATCTTCTTTCAACCTGCTTGTGCTACGGGGACAGAGGTCAGTATTTCTGAGCAGGTGGGGTGTGCTGGAGTTCCTCCCCTGGCCCCCTGTTGCTCCGCACAGGCTGCATGGTGTGGCTGCTCTGTTCCAGCACCACGCTCCTGGCCTTTGAGCGCTGCATCACCTCTTGCAGCAAGGGCTGTGAGGGCACTGCCTTGGCTCTCCTGCTCTCAGCCTCGTGCCTGCCCTCCACTGAGCCAGAGGAAGGATGTAGGCTCAGCTACTTCATTCTCTGAGCATTATTCACAGAAGCTAAAGGGAGGAAAGGTCTCTCCTTTCCCAGTGTTTCCACGAGGGCTTTTTGCTCGTGTTTTCCAGATCACTTAAAAATTGTTCTTTTGTTTTAGGTGGTTTGTTTCTGTCTCCCTGGGGAAATACAGAACACATTCTGGCAAATTTCTTGATTTTCAAATGCCTTATCTATCTGGGTTTTTGTTTCCTGCTCGTTCTTTAATTTCCAGAGAAACAATTTCATTCTTTGGTGTGTTCTCTGGTGGTTTGCTGTATTGATTGTCAGGATAAACCTTTGGAGCAAAGGCTGCTCTGTTTGTCTTTTGCTTAAGCCATGCCAGGTGCTTTTGCTGTCACAATTCTATTGTTGTAGTGGCTGGGTCCTTCAGGGAGCAGAGATTTTACAATTTTTCTTTGTGGAGTTCTGGTGACATTAGCAGGTGTATCTCTGTTTACAGGGATACTGTCTGGGTAGTTTGCACCTTCCTTCCTTCCTTTCTGAAGGATATTGCCTTCTCATTATAGTTTTCTCCAGTAAATCAAAGCAATGTATCTTCAACTACTGAATTCCTTCTGAGGAAGAGAGAACAGCTTGCAAACACCACTCTTTTTTCATTGTAGAATTAGACAACAAGAGCTGGAAATACTTTATGAGGCCCTTAAAATTCCCCTCTGTCCCTGGAGGTTTATGTGGTTTCTATAAATACTTAATTTCTTTGCTTTGCTTCAGATATTTGGCAGTTAAAAGGCAGGGAAGAGCCCAGATTAGTGTGAGATGTTCTTATTAATTATTCCATGGAAGGATATTTATACTCTTTCTTAAAAACTTTGGTTGGACTCCATGCAAAACAGGAGTGGAAAGTTTGGAAGCTTTTAAGTTGCCTTTGACCAAATAAATGCCATACAGTTTTTGAAAATACATGGCTTTGTTTTTTCATTTTTGTCTACTGCTTGAAAATTGTGATTTCACTCACTAATGACCGTTTTTCAGAAATTATTAATGAATTTTATGGGACTGACTCTTAAATGTCTGAGTCAGGAAGAATTTGGTGAAAGTCTGGGAATTAATAGCAGCTTAAAACTGTGTATGTCTTAAATGCATGGAAGCAAATGAAATGCACTGTTTAATTATCCACTGGAAATCAGGGTGCAACAGATGCAACCCAAACTGGTTTATAACTCTCATAGGGTGTAATTTATCTCTATAATGTGCATAAAAGGTACCATAGAGAAAGAAAATTGATGAGGAAATTCTGAAATGTTAAGATTATTTCGAAGCTGTGAATCCCTTTTTTATTTTTTCTGTGAGAGCCTGAGTACTTAGTAATTACTTAGTAATATCCATTTCTGCCAATTGCATCAGACAGGAACGCTCATTATCTCACTTCATTGCAAAATTTAACACAGATAAAGCTGTTTAGTTAAAGCCACACTGAAATATTCCTCCCTCACCCTTAGGCTCCTTCCAGTTGCCATCTGAGGATGCTCATCCTCACTTTTCCAATGTGGACCCAAAGCTCCTTTGTCCCAGCTGGCAGTGGCACCAGAAGCTGACAAAGCTGACACATTTACTCCCTCTTGGCCCTCTCTTCTTACCTGGCTTCTTGCACCGCTCTTAGACTGATTGAAACAAACATGATCACTGAGACAAGTCTGAGTATGTTTGATTATTTGGCTGCTGCTTCAGAAATGAAGGTTTTTACTCACCAGACAAGACAGGTGCTATTTTCAGAGTGGAGAAGTGCTCTGCAAACCCAAGTCTGACTGAGGAAGCAGCAAGGAAATCCCCTCCTTTGCCCTCTCCAAGCCTCGCCTTTGGCTGTACAGATAGGTTCTGAAGTTCGCGCTTGGAAGGCAGAGCAGGCAATCTGCTGCATGTACTGATTAGCCCTCAACCCTTTTGCTGTTTGTATGCACTTAATTATTTTTTGCTGGCAGACACACAGAGTTCAGCATCAGGTTTCACACACACATGCTGCTGTCCCAGAGGATTCGCAGAGCGGGCTGTCTTGCAGCTGCTGCATTTTCCACCAGTTAAATTGACAGTTACCTACTGTGTGGAGTTGCTAGGAGAAGGTGAACAGTCATCATTACAGCATATTCCTTCAATAACAACCTGTAGCGCTCACTGATTTCTCTTCTGCAGGGATTTAAACATGTCTTTGCTACTGACTTAGCATTTGTACAGTCATATTTTTATTGGCAGGCTGGTAGATATTTATTCAGTAAGAAACAATTCAGGATCAACTAAAGAGAGGAAAGCTCTGACATTTGAACATACACTCTTTTTGTAGGGTGATGTGGTTTATACTGGCATCTACCATCTGCTTTCCTATTGCAGCCTGTTTCTCCAACCTGCAAAGCAGAAACCAGCCTTTCTTTCCTTCTGGATTGTTAGAGCCATGCACATTTATCCTGCATGGCAATGAATTATAGTCCATTTTAAGACTCTTTTGTGCTTCTGTGTGTATTCCTACAGCAGAAAAAGTGCATGAGAAAGGAGCTTGAGCAGTCAGTAGTATAAGTAGCTGGCTCTCCTGTATGGATTAGACTCGTGAGGTCAGAGGAGCTGTGTGTACTTGCTCTGTGCTTGGGGGGGGAAGAGTGGAATTGTCTGTCAAAGTGAATAGCGATTCAGGCAGGATCGTCCCTCAGCTGTTGTAATTCTGATGTGTTTTGCTACGACAGCAGCTACTGTCTAACATGCGTGGATCTTCTGAAATTTGTAGTGGACTAAGGACTGCTTTTGCTTGCTGCTGAGCCTGACTGTAACTGTATCGCTGTAGGACAATAACGATGGGGGCTCGAGCGACAGAAACAACCCGGGAACTGGAAAGTGCCTCTGTACAGTACCAAATAGGGGGACATACAGAGAAAATGTGGCAACGACTCAAAGGAATGTGAGTAGCTTGTCTCCTTGGCTTTTGTTCTGTTCCTTGGGAAAGATAATTTTCTCCTGTTTGTTAAAATGTCTAATTAGCAAACGGGAGTTATCTTTAAGCTGTGAACAGTATTTGCTCCCACAATACAGTACATAATTCTGGTTTATGATGGTACTTACATTAATGTCAGACTCTCTCTATTAGGTTCAGTCATCTCATTTAAAAGATGTATAATAAGTGAGAGTTATTATCCAAATTGAAATGCAGGTAAGTCCTTCCAAGTTAGTACTTCCATATCTGTGATATGATTTTGTAAATGTTATCTTCAGAATCAGCATTTCTGGAGCTGTTTTGTCGTTGCTGTCAGTATTTGTGGGTAAGTATACTATTGCAATTTTATAGGAAGTACTAATACTTTGCCTTTAAGACTGAAGGTAAAGCAGTCTATATTAAAAGGTGCTTAACTATTCGGAAGCTGCTATGTCTGTTTTTTGTCAATTGTTTTGGTGTTCAATAATGCTAGAAACTAATTGAAGGAGTATTTGAGGGGACCACTATGTATCTGCTGTGTCTAATGCACTGCTCTCAAATGCAATTTTCATGAAGACTTTCGGTGCAAATGATCGGTAAATAAACATCTGCAACCTGTCAGAGAGAAACTCTATCAAACTAGTGCATCTTAAACCCCTCAAATGTCAGCATCTCCTTTTCAGTATTTTCCAAGTTTTTCATCTGAAAGCTGATGTCAGGATGTTACAAATAAATACATGTTACACTTGTTGAAGCGAGGAAATGGCACTATTATTTTTGCTGGAAATATTTGTAATCATGGATTTCTAAAGGTATTCTATGGATGCTAAATAGTGCCTCGGCTGTTGAAGGTAAACAGATTATTAAAGTGTGGGGGATTAGATGCATTGACTATGGCACTGCCTGTGCATTGGGTAGAGACTAAAACTGGCTATGGGGAAGTGGATTTCCACCATCTACTTTCTTCAAAGAGAAATTGGCTTGCTTGATTGGAAAGTCACTTTTCAGGTGTGACTAGGGATTTATCATAACTTCTGTGATACTCTTTTGAAGGTTTGCTCTGAATCTTGTCATCACTTTGTTTAAGATAATGCACTTTGGGAAAAATGTCCCCATAAAATCTCAAAAGTGTTCATAGCAGAGCAAGTATTTGGATTATTTGATGATGTCACACATTTTGCCTTTGAGTTTCTGCTACCAGAGACGTCCATCAATTTGTACAGATTACCATTTGTGCAGGGTCTTAGTTGCTGTTATTGTTCTGCAAGTTCTCTCTTACCACTAGACTCTTGGGTTGAAATGTTTCCTTTCAGCTACCTCTGGAATGGTACCATTAAACAAACTAATGCAGATAACTAAACATTCGTGACACGCAGTACAAGAGCTTCAGGAAATAAGATTCATGCTTCTTTAAGAGTAGTTAAAATGATATTTGGAGTTTGTGGTATATCAATATAAAATGGAGCTTAAGTGTTTGGAAATCACACACCTTGTACAGGTTGGTGCCAACCTTGTGAATGTTGTGACAAGCTGATGCTAAAATACTTGTATTTAAAAAGAAAAAACAGGTTATATTATTAGACATGCTCAGCTGACTGTTTTTCAGACTTACCAATGGTTTCTTTTAAATCTTTCCATAGTCAATTGGAAATCACTGACTAATCAATATTATGAACATTGTATGGGGAATTTTTCTGAGTAGATATCAGGGCTCACTTTATAGTATAAGCGCCAGTCATTAAGGAAAAAGATTCATTTTGTTGATGAACAGATATCAAAGTAGAAGCATGTTTCTATGTGGCAGGGGAGAGGAACAGATAAGTGGGACTGCCAAATAATCTGACTTGGGAAGAATTTTTATAAACGGTCAGGAGAATTGTTTCATCTTAGAGATGGGAACTGTTAATGAAGCTATGTATGATGCCAAATTATGGAGCTTTTAAAGTAGTGTGCAGTACGATATTTACACTGAAGTCAAGACTTCATGGTTTGAATTATGAAGCTGAATCTGTTCTTGCTGATAGAGTCTTCAGACCTACATAATTTTCATGTGATTTCAACACAGTTTTACAGTATTTTGCCAGTCAAGAGTGCTGATTATCTTCTTGCAAGCAGGTCATTATTTCTGGAGGAATGTTGGATTCACCTAGGTAACTGTCTGAATAGTGTTCAAAAGCTGTACCATAGACCATTACTTAAAATTAGCTTTAATCTTCTGTTAGCGTTTCATCTTTTTTCATAATAGACTTTTAATTATGAATTTGGCAGCAGAAGTCCATTTAACCTCATGTCTTGGAGTGTTTTTGTTGTTGGTTTGGTTTTTTTTCTTTTTTGCAGTTATTTTTGTGAAATAGAGACTATTCTAGAAGATAGATGAGTTGAATGCACTTAAAGCTAAATGAAAATCCTTATTTGAATGCCCAATCAGAAAAGCTGCCTACTGTGGAAACTTGAATGAAAGGGCCTTTTTATAGGTTTTCTATTCTATAGGCTTTTATAGATTTTGCTAACCCAAGTGTTGCAATAAAGGCTGGGATGTTTGGAATAAAATTAAAATTATATATAACTTTTATTGGGTTTATGGTGCTTTACAGCCAAACTCTTACTTCTGTATGGCAATTAACAATCCCCCTCTGTTTTCCTTACACTGGAATTGCAGCAGTGCTGAAATTGAGGACATTTTCTGGCAGAGAAGATATTAATTTGAATTTCATAACTTGATCCTTAGCATTGGTGCTGATTTTAATTGATGCCTGAACGTATAAAACACAAGCTCAGTGAAACAAGATGTGTGAAAATGAGTCATGTAAATTTCTGTCTTGACTGTAACTTCTGGTTTTTGAATTAAGATATTTTGAGTATGCAGACTGCAAGATTTTAATGTTTTGTAGTTCATGGTGAAAGCAAAAACAAATAACAAGGAGCAGCTAAATAACTCATATAGTAGTGTGGCTTTTATAATTCTGTTACACAGAAGAATAAAAACAAAAGCCATTCAAGCCACTGCAGGAATTCCAGCTGAATTCCCTGACCAAAGGGGAGTGCTGTACACCTTCTAGTTCAAAAACCACCTTATCACAGCCCAGCCAAGGGGCTCCTTCTCAGCCTGTTTAAATGCCACCAATTACACCCTTTCTCCCACAACCTTTCATTCTCTATTGGATGGAATCTTACTTTAGACAGTAAATAAGTCTCCACCTTAAATATATTATGGTGTCAATAGATCCAGATGATTTGCTGCCTAGGAGTTTGTCTTCAGCTGCTGATTGAGCGTGGTAGGGAACTCAGAAAGAGAAGCAGCTTTTAGAAAACATTTTGGTTTGGAATGCAGAAAACCAGGTTTAAAGCAGAGGTCTTTATGCTTACTGGCCTTGCAGTGTTTAGTATTCTCCTTAATCTGCACATAGAATTAACTGTGCATTGTTCCTCACTGTGTGAAACCGTGTGCTGTCTGTTTAAGGTCTTTTGTCTTTTTGCCACTTCACTCCATGTTGACCCAGAACAGCCAGACATACCCCCCTAGATCCCCATCTTGTTTTATTTTGCAAGTGGACATCTTAGACACCTTTGCAAGTAGCTTCTACTATCCTCATCACAGCTGGACATCGTATTAGGGGTAGGTTCCCTTTCTAAGCTTTGTATTAATTTGTGAGTAACTTCATTTTCATAAATATCTGTATTTGCTAGAACTGTTTCTAATTGGCCAGAAAAATGTCTGAATGAGAAAAGTTGAGGTCCGAGGTTCCAGGTATCTGGGGACTTGAAATTCACGTGTGGTTGGTATAGACTACTTTATGAATTGTTACTGCTTTAAAATGAGAACATGTTATTATCATCACTGGTTAAAACTAATTTGGGCTAACTTCTATGGCAAAAGGGATTTGGAAAACAGTCATAAGCTTCTTTCCTTACCTTCTCTCCTTTCTTTTCCCCCACATTCAACATGAGACCCTGATTTGTGCAAGAAGGAGAGTCTGAACTGTTTTAGGCACTAAAAGGGACTGGCATGTGCACCCTGTTTGTTGATCCTGCAATGCTGCAATGACAAATTGCATGCATAAACATTTTGTAGAGACAAAAAGGGGCCTCAGTCATTGATTTGGGCAAATTTGATGTCAAAGAAAGTAGAAAAATGGCTTCCTGTGCACTTGCTCAATTATCAGAAGATAGAATTTTTTAAAAAGCATTGACTAGAATCCAGATTAGCAACTTAGTTAGGTCTAAAACAGACAAGAATGGGTAATTTTATTTAGAGAACAGTCACTAGGTCCATGGATACTGGTAAAAGAGTGGTAGAACAGTTTCCAGAACCAGGTATGACAGAGGTCTTTCCTCTATTTTTCTGAGTTGTTTGTTTACATTTTATTTTATGCTGTATTTAATGTTTGCTTATTGCCCTTGTTTCTATGGTCTATTTGCCTCAACTATGGTAGTTCACTAAAGCTTAACTGAAGAGATTATCAAAACAGAACATATTATGATGTAAAGATTTATAAATTTGTGAGTACTGAACAAAAAAAAAGGAGACGAGAGAGAATTACAGGTGGATACCTATGGTAAAAAGTAGCAAGACAGGAACTGCTAAACTACATCAGGAACAAATGGCTATATACTTCAAGTAGTTTTTACTTGTAATATTGCCTATTTTTACTTTCTTGTAATGTGGAAACTTTCCTATAAAGTCATAAGCTCTTAAAAATAGTCAAAATGACAGGTATTTCTAGGGGGACTTAAAGTAAAATTAAAGTTGATTTCAGAAATGCTCTGAACAGAAAATGGAAGGTATATGATGATTTTCCTATCGATTGATATGCATCTCATTAGTGCTGTAATTACAATAAGAATAGTTTTATTATAAATTGTGAACAGCTTCTTTTGCTTTTGAGACCTCAGTCTGTTTCTGCACCTGAGTAGTCTGGTAAACAATTTATAATTATAACTTTGTAGCTTATAAATATGTATCTAATTAAACATATGATGATTTTCAAATTTTCAATAGGTGTAGATTCTTAGCTAATTAACATTAGCAATTTAAAGAACTTTTTTTATCCAGTCATATTATTTTACTGTTAGAAAGGTGTTTCCGTTATTATCATATAGATAATAAGCATATAATAAAATTTCAAGTTCATACTAATTTTTTCATGCTATTTCTGGTATGTACCCATGCTGTTAATGGATTAGAATAAATGCTGATCCTCCAATTTGCTGTGAGGAAGTGAATTGCTGTGCTTGTAGAAAGCTGTACTAGAAATGACTGCAAATTGAAGGAGTGGTGCACAAACCATAATTTGCCTATGGTACCAGTAAGAACTGTGGCAGTGTGTTTACAGGTGTCTCGGTCCCTGAACAATACAATAAAACTGAGATTCCCCATTAGAGCTTGAAATGAACATGTTCATACATACATATATGTCCAATTAAAATTAAGTATTATATCTCAGGACAATGGAAAGGAGATTAAAGATAATGTTTTATGAAACTGACTACTAAACTGCAATTTAATTTCTCTATTCTGTATTTTTTTAGCATAGACACCTGACTCTACTTATGCTACATCCAACACTTCTAAAATTTCCTAAAAGAGACTTTCTGTGGCTATTCACCTTCTAATTGTTCTATTCAGATCTCTGCTTGGAAAGAGATTGTATATAATTGACTACACAAATAATTACTTTCCTCTTATTTTGAACTCCTGCCAACTCCTTGTGCAGGGGTCCTTGATTGCTGACCAATTATTATAAACGTTTCTTTAAAAACTTCATTCTCTAATTTAGCTGTTGCACATTGAGGCCTCCCACAGTTTTTCAGAGCTATGGGTCAAAACCTCAGAGTTCGTATGGCCCTCCCACATGTAACTTCCAGGTTCTGCTCCACCTCCACAACAGAGTGAAGTCAAAATATCTGGATAGGAGAAAAAAAGGCCTTTTGTTATGCTAATTACATAGAGTTAGAAAAATGCAAATGCCTAAATACTGAAATCACACAGTTACCGGTGGAAGTTATAATAAAAAATAGACATTCACCTCATACATCTGAAAGAGAAACATAACCTCAGGTTTATCAAAATTGTACCTGACAGAATTTTTCCCGTAAGATGTCAAAATAATCATTTAGGAGTGAACCCATCTAGTACTGTTCCATTTTGTTTGTGTTTTCCATCTGATCTGGCTTACTCCTGGTATAACCTCTGGAGGAGGGCTAGAACAATATGGTTGCAATTATTTCTGCTGCCATTTACTGGAGACTATTTGACAAATAAGACTGCAAAAAAGGTGTAAGATCTATTATGGTAGTGAGTCCTCCAGTACTGCTGTATTGTGTCTAACATGAAAGGTTTATTTTTGTCCGAACTATCCTCCAGACATTCAAATCCTTCCAAAAGGAAGGAAAATCACCAACTAGCCAAAAGGGCTAAGCTTGACCCACAGACTGCACAGTGATGGAGTTCTTTACTCCTTCTCTGGCAACAGCAGGCTTTTGGAGTTTTGTTTTTCCTTTACTGCCTTCCCATGCAATTTCATGACATACTTGAGGTCACCAATGCAATTTGTGGAACTTTTAAAACAAGGCTTCATAAAGAGGATCTATAGAGGCAGTCAGAACTTAATACAAAGTAAATCCTTTCATTTTACTAGGGAGATGGGGAAAACTGAGCAGTTATGACTAAAAGGAGAGAAAATTGCACTCTGCTGTGGTTAAGGCAAGCTAAACAGAAATTGAGTACATCACTTAAAAAGTTACAGCTGACAATGAAGTGACTCAGTTTTCACAGTCCATAAAGCTTTGCAATTAGTCAGGCAGTGCTGCCAGACTGAAGAAGCCAGCCTTCTCCCCGACCTCTCTTTTCTATTAAAAAACTGCTTAGTCTTGTGAAGAACTACTACATTCAGTTTCTGATAAAGGCTGCAGCTGCTCACAGCATAGACGTGCATTTCCTGAATACATATATGCAAGGAATAGTGATTTTAAAGGAGTATGTGACTTGCTTCGAAAAGCTTGTGTGATTCTGACTGTTGGCCAGCATATGTTATTTCATTTGTGAAGTCAAATGCTGTTGACATGATATTGTATTTATTCCTGTGGATTTTGCTAGAAATGTGATTTCCAAAGTGGTTGTTTTTCTGTGAGTGGAGTGAGTTTGTCAGATGTATTACCTCTAAAAAGACTGTTTTCTGCATGTACGGGGTATTAAGTTGTTTCCCATTATACATTCTTGCTTCCCAACTCTGCTGCCTCCATGCTCTTTTTGAGCTGTTCTAATGTCACTGGTTTTGACAGCCAGGGATTTCTTTTGTGGTAAAAACAGCAATAACTTTTTTTTTTTTACCCTTACTATAAACTTAAACTTTATTGGTTCCTAGGTTGGATTCCCTCTGTGTTTTCTTACCTAGTTACATCCTTTCAACAAGAGAGTTGTCTGAGGGTGAGACTACCTGAATGTAAAGGAGATAGTCCTACTTGGGCAGCTCTCTAAGAAAACAACCATGGTCTGTTGTGTTCCAAGTCCTTGATTCTATGACATTGTAAATCCAATACTAGGATACCTAGTATTGTATCAAAACATGACAGAAAACGTTGATCCAATATGAGCTTCTTCTGACAGTTCAATTTTGTTTCGGTATTTTTGAAAGGCTAACGTTGAACTGGCAGGTTTTATGGAGATAAGTACTGCCCACGTCACTCCAGAGTTGTTATGCACAGATAACATCTGTGCTTTTGTAGCCTACAAATAGCTGGCCTGAAAGAAGGCCAGTATAAACATCCGTGTTGTGTGCTCGGGCTAATTCAGGACAATTGTAATCATTTATTTGCACCTCAGCTGAATCACCGAAGTACTGCTGGGTAATCTATAACCAGCAGAACTGTATTCTATGTTACAGAACTGTATTCCAAGCCCCCCTGAGCCTATTGTTTACCTTGGCCCTATAAGGCCCTTTGCCACTACTGGCAATATCTCGTGGATCTGCAAAACAAAAAAAAAAAAGCTGAAAATTGCTTTATTACAATTTTTATTCTTCTTGAGGTGAATGCTCTGAGAATGAATACTCATTAGCTGCAGTTGTGCTGCTTATGATCTGTACATGAAGCTGGACTGTAATGAGATTTGCTATGGTTTATTTTGAATGAGTAAGAGAAGTATGCTCATCTGAGTCAGTGTTGTGAAATGACAAAAAGCCTTCCTGAGTTTCTTGTCTCTTTGACAATTTATGCAAATACGTCTGATTTTAGATGTTGCAGAAAAACCAGTATACCTTGAGGTATCATGTGCTGGAAAACATTAAAATAACATATTAACACTTTGTTTCAGGATTAACAGTTCTATAAATATCGTTCCAATGTAAAAAAAATAAAAGTGCTTTTTCTTGTCTTCTTCACTCATCTCATGTTCATAATAATTATAATTTAACATTTTTGCATGATTTTGTTGCTATATATTTAATAAGTTTTTCAGAATAAGAGATGGTTGAATTCCAGTTGTTCACCCTCCAAGCATAATGCAGATATTATTTGAAGCAGTGTTATTTAACTAGGAGCGATCTCAAGGAAGATGTTTGTCTGTACAAGTGCTTGTGCTCCATTATCTATTGTTTGACACTGGCTGCAGTTTGTTTGACCCAACTGTTCTCCAGACTTTTGGCGCCCCAGGAAAATAAGTAGCCTCCATAAATATTATGGAGACATTTAATTGTTGTGAATTTCTCTGATAAATAGTGTTTGAAGGCAGCTATGTTTGGATGGTTTACTCTTAGTTTAATTTATGCCAGAAATAAAGTAAAGAACAAACTACTGGGTAGAATTTGCTTCTTTCTTCAGTTCTTCTACACTACAGAAGTGTTCTACCTGGGAAATTTGAAATTAAACATAGTTTTTTTTCCTTCTGTGTTGTCTGCAGAATTTATTGAAGAATTAACATCTAACATGATGCTTACCAGCAGTTCTATATTTTGTATTTTTAATTATTGTCTTTTGAATAGTTTTTTTGTTTGGTTGGTTTTGGTTTTGAATAATTTTTTTTTTGGTTTTGTTTTATTTTGCCATACCTTGGACATCTCTTAATGTAATTCTGTAGCTTTCTTTTGCCATTTTACTAAAGACTTGATGGAGATTTGAGTATTTTTCTTCTAAACTGAAGATTTTTTATTGATTTCACTTTATTAACTAATCTCAAATACACTTAAAGTAACTCAGATACCTGTTTGGCAGAAATGCCAAACATACCAAGCTCAGCTGGAGCTGCAAATTGTTCTCCCTTTTTGACAGTTCCTTTATATCTTTAGTGTGTCGTTTGCTGATGTACAGGCAACTGCACTGCAAAGAGCATTGCATCATTGGCATTAATTTCCATTAGGGTGGGCTGGAATGCAGAATTCCTGCTCTGAAGAATACATTAAAAAAAATTGGAAAAGGCCACCAATATTAAAGGCTCAGAAGAATGAGTATTCTGAAATGTCTTTTAAAAACTTTGAATGAGTATCTCTTTCTGACTTTTCAACTTCCAAACCCTTAAACTGAAGTGGCAGCAACCTGATTATTTGAAAGCTGCTTGTCCTAGTCCCTGTGCTGCCAAAGATGATCTGAGCTCTGAGAAATCCAGAGGAATAGTTACGTATAGTAAAGAAATCTCTGAGATAGATATAATTTTATAAGCAAAGTAAGTTGTGTATGAAATCTGAAATTTTCCATTGAAGAAGTTGAATTATAAAATTACTGACCAAATCTGATTTACTTATTTTCAACCTAACTAGAAAGACCTTGGATTTTATAGCTAATTGAAATTTGGATGTTTCTCTTTCATAGAAAACTGCTGAAGTATCAGAGAAGGTTCTATGTTTCAATAGCTACCAAGACATGCTCACCAGCCATAATTCTGTTAAAGTTTACAGACCAGATTTCTGGGATAAATCTGTAACAGTCAGTGGCAGTAAGACAGAGATAACCTTTTCCCTGGCATACTCTGCTGTGACAAGGAATCCCTGTTTTAGTATTTTATCTTCCTTGAACAGGCATTATGGGTCTTCATTCTAAATAATTGGAACAAAGATGAGACTTCCAATTATTTTACCTGTGAGTATTTGAAATTTGTCTCCATCTCTTAATTCAATGCATGTATTTTGTGCCTTTAACACATACATATAACACTTTATTATACTATGCTGGAAAGTGTTGAGTCCTTCCTTGATGTTTCTGTCCTGAACACTCCTCAGAATTGGCTAACTATCTTGATTTATTGAGTGAAATAGTACACTTACCTCTGGAAGGAAAACTGCAATCATTGAATGATAGAGAGTATTAGAGTGGTGTGTATATATGTAAAAGCAGTGAAAAAAATTATAATCTTCCAAATAAGTTTATTTCTACTGCGTCTGATTGATATAAATTTTATTCTTACCTTAAAGTGTGGTAAATAGAAAATTTGGCTTATTTCGACCTTTTGATTTTGGAGTTCCTTTCTAAGCAGATTGATTTAATACTGCTTGTTTCTCTAAAATATTAAATATTTGTCAAAGACATGTCAAAATGAAGAATGGTAATAACATACACATATAAATAGTTTAGTGATAATTGTGAGAAAGCTTTGCCTTCAAGTGATAAATATTTAATTCTGTTTTTAGTTATTTCCTTGGGTAGTTCAGTTAGCCATTTTCTACTTTGTGTGAGCTACACAACAAAATGGGATTCCCTCTCCACTTGATTGATAGAAAATCTCTGCTGTTCCAGAAACATTTAAATATGCAATGTTTAAAAGTAACTAGGCGTGAAAGTGTTAGGACTTTTTGTTTCCATACATTTATAAACTTATATGGGTAATTGTATTCCTGGCTTTCTAATTAAAAAAAACCCAACAACTTGATGCATACCTAGAGACTTCTTGGTAAGAAATAAAAACTTGGTAATATGTTTCCGTGAAAGAGAAATAACGTTTCCAAGAATTCCAAATGGACAGCTCATGAACACTTGGGGCCTAGGCTTTATGATCCTTAATTCTAGTTTAATATACCAAAACTTTCCGTTTTCCTTCACCACTGGTGTACTGAATGTGGTTCATATACTGTGTGAAAGTGAACATTATCTAATAGAAAAATGGTTTAAGTTCAAAGCAGATAAGGACAAAATGGTTTGAATATGATTGTACAAAACCTGCAAGTCTGTTTTTAGAGCTGGATACAAGATAAACACTCAAAAGATTGTGAGGGATTTTTGAGAGTTTAAGCTCAATCCAAACTTTGAGTTGCTCCTATTACTGTTGGAGCCCAAACCGAAGTTTGCGTTTAAACATGGAGAGCCTTTTAGAAGACAAAATTGTTGATAGATGTAATACAACTTGGTCAATATGTCTACTTATATAATATAAAAAGAAAAAATAAGTATGGTATTAGAGTTCTTAAAGAAAATCTTACTTTGGTTTAATCCTTGTAAAAAGAAAAAACATGGCCTAAGATTTTAATATTACCAAATCCTGAAAAAAATAGTTGGCTCAGGTGGACATAAACCATATGGAGCCAGCGCTGTCATCTGTTTTTCTGCCTTGACTTATGATCAGCTTTGACCAGATAAATTCTGGATACAGGTTAAGAGTCAACCTTGTCTTAGTATGAGGTCATATTTACCCTTCTAGTGCTGTGCTCATCTTCTTCTCTGTAAGACAAAGAGCTGCATCCAGAATACTGTTTGTAATATAAAAATATCTTTATGTTCCAGTAGAAGTTCAAAGCAAAATGTGGAGTGGAGAATGAGTTAATGAAAGTATATAATTTCCTATGAGTTTTACCTTAGACTTTTTAGTTTAAAAGTTCAGACTATTTTCATCATCAGTTCAATGCTAAAATCGTCTTGGTTTAAGAGAGAAGAACTCAGAAGTTGCAGAATTCTTGAATCATGTTACTAGTTGGAGAAACATGGTTATTAGCAGAATTTGATTTTTAAATACTTTTCAACATTTATATATCAAATGCAATCTCAAATGCATTTTTAGCTTGAATAATCAAGGGAATAGCATGAAACTTTATGCTTCATTTTGTACATCAGCTTCAGTAGAGGAAGATTTCAAGGGGAAGAATCTCAGGAAAAGGTAGAATTCTTAGTGGTTTTAGAGATTTACTGTGTTCTTTTTGTTCTCAGTAATGAAAAACGGTATTGCAGTTTTACATATGGTGACTGAATTGAAATAGACTCAAAAAATACTGTGTAAAGCTCTATAACGGCAATGTAAAGTGACAACAGATGTGATTTCTCACACTAAAATGTATTCTTATCATTTGACAACGATTATCATTATGATGATACTCCTGGCATGGAACTGAATTTTTTCTACATTGTATAAGCTATATTAAATCTGTCTTTAGCTGGCAACCATGCCTTACTGAAGTTGGCAGAGTACCACATGTATGGGATAAATTCCAGCTTTCTATATAGGCATGATTACAAAAATCTACATATGATGCTTCACTTCTGAAAATTAGTTGATGGTTTTCACAAAAGGCTGCTGCATAATGTAATTCCGAATCTCAACAAGAAGTACTTCATGGCCCAGCTATGGCTCTGTTTGCTCAGTCATCTGCTTTTATTCAGTCCATTATGATCTAATAATATTTAAATGCACTCCAGTTCCTGGCTGTACTGGGGCTTTGTGGTTCAATCTGAAAATCTTTTAGATTTACAAGACTGCAGTTCAGACATATAAAAAATGTCAAGATCTAACAATCAATTTTTTCCTTCAGGTACAATGTGTGTTTTACTACAGATTTTTCTGAAATGAACAGCATGAAAAAGGTTTGGGGTTTTTGAATGAAAAATATAAAAGATATGTAGTAGTTTTTGAGGAATTATTAAGATAATAATGTTGAAGTTGTGTCTGTAGAGCATAGACCATAGAACTTCAGCCTGTGATTTCTCAATCCAGTCAATAATCAAATAAAATTAGCCTTGGTCTGGTCTCACTTAAACCAGTATAATTGGACACTATTGAATTACAACACAATAAATGAGACCTCAAAATATATTTACTTTATTGTGACA
This sequence comes from Illadopsis cleaveri, assembly GCA_013399915.1. Taxonomy (NCBI): domain Eukaryota; kingdom Metazoa; phylum Chordata; class Aves; order Passeriformes; family Timaliidae; genus Illadopsis; species Illadopsis cleaveri. The sequence continues at coordinate 230,034 of VXBB01011833.1, forward strand.
AAAGAGCACAGTATTTCATGGATGCAGTGGAATTTGTCTAAGGTTTATTGGTAATTCCTTTTAATGAACACTGGGCTGTGTCAAGCATGTTACAGTTTTCAGAGTTAATTCTTAGTGGATATGATTCTTATTTTCTTAATTGCTAAGTGAACAAATCACCTGATAGAACAAGAATGATTCCCTGAATCACCTTTTTTTTTCCTCCTTTTTTTTCCCCCTTCTCCTAAGGGAAGAAACATGTTTACCTCCCTTTGTCTATCACTTGGCTGCAGCTATAGTAGTAACACAGAAACAGATTGCACTGAATTTGCTATTTATTGCTCTGATTTTGGATTTTTGCCACTCTCACTAATGAGCTATGTTTTTGCAGATAGACAAATTAAGGATGGGCTCCTCAGCTCACATGCATTCAGTTGTATCCCAGTTTGTCATTAAATTTATTTTTTAACAATAAAATCAGCAGATTGTAATTTGTATTATGATTATCACAAGTAGATCTCACCATGTTTAATGCAACTGTGAAGATTGGAAAGTGCAGATGAGGGGAGTTAGACCTTGAAAGAAAAAACCAGTTGCACAGCATAATCTAAAATTTTATTTTGGCAGTTTTTCTGTAGTGATTTGGGGAATGCAAACAGCGGAAAAGGGAGGGGACAATTTTATCTAATATCTGCTCCACTCAAACCAAATAATTACATTGCATTTCTTTCTAGTGCAACATTCAGTTAGCACGACAGGCACGAGATTGGACAGTATTTGGTATAATAGTAGAAGTATCTACCACATTAAGTGATGAAGTCTTAAATGTTGGACTTGTGTTTTTACGGGTAGCTGAAGTCTTCTTGGGATACACTCATCACTCCTAAAAGTGTTTAATGAAAGTTAGAGGCTTTGTTTTTTCTCTGTTGAGTTGCCTCAGAGGAAAGTGTCAGAAGCACAAAAGCCTTTGTTGCTTCACTTCATGATTAAATACAGTCTTCCCTATTGAAAGAACTCTTTTCTTTTGCATTATTATCCTGTTACAAAATGTCTATTCTCATCACAAATATTTCAGTTTCTCCATTCTTCCCTTCATAATTAACACTGAAAGCCTAACATTGTGAGTCTAGAAGCTGCCATTTCTTCATGTGCAAAGATTTAAGCTCAGCAGTTACATATGTAAAAGAGATATTTTACTCAGTAAACGATCACATTACCAAAGGTAGACTACTAATAAGCAAATGTAGGCTACTATTTTTAATTTAAATTTCATTATCCACAAAGCATCAAGGCCTACATAGGTAATTGCAACTCCCCAGATTACCTTATCATTGTAAATGGACTATGAAACTGAAAATGTGGAGAGGTGTTATCCAGGAAACAATATATTACCAATTATGGTGAAGTGATTATACAATCATAATACTTCTATTCAGGCCTTTGTGCTTCAATTGAAAGTAGCTTTTTTTCTGTTCACATTAACACTTTCCTAAAGGATTAAGAAATCTTAAAAAGGTCACATTTATACTGTGGGAAAAATTAACACCAGAAATTATCCCACTTATCTGTGGCAGCTTCAGTTCACAGCTTTGAATTCGGTGACATGTGCTTTCTTCAATAGTCAAGCTATTTTCTTCTCACTTACTTCCTCAATCTTTTTTGGAAAGAAGAGTTACCTTTAATCCAGATTGTTTGTAGGAATCCATGGGATTTCAAGGATTTGCCTTATTGGCAGTTAAATGGATAATGGATGTGGCATGGAGTAGGAATGAACTCACAGAGCTGGGGTGTAAGTATTAATTCACAGCCATAACTGGTGTACTGAGAAATGAAATCCCTAAATTGTATCAAAAAGGTTTTCCCTCCATGAAGCTGAAAAACACAAGGAAATGTTGTGCCAGTGCTGTTCACGGCAAAGCCAGTGCTGAAGCATTGTTAACAAAACCACGAGATTGCTTCTCTCCCCCCGTGCAATCAGAACAATAGAAAACACAGAATCAAAGATGCAGTGTTTTATGTTTGTTTGGCACCATGCTAACTTAATCAAGAATGAACTTGCTCAAGGATTTTTTTTCCATAGAAATAGGACAACAAGCCATTCTGGTACCACTCCCAGAGTATGACTCACAAAGAGAAAGGAGCAGAGAAAGACAGCAATTTTTTCCTTTCACGAAACCACTCACTTCCCTGCAAGGTTGTGCACTTGTTTTTGCTTTTAAATATGTTGCTTCGGTTCTTTTCCTATTGATGTTTGAAAAATTAGTCTTAAAGATAGATGATGTCAGTGTTGATGGAACAGGTAGTTATCCCCCTCCATTTTTGCTGAAAGATGGATGCTACATTCTATGTTTAGTCACTTCAATGCAATGTGAAATCCTGACATGATTGCAGGTTCTTGTGGCTCTTTACCAAATGAGTTTGTTCTAGCAAGACAGACCAAATGATACCAATAAATTTTCTCTCATCATTCATTCGTTAGTGTTAAGAAGGATTGTGATGCATAAGACTTCTCTTGATAAAATTCTTCTCACTCAAGCTAAAGCCAAAAGCTAAATTTTCACTTCATTTTTTAAAAAATCAGTTTCTAAAAAATATACTTAAAAACTCTGAGAAGGATTTTTTGTTTACTTGTTACAGATGATTAGGTTACAAATGAATGAACTTACCTTTAGTTACAGTTACTTGGTAACATTAGGTCACTGTTCCGCATTCTTGTTACTGTCATGTTTCCTGTCTGCTGAAATTCATTATCACAAAATCATGGAATAGGAGAGATTGGAAGGGACCACACTGGGTCATCTGGTCCAACCTCTAAGAACCCTCCTCAAGCAGGCATGAGGAGGGCACAGGGCACCTAGAGCACATGGCACTGGATTGCATCCAGAAGATTCTTGAGTGTCTTCAGTGAGAGAGATTCCACAACCTCTGGATGGTCTGTTCCAGGGCTTGGTCAACTACACAGTAAAGAAATTCTACCTCATGTTCAGGTGGAGCTTCCTGTGCTTTAGTTTCTGTCCATTGCCTCAAAAAATGTTAAATTCTGTGTACTTCTTACTAGATAGTAAATGGTTTCAAGGTTGGACAGTTCATGAATTTTTTACTTATGTGTTACACAATCAGTTAATCTGGAAGCCAGTAAGGCAAATGGTTATTGTTTAGTTCAGGTGATTTATTCTAATGGGACCTGCCCAAGTCCACCAAGCATGGGAGTGCTGTCTTGTTAAAGATGATCATATGCAGGGGAGCAAGTTCTGAAACCTCTCCTTGTGCTCTTTGCTCTAGTCTCCAAACAAAAGATTCTGGATAGTGGCCAGACTAGGAAAGTAAGTCTGTAGGGTTCACAAAATTAATATTTTAGTCTGATATTTGCTGATCTGCTTATAAAGACAGTGTTTGCAGTAGGGAGTTTTTGTAGTGGTTATATGTGGGTGCACCACGACCTTTCACCCTCTGCAAACTCATGTAGACTTATATCTCATTGCTGTCTAGCTATTAATTGTATGTGTCTGTGAACAATGATGGCTTCGAGCACTAAGCTGTCAATATGACTTTCCCAGATGAACATCTGAGTAGGCGTAAATGTCATGATAAGCATGCTGCCTTCATGGATCACAGAAAGTTATTACCTCCTTTTTTGCTGAATCTTATGTAACTATACTTTTGGCTGATAAAGTAGAGTAAATAGTTTCTATTTTTCATAGTCAGCTATGTTAAACATGTATATATATGTAATCTGTGAAAATTCCTCTTTCCGATAGTGATATTTTTTCCTTCCAAATGCTTGTCAAATTTCTTGTCAAATCTGACTGATGCTTGAATGCTTTCAAGAATTTTGGTAAGTAAGGTTTATATACACCAATATCAATTCAAGTCACCAACACCAATTTGCCCTCAGAAACCACGGAGTAGTTTAATACTTCCTTTTACTAAAAAAACCCAAGTAAGAATAATCTTTAGAGGTAACATCACTGCATACCCCTGCTAAAAGTGTATTGGAGAGGCTGGACTCATCCAGTGTTTTGGAAAGCTATAATAAATTTAAAACACAGCATTTATATTTGTTTTGATTTTTTTTCCTGTGAGTTTTCTAAATTGAAATAGTGTTTGAACTATAATAAACAGCAGGAAAATAATATAAAATTATGGCATGAAATTGATACTTTAGACAAAACTGATGATGATGCCCTTCAAAAGTAAAGTGATGCAATCTCTGCAGTTAAGGTAAGTATTGTTAATGTAGACTAGCACAGAAAGATATTTTGTAGCAAAAAACACCCCCTAAACCAAAATGAGCATGATCAGTAAGCTCTTGTAAAAGCACATGTTATTATTATTTATAGAGACAGCATGTAAAAAGATTTAGGGTTTCTTGGGCTCTGTCCTCTGGGCTGTTTAGGTTCCAGGCTGCTGGTGTAGCTGATAGGCTGCTCTGTTGGTGGTGCTTCGCCCTGTGAGTCAAAGTCTTGCACATGTGATGAAATGCAGAATATTGATAATCAGAAAAGAAAACCAAACCCAAAACTTAAATGCAAGATGTTTGAGGAATTCATACATGAATGTACGGGCTGCCAGTACTCATTTTATTTAGCATTTACTGCTATTCCAAGCAGACACTTCTTTTAAAAGTTCTTTATTGTAATTTTTGTGTGGGGGAGTTTGTGTCAGGGTCAGGAGCAGATGTTGAAATTTCTAATCTCTTGTTAGATTGGTGCATGAAAAATATCAAGCAGTATTGCCTGCTACTTTTGAGCCTTTCAGAGAGCTTGGCAGTTGCAGAACATAAATGTGAAAATGTTTAAACCAAATGTTCCCTAGGCATCTCTCAGTGGTTATGTGGTCCTCAGTGCTCAAAGGCATTCAGAAAAAGCATGGAAATGAAAGTATTTCTTATATCCTATTCCTTTTTAAAGATAGCACTGATTTTATTTGTCTATTAATGCAATTGAATTAAATAGAAAATGCTCCTTTGCTTCCATTGAACTGTTCTAAATCAAAGTTTCTAAACCTTCTTGGTCTACCTCTGTGAAGAGCATAGTTGTGTGCAAGACATAACTATGCTTGGGAGTGACTGATGGTTGTTGATGAAATCTCAGACAAAATAGAAAAATGAAGGTTGAACTTCTAGGAAGTAATTAGGGTGTTTAAGTGCCTAGACCTGAACTTTTGATGGACTGTAATGAGGCTTTCAATAAGACTTTTGATAGTCTTGCCTCAATGTGTGATGCTAATAAATTCCACCATTACCAGATTCTGCTTGGATAATAAACATAACACTAATTATTCCACTGAAGTATCCATTTGTTACAAGAAAAAAATGCAACCTGTTGCCTTCTTGCCCATTCTCTTCTTCTTGTGTTCATTTACATGTATCTGGGTTTCTGCAGATTTTGAATCATAACTCATAGCTTAAAACTCCTCACAGTTCTTGTTCAGCAGTTTTTGTTCCCCCCTAGTGTTTTATTTCAAGTTTTCTCCCTACATCACTGTGGAAAGTTTAACAGTCTGGCAGTTGAAGCAGAGTCTCATCTTTCTGTGTGTCTGTTTTAACCCTTGGTCTAGAAAAAAATGTTGCAGCTTTTTGGGCATGTGCCAAAATAAAAAAAGGAAAAGTGCCAAGTTCTTAGTTTTAAAATAAGACCAGCAAAATTGTATGAAATGATTCATCACTTCCTGGCAAGTGCAATTATCACTGCAGTCACCAATCTCTATCTACTTGCACCCTTGAAAGATGTGCTAAATGTTACTGTAAGTTCCAAAAGTTATTGTTTCAACTGAATCGACTAAAAATCAAAAAATTAAAGCATCACAGGTGTGTGTGCTTTAAACAGGAAATGATTCTGATCTCTGGAGCTCTCAGAGCTGCCTTCCTCTAGATGGCCTGCAAGAAATGTGTCACGTTGCTGTAAAGATGGAATATGCTGTGTTTACAGCAGTAGTTATACAAAGGAAAGTATTTCAACTGGTTTGGCTATTGTTTGTCATTGTTGGAAGCTGACTGCTCAAATTTTAAACCAGTTTCACCTCTTATCTGGGCATTTATTCATTGTCTAGACTGGGACATTGGCAATACAGTAATTATGTTTAGTACTCAGTTCATGTACTTTTTTTTACACAGTTTAAGCAAATCACTTGTAGCTTCACTCCTAGGGATGCTCCCAGGACGTTACCTACAACCAAGGAATCTTATTTTCACAAGGTATAGTTGTAATTTCTCTGTATCTCGAACCTCATGAAAATGACTCAAAGCATAATTGATTCTGCCTATAAGTAAACTGGGATGTGGGATGCATTCTCACCAATCACTGCCTAAAGTCTAAAACAAAAATCAGACTTGGTAACATATCAGTGTACTCATTTCTCACATAACATATGTTGTGAGATCTTTGGGGTAGCAATGAGCATTTTTGTTCTGTTTGTATAGCAACTACGCAGATGGTCTTTATCTACCACTGGCAAATTTGGGTAGTATCACAGCAAACAAGTGTTTAAAATACATTGTTTAAAAGTTTTACAGTACGTGATTTTTTTTTCCAAGTTGTTATGGATGATGGCTGTGTTAGTGAAAAGTCTTTACCTAACAAAAAAATGCTATTATTTAGTATTTCAGCATTTGTTTTTCCATGTCACCTAAGCTCTGCTCATAACCAGGGGATTGGTGCAAAGAGCTGTGTTTATTCTCCTGATCCTGTGACATTCAGCTCTAGCTGAGGGTCTCTCCTGTCACCTTGTGTTTCTTGAATGTGAAAATCAAAGCCTTCCCAAAACATATCTCATCCTGGAATGCTACTAAAAATGAAGGGATCCAATGGTGTGTAACGAAATAAATATTAAGAGCAGCAGAAACAGAGGAGGAAATTACTTCAGTGGAAGTAGCAAGGGAGGAAAAAGACCTAAAAATCTCCAGAAGTGATAGCTGTGGAATGGCCACAAGTCTCACTATTGAAATTCCTCCCATTACTTTGCCCAGCTGCTGATCAGTTATGTTAGGACAAAACAGAATTTCAAAGTCAGTTTCAGCTTTAGAATGACTAAATATATTGTCTGTCCAGGAGGACTGTGTCAAATTGTAGACATTTCAATACTTTTACATCAGAAGCATGAACGGATATTTTGTGTATTGTGATGTTCTATTTAGAATCTTGGATTTACCTTTTAAAATTTCATGGTATCAAAACGTGCTGGAGATGGAAGTAGATTTAATTTCTAGATTTACATTAGAGTAATTGGGTAGCTGGGAAGGGTGCCAAACACCTCCTATGTTTCAACATGTTCTTTAGAGTCCAGATTAGTTATCTTTGACTCCTTCAGGAAATCTGAAGCTGACTTGGGAAATTCCAGTACTTTTTCTCCTTACTCTTCTCTCAGCCAAAGACACCAGTGAAAAGTCCTCTAGAAGCTGAAACACCCTGCTTTAGTTCTGTGTTTGCACCTTAAGGGGAGTTACTAATAGATGCATTATTGCATTATAACGTTGCTTAAGTTGAAAGATTGCATTGTGCTGATGAGAAAGTGTAAGTAGGTTTCCAGACTAGACTGAAGATATTTTTTAGTTTGAGCTAACATTATGTATATGCAAGAAATTACATGTATCCCTATGGTTTAGTCAGTCAGACTGGTCAAGCATAGTGACCTTTTTCAAGGTTCTTTAGTATTTCTCATTGTGAGTGGAAGGTTTATTTTCATTCCTGACTGAGCAAGTGAGTGATACCGTCAATAGGTTTGTCAGCAAGCTGGCAGAATGTAAGTGTTCCTTTCTTGGCACAGATAACATTAAGAAGTTTATCAGGGAATATTATGCAGACTCAAAATCTGTCAAAAATATGAATGACAGTGTGATAGAAACCACCTGCACAGCTCATGATATTCTTGGATCAAAGTACCAGCAGGAAATCACTGCAGTATTCCAAATAGTAAGTGTGGTTTTGTAACAAGGCAGAAATCTTGAGGAAAAAGTAGATATTTACTTTTTGTCACTTTAAAGCAAACTTTTAAGGAATTTTGTCAGTTCCTTAAAGCTCATACCAAAGGAAATGCTTGAATGTGTGGCAAGTGCTAGTAAGAAATAGTGAGTTACGTATCCACAAATTAACAAGATCTGTCTGAAACTAGGGCACCTACTATATAACAGGGACAAAAAAAAGATACTACTAGATATGACTGCATGGAAAAGGAGTTTTAGAAGAAGCTATTGCTACCAAGTCACTGAAATGAAAGTTTGCCTTATATAGGAAAAGAAACAAAGGTAGAAAGAATACCTAGTGCTTGCAAAGACTTTTAGTCCATAAAATGAAACATCTTTTGAAGGGAAGAAATTTCACTAGCTCCCAGTGCTGAACCTAGACAGTCTGAGTTGCAAGTGACCTGTCCAAGATCAGTCCACGGACTCATGGAAGGCTCAGGGCTCTTAGATCCCAACCCAGAGTCTTATTTGTCAGTCCATGCTGTTTACATTAGTAAAAACAGGAAAAATAACCAGGTTATTTTTACCATTAATCTGCTTTAAATGCCACTCACATCACTTAAAAAAGGACATTCTGTGAAGTGATCAACTTCTACCATCAGTATGGCATAAGTGTACAAGGCTTTATATAGTATTAGCATTAACAAGCTAAATTTCTGTAAGTTAAAATTGAAGCTGCCTAGTAGTATGCATTCTGATGTCATTTCAAAGTCACAACTTTAGATCAATGTAAGAAAAATTGAGGATGATTTGCTTACCTCTCTTGGTGCGTGTAAGTTACCAAGGTGGCTTCATAGCTGGGGAAATATCCAATTTATATTTAAATTTTAGTTGTCAACATCACTTGAGATAGAGTCTAAGAAGGGCTCATTCCTTAAAATAGTTGCCAATAGAAGGATTTTTTCCTGGAAATTTGAAGGTATGATTTTGATATGAGTTGGTTGAAATTAGAGTGCAAGAGTGATCTGTTTGCTGCTGGTGGCTTTGCCTTTCAGACATAGTTTTTGCACAGCTGTAGTCACTGTGAATGAATAGTGACTTGCTTCATCACCTCTTTTCTTCTCTGGTTCTTTGAGAAACGTATCCATGTAATTGCTTTTAGGGCTCAGAGCAATCATACACTGGCTGTAAAGTATATTTGACAAAGAATTATCAGTGTTTTTTGTCAGAATACAAAGGTGTTTCCATGGTTCTGAAGACTTCTGACATGGGTGCATTTTTGTTCTTTAATTTGGAATAATATTAACTTATAGCAAGACCTGTAAATACAGTGAGAGACAAATTAGAATTCAAAATTGTCCTAAAATGCAATAAAATAATCAGAATTTTACGATATTAATGTGGTATTAATCAGCTGTACAAACATATGATGGGGTTAAACTCGCTGCATTGCAATGCCACAGGAAAGGATCTGGGAGGTAATAGCAAACTTGAATAATACTGAGGTGTGCTGCTGTGATGGAAACAAGTAAAATATCATGCTGGGAGATATAATCTCTGCTAGCAGTTGTGGAAACTGACAGAGTGATCTGGCATATGCAGTTCATGCATCTCTTTCAAAATGCTGATCGTTGTCTTGGCTTGTATTATTTCTCTTGGTTGCAAAACACTTTTTATGTATCCCATTTTGAGCTCCACACACCCATCACAGTGCTGTTCTTGAAAGGTTTTGTACCCTTTTTAGTGTTTACAATGTCAACCTGAAATGCAAAGTGTTATTTATTTCCAAATCAAACTCGTGGGAAGAGCAAATACAGTATTTCAACCATATCATTCTGAAATATTTGTCCCAGATCATCATAGTATTTTGTTCAGTTTTATTTTTGTTTTCAGGGAGCCAGACTGCATATTGGTGTTAATGAGCGATTGAGCCTTCCCCTTTTTGTTCTTTCAAGAATATGTGTTTGCAGTTCTAAAATTTTCAGTTTTAGATGGAATGCAGTTTTCTTCAGCATCTGAAAATGCAGTTTCATTATTTGATCTAACAGGAAAATGCTGAGATGTGAAGTGTATCAGAGCCAGTTATTCTAAGAACTAAACCTACTTTCTGTCTTATTTCCTCACGGCTGACAGCCATTGCTAGAAGAGACCAATGAAACATTATTTAAATCTGCAATTACTCTTGATGTGTTTCAAAAAGCTACCGATCTCAGTGAGTTTTCAGTGTCTCCCTTCTTGCAATCATGTTTCTTGCTTTTGATACCCTGAGTCACTTGGAAGCCCAATTTATCGTTATCCCAGATCATTATTTCTCCATGGCTATACAGCATGAGCTTCTGCACAGCAAAGTCACTGCATGTCCCATGAATCCCTCCCTCAAGATATGGTTTTCCAAACCAGAAAAATCTAAATCACAAAACCAAAGATTTCCACAAGGGATACAAAAGACAGATATTACCAGAAGTAGAAAACAACATGGTTTTATATAGAGATGTTCCTGGCTTTTCCTTGGTCTTTTTCCCTCTGTGTTCTTTTCTAAAAATGGTCACAGCAAACAGCCTTAGCAGAATTGACCTGAGTATCCTATGACATATTCCTTAGGCTATATGTTTTTGTGAAATGTTTTTCTTAACTGTTTATGAGCTGGCCCTGTATAATATCACTAAAAGGATAATTTCCCAAAGGTTGAAGATTGTAATGGAAGAATTCATATAACTAATCTGAATAAAAGGATAATTAAATTGCATTGACCGAAGTGAAAAAAATTTATAGTTGTAATTGAAATTTTACTGACAAATGTCCTGTGGGCACAGATGCTTGTCTGTGTAGAATCAGGGTAAAAGCCAAACTCATAAGTGCCTCACGCTTTAAGAAAGGCTGCTAAATGAACAACTATATTTTAGCACCTGTCATACAGTCATTATTTATAACAAGCTCATTCCATTTTACATGATACTTAAGTGCTTACTTTTGTTAAATACTTTGTTTATATGTATATTTAGGGTAAAGTCACTTCACTGAATCATTTTACATCATTGAATTTAAGCTCTTTAATGTACTATAGCGGTCTTGCAATAAATATTGTGGGTGACTTCAAATAAAACTGAGGAACAGGAGCAGCTGTCTCAGTCTGAACACAAGAATTAACTGAACACAAGAAGTTCAAGCACTGACTGTCAAGAAATTGAAGAGCAGTATCAGGGAAAAAGCCCAGTCTGCACTGCTTGCAGTGAGGCACAGGGCACTGGGAGAGAAGCATTGATCACTAAGGGGTTGCTTTGGTCCAAGCCTGGTTATCTCAGCCCAAGGTTTGAAGGAGATACTGTGGTAAGTGCCCTGCTCGGGGCTCTTTGCTAATATTTGGGTTTCTGAGCTGTTCTGGAGCTGCTCCATCAGGCTATATGGAGAGATATTTAGCACTGTCATGGCTGATATTGCTGTTACTTGAAAGGGTGTAATTCCTCATTTGGAAAATTGCAGTATGCTTTGATAATATCTCTGGAAGAGTATCTGACAAATTCAGGGCTCTTGGGCGTGAAAAGTTTGAGAATTCACTGGAAAGGGTGTTTTCCCATAACTTTACTTCAAGAGCCCAAAACCTGTTTCTTTAAAGAAATAGAAATAGTTTCTTATTAAGTCTATCTCAAATTGCACATTTTATTTTCTACTGCAGATGTCCTGATTAGTTAATACCAATCATAACTTGATAGCTCTGTTTGTTGGGAGCATGATTTACTACCTAATACAAATTTAAGGAATATTGCTCCATGTGCTCCTCAAAGATCACACTGGCAGCGAGTTAGTCATAGTGAATGCTACTGACATCAGTGGGACCAATGTTACAACAGCTTCTCTCCAATGTCAATGAAAGATGGGCTGTTTTTCAAAATCTCCAAGGTGAGACTTGCTTAGACTTCTTCTTTTGCTTAGACAAAACTAGGAAGAACACACACTGAATGAACTCTTTTGAAAACAATTGAAACATCTATTTTACTTGGGCCCCTTACATAAATGGTGACTAAAAGAAAAACACACCAGTCTTCTTCCACAGATGCACAGCAAAAAGGGGAGTTAAAACTGAACAAAGGCTACCTTGGACTAAACAAGGGCTTTTGTGTTACAAAACTGACATCTTTTGGAAGGACAGAAAATACACCCAGTCTTCAGATAACATAAAATATTATACAGCAGTCATTTTTAATCTACATCTTATTAAAATTATTTTTCAGCTGTTGCCAAGAAGTGATTAGACACTGCAAAACTTTTTTCTTACTGAATATAGTGGTTTAACTTACCATTCAGGAGTAACTCACAAGAAGTTTAATAGTTCTACGAAAGATACCAGTGCACAGGTTATATTAAAAATTCTGTTCTTTGTTGATTTTAGTTCAATTTTAAGATTCAGTATGAAAAATAGTAATTCATTATTTGGTCTAGGTAGACACAGACAGTATATAAGGAGTTTAACAATGCCCTGGCAAGTACCTTGTCTTTTTAGTAGATTATCAAAACAGCTCATTCTCTGGGGCTGGGGGCATAGCCCATTACATGTATTCTAAATTCATATAGAAAATAATTTCATAGGTAATGAAGCCAACTACATTGTACCCACATTCAAACATCTTGGAGAATTTAACTAGCAAAATTAGTCTGCCTCAGCCATGAGTTCAGACAGATTATGGTATAAAATGAAGGCATATTCAATTTTTGGTTTATCTTGTAGCTCTAGTAAAGTTTTGAAATTAATTTTTCTAAAATAGGATTTTAAATTTATGAATAAAAAAGAGGTATTTCCATGAAGGAGGAGAAAGTGAAAAAAATCTAGGTAGACAGTAGGAAATCGTGAGTCATTCCTTGTTTATAAACTGTAATGTTTGGTATGTTTCACATTCTCTAGTCAGGTTCTTTTTGTTTTATATTTCTGACTAACTTTTGACCCTTGATAAAAAGTGTGAGCACTGAACTACTTTTAAGCACTCTTTTTATTTTTAAAATTTGTTGACTAAACAAGTGATATACTGCCAAATTCACTGTAGATTAACTGACTGTCAAAATTTATCCCAAGGAGTCCTAAACATGAACACACTAGGGAACCCTTCTTGAGGATTATAACCACTTCATTTGAAATAGTTTCAAAGCTTTCTCATGCCTAGACTGCAATTAGCAGGTGAGCCTTTTTTTTAACATAATTTGGTCATCCTAAGAATTAAATTTATGGGGTGGGGAGAGAGAAAACTATTTGATACATAAAATCCTACATTTCTCCTTTACTTGTTGCTTTTCCTCTCTGGAAATGCTGTTGCCAAATAACAGAGTGAGTTTTCTTCTTAGTCTCTGTAAAGTTTTGCTAGAAAAGATAAACTTCCTGCTAATCTTCTGCCATGAGTACACATACACTTGGCATGTTTGGAAGAATGTCATCACAGTGAATAGACTTGGGAAGAAGTGTGTGGTGTGCTGGGGGGATGGTGAGCTGGAATAAGAAGGAAAATAACGTAGGTAATATAGTAAAAGGAGAATAAAAAATTCTGCATGTCTTTTTATCTTAGGAAGACAGTACTGTGTATTGAAAAGGCTATAATAGAATTTAGATAGGAAGAAAAAAATTGGATCATTACTGCATGCATTAAATTTTGCGAATATCTTTGTAATAGAGAGATAAGAATGATCAAGATATTGTTGTCTTAGAATAATAGATTTTTCTGTCATGTATGAGACATTTTTTGTCTATGGTCATGTTAGATATCTGAGGATAGAGCTGAACTCAGAATTTCATTTATCACTATTTGTAAGACTTAAAAATGATGAATGTTGGATTTCAAGGCGTCTATGGGGAAATGGTTATTTAAAAGCAGTTTTTCACAATCACAAAGCAAAGATCTGTTATTAGTGTTGCTACTTCAAAGAAACAGTTTTATAAGATGACTTGTAATCACCTGTTGAGTTTTTGCTGTGTCATTTTTTTTTTGTACCTACCCAATGGCACTGTGAGCAAAGAACATACTGCTAATCCCCTAGGAAAATGCATGGCTTTATATTTCCAAATAGTTTCTGTGTCAGTCAAACTGGATACCATCAATCTAATGATAAAAACCAGAAAATCTCAATAACTGTGTATTGACCAGGGTATTTTGACCAATTTTAATGAAGTAAATTTCAGAAAACTACGAAATACATGATCTTGGAGACCATTGATGAAGCAGCAAAATATTTTCAAAACCTAAAAAAAAAAAAAAAAAAAAAAAAAAAAAACGTTAAAAGAACCAAAGTCCCAGCAATAATACCAGCAGGTTTTTTCCTTTAAGAGAGTACAGTTTGAGGGGCTCTAAAGACAAAATGGTTGCCTTGTATTTGATTGCAGGACTATGGGCAAGCCAACAGNCTCTGCCGCCACACAGATTTGAATGTGACTTACAAAGAAAAAACTGTGTAGTGAAGAGGTAGCTAATGATAGATTCTTGCCTCTTTATTCCAGACATTCAGAAGAGGACTGCTGTCTATAGAGAAAATTGATGCAGTTTATCATGTATCTTCTAATTCCTTTAAAAATAGCCTCTGCCCTATTAAGTGCTCATATATTTTCCATGAGGAACTGCAGTTTAGCAGAAATTCTTTTGGTCATGATTTTGGCATTGTCCAATAGCCATGCTTAGCATATGGCATAGTTAGGGATGTTTTCCTGTCTGAACAATTTTGGATTTCTAAACTTTTTTTTTAATCTAGGTATTTTAGCAAACAGTTACGCTGTTGCTACAAATCATTAACTTAAAGTGTTTAGCAATTATCTTTTGCTTGATTTTATGTAGCCCATCTGTACTAAATTCTGGGGATTTTATTACCCTTTTCCACCCTGAAGAGCAACAGTATGCTTACTCAGTCGTTGCTCAATTGTCAGTGTATAGTTGCCATTAAATGTATACATTTAGAAAACACATGGCACGTCAATTACACTGTTTTCCGACACAGACTGAAATTCCATCAACTGTGGCCAATAATAATATTGCACTGGCTCAAAACCAAAGAATGCCATGTTTTGACTTGTGTATCTCAGTGCTAGTTTAGCATCATATATCCCAAAGGAATTTCTTCTCATTTTCCCTCCCTTGCTTTCCTTCTTATTCCCTTCTTTCCCTTAACTAAAGATGAAGAGTATAAAATCCTAATAGGTAGAATCCAATAAAATACAGCTGTGATACTGGTCACATTCTTCAGAAGAGTTTTTAATTAGGAAAATTAATGTTCCCATAAGGCATTGGTATTAGTATTTTTTTTTTTTTTGTTATTTCTACTTATTTGCTTGAGTTTTACTAGGACTTTTATGATGTAGTAAAATATAAAAGCACAACTAAAGCACTGGGAAGCTTCTTAAGCCAAGTTCCTGTGTTCCAGTCTGAGCAGGAAAGTCTTAGCAGGGAAATTAATCTCCTGTATGACGGCATTGACGTAAGTCTCCGCTCAGTTTGTGTGTGCATGTAAACAGGGAAAGTAAGAGAGAATAAAACTATTTTATTTTAGAATTTAATTTACAATTTATTTTACTTAGGAAAGGTAGAAAGGTAAAGCTTAAAGAAAGAACTTAAAGGCCTACACAACTCTTCACAGAGCTTTAGCACACATTCTACAATAGATCCAGTGACATTTGCAAACCCTTCTCTCTGCATTCTGAATGAGTCACAACTCTCTTCAGTTCTGTCTGGTTTCTCAAGCTTGGAGAAGTCATTAGGTGAAGTTTTAGAGTGGGTTTTGCTGATGTCAACATGAAGAAACCAATAGAGATT
This sequence comes from Illadopsis cleaveri, assembly GCA_013399915.1. Lineage (NCBI taxonomy): Eukaryota > Metazoa > Chordata > Aves > Passeriformes > Timaliidae > Illadopsis > Illadopsis cleaveri. Next base: position 245,691 of record VXBB01011833.1, read on the forward strand.
GCCCTACACTGCTCGGAGTGCAGTAAGCCTAATGCAAACCTGGTATAACAGCCGGGGGAAAAACCACGCAGCCTGATCCTTAACAGGATGAATTGTGCCAAGGAATATGAAGAATGTGGGGAACCATAATTCAGCTCTTACACTATTATGCAAACACAATTCTAGTAGGTAATATAGCAATAATGACATGCTTGTGATAAAATTACCTTTGCATGGCAGGCAATCACAGCATTTCCTTTAGCATTTGACATGTTTCTGGGGACATAAGACACCTGGACAATTTTATTATCCTGCTATAGACAGATTTGGGGACACTACATGGAGATTGGAAGCTGGTAAAAGGCATGCTGAGAGGCTTATCCCCCTCATTATAATGCAAGGGAAGGCTCTAGAACCTATTCTGTCTTGTGAAGAGCCTTGGAAGACCCTCTTGCTGAAGTGACATTGATGGTATAGGTAGATTTCACATAATCCCCTCTGGTTTCTTATGCACCAAGTTTGAATCCTTAATCTGTACACAGCCTTTATTGAGTGAACTTATTTCAGCAAGCTTGGAAATACTTGAATAAAAATCTTGTTAGGGATTTGTTGAACAAGATATGTTGACTTGCTGCTATAAAAAGTTTTCTCTTCATGCTTTACTTAGTTATTTAATTACATGACAAGTTTCCTGAACAGTAAACTGGTGCAAAGTATTGTACTAAAAAAGTAAGATAGCATTCTTTTCCTAAGGTCTACTTTAGAATTTTATGTTTCAAACCTGTAAGAAGAGAAGCATGTAGAAATATGCTGTCTTTATTTTGAACTACTTCATTAGTGCAGAAAATGAATGCACAAAACTCAGCTCTCCACTGGTTCTCTTGTTGCTTGTGAAAAATATGGGAAAGTTCCTGACCCCATACATACGGAAGCAAAATAGAAATGGTGTTTAATGGTGTTTAAAGCTTTAATTGTCACTCTTTGTTGCCAGAATTAGGGACCAAAGTTCAAAATTTGGATTAAGTGGCAAACAGGTGAAAGATTGAAAAGCCAAGTGCTACAGCTGACTGATAAATGGTTTAATGCACACTAAAATCCAAAACTAACTAGCAGGTTCATTTAGAAGCTGATAATAGCAGTTGGTTACCAAAGAATGCTAGAACTCTGAGGCTGGATGATGTGTTTAGAGATTATTTAGTCTATATTCTTATCCAATAGGAAAGGCTAATAATTTCTGACACATGCTTACATCGCCTTTTAAAAATCTATGCTTAGAAAGCTACTCATGTTTCCAAGAACAGATTCCCTTAGCAAAATGTCCTTATTACTTCCCTTTAAAAAGTTTTTTTTCACCATTAAATCTTTATTATCACAACTTACAACCCCATGAGCTATTTTGTTATTTCTTGACCACAGGGGTAGGGAAAATAATCTGTTTCCAAAAATTGCACAGCTATATTTATGTTCTGGAATATTTTTAATTAGGTTTTCTTTTCCTTTTCCGTAGGCTACGTTGTGTGACCTCCTGTCTTTGCTCATGAGATGTTTTCTAAATTTCTGTTTTGTCAAGGTTTAGTCCCATATGTATCTGCTGAATTGTGTTGCCTCAAAGCAAGAAACAATGCTTCAGGTGAGCCTTAGGAACACAGAGAGTGGGAGGTTGCTCTTCTGGACAATACTCCTTTTTAAATCTCCTAGAGTCATTTTTGTTTTGCCTAAGACTGTGATTGTTTACTGTGTGATTCACTGCTGCTTCCCATGCATTTTCTGAAGAAATGGCCCCTTGTCCTGCAGATTATTCCCATGTGTATGTAGAGCTTGGTCATCTTTATATCCTTCTTTTTTTTTTTTTTTCTGAAAGTTTCTGCATTTTGCGAAGGACATTCAGAAAAGATTACTGACTTAATATCATTTTGGAATAAGAATTTCTCCCTTCCCCATCCAAACCATTGAAGAAAATATTGAATAGTGCTGGCCTTGAGACAGCAAACTGCTTAGATAAATTAGCTTTCTACTTTGACAGAATTACTACTCTTACACTACAGTTTGCCAGTTATTTTTCTCACTGATATTCCAGCATTTTTATAAAGATAATTTCTTTTTCATGGATGTGGTTGATCACCCCTTCATAATTTCTTTGTCTCCACTTTCTGTTGATTCTCCCACCTATGTCTTTCTACAGAAGAGGAAGAGGTCTTAACCCCAACCAGCAATGCTTACATATATCTTCATATCCAGAAGATATTTTAGCTAGAACGTAGAAAGCATCAAGTATCTGACACATACAGATTACTGGTTCTTAATTTAACATCTTAATTGCCCACAGCTTTGAAATCAAAGTAGGAGAAATAATTGCATTTCTAGACTTCTGGCAAAGACTACAGATCCATAAGAAATACGTAGCATTAAAACATGCAGAATAGAATATTTTGGGTTCTACCTAATATGTAGTCTTTTGTCCTGAGACATAGTATTAAATATCAAATTACTTAACTATCGCTATAGATATTGAAGTTTGCAAAACTCAGGTTCTGTGGGTGGTAAAGTGTTACAAGGTTTTGGTCCAAAAAGTCTTTGTTCACATTAACATATGCACGGGACATGAAATACAGTAACATGCATCACGTAGAGCAGTGATCATTGGTTGTGATGGGCAAGCAATAATTTGAAAATAAATTGAAAAAAAATTTAGATGTTTTCTACTTGAGTTTCATCCAGTGTTGGAAAATTAAATAAGATATCTCTAGAGCATAATTTAAATAGGTTTTTGCCATTCTAATTAATCCTAAAAAGATTAGCTCTGCAGTAAGAAATATGTTGAAGTTTGTCTAAAGAGGACTTTTTAAAACTGTAATAATGCTTTCAAGGAAAAGCTCATTATAATTACCCTTCCTCATTATGATTAAAGTGCACCTCTTCAGTGCATTCCATGTAACAGGTCCAGTATAGCCTACAGTTTGGAGTACAACAGCCTATAGACTGGAGGAATATTACTCCAATATGCTCCAATTCCTTAATCTGTCAAGAGTGGTGAAATTTATACATGTTATTTTTCCAGTTAGACTCAGGCTTCAGGACTGAGTCTAGTTAATCTACCACATGTTTCTGTAATTCCCTCTGTCAAAGGGCTTGTGTGAATACTTATTTAACATGTCAAAGTAATTTCGGAATATTATAAAGAAGTCAGTGGGTGTTGCATGAAAAAAATGGTCAAAAATGGTTCTTTGCAAGATGAAAACCAGTGCAATTAAAGTGAAGTTCTGTTACCATTTCCTATTAATAGTACTTTTTTTAAAGCCATGCTCGAATGGAAGTACCATGAACAACAATGTAGATTGGAGTTGGCCCAGAAAAATTTAGTTTCAAGATATTTGCTACTTTCAAGACCAATAAAACTGCTAGATAAAAGGTTTGGGAGTTCAGTGAAAACATATTTGGTATAGCTTTCATTGAGAATTTGGAGATTTTTTTTCTTTCTTGTAACTTTCTGGATTTTTACCCTGAGCAACAGAAAATCCCTTTAAATAACAGAAATATAGCAATATATGGACATAACGTGAAACAAAAAAAGGAGGTTTCTCTGTGATTTTTAGCTTTGTGTATTATCAGTGAGTGAGCGGACTTCAAAAAGCAGCAAATTATTTTGAAATGCTGAAACCCAGAGCAAGAAAACTATATGAAGGAAATAGTAAACCTTGGCAGACAAGAACGAATGAGATGATGACTAGATGAAGGTCTTTAAAAATATGACAACACTCTGAATGCTGCATATTGTTGAATAGAGATCTTTGGATCCTTCTAGGTCTTACAATCTGGCACAGGTAATTGTTTTCCTGGTGAAGATGTATTTCTCTCGACTTCTCAGGAATAGAAATAGTGGGGGAGGTGAAACTGAACTACACAAAATCACTGGTGATGACTGACTGATTATTTTTTGTTTAGATAGTTGCTCTATGACTGTGTCAAAAAACATAGTTTTATACACTGTGGGGATCACTTACTGGGTCCTTTCTGGCTAACCAAACTTGACACCATCACTGTTGTAAAAGTGATATATTTTACCTCTAGGAAGAGACTTTACTTGTTTCAATAACATCCACCTAACTCCTAGGTTTTCCTTTGTGAAAATACACATTAATAGAATATATGTTATCTCTCTGTTATATGGAGTTTTTTCATGAAAGTATTGTTAATTGAATAATAATTTGTGCATAAAGTAATGGGAACTTCCATGGTGATATACAGCCTAAGATGCATCTTACTTCCTTATCTTGCCTCAAACTTTGATAATGCCAGTGTTATGCACTTAACTGTAAATCTGCCCCTCTTCTCCTCTCTCCCCATCCACTAATGCAATTGCAGAAGAATCCCACCCATCCTGATCCTACTTGCCCCATGTCAGGAACTCCACTGAGTGCTTTGCAAGAGTTCAGCTGCAGGGGAGCTCCTGGTGCTGGGATGTAGGGAAGAACCTTGGCAGGACCTTCCCTCCCTCGGCAGGAAGGGGGCACACACTTGCAGGGTGTGCAGCTGCACATGTGGTGCTGCCTCACTGCTGGTTTGCTGCTCCTCATGGCTGCGTTCCATGTTTCCCATCAAGACCTGTGCCAGCACAGGTTTATTATGAGCCCTCTGACGTGTATGGGAAATTGTGTCTCACCTGAAGCCCTCATGACTTCAGTTCACTGAGAACCACAGTCAGCCGCTTCTGCTTTATGGCTTTGTTTACAGCCTGTGCTCGCTGCGGTTGAATTCTTCCTGATTTATGTCAGCGTGATGTCAGAGCAAGACTTTCAGTTTGGATCTATGTTGAAATCTTATCTTGCAAACAGTAACAGTTTGCTACTGACACTATCTGAACTTGGTCATTTTTGTTTTCCTCACTGATGTAGCTTTGGTTTGTTTCATGTAGTTGTGGTCTTACCAGCTGCAAACACCATATTTTGCTTCAGCCAATTCTGGGTCATTAGGTTATGTATGCTAAAAATTATAAGCAGTGCTTTAATTTGCATAGTTATATCCACACATTATCTGGAGTGAATAAAAGCCAGATTGTAAAATAATTACAACTTCTTGAAGTAGAGCCAGCCTTACAGACCAGATCCATCCGTCTTCATTAATTTGTATACAGTTTTTTTTACCAGAAAAAATTTGCTGAAGGTACTCGCATGGGAATGCTGAAACAGCTGCACAACTTTTATTTTGAAGAAAAAAAAGTTGAGCCTCGGAACAGTGTGTTTGAGAGAGAGAGAGTGACTCTGCATTTAAGACTTTGACCAGTGTGTGTAAGAAGTGCTGTCATGGCTGGGATAATCTAACAGATTTTTACCTGGGTAGCACTTGGCAGAGCTCCCCTCTTTTCTTGCACAGTTGAAAGGGATCCAGTGCAATTCTGCGCTTCGATCAACTTGACTCCAGTTTTGCTCAGCCTGCCCGCTTTGGTAGCGCACGGCTGTGCCTGGCTTTTGTGGCCTCTATGGCCCTTTTCTGCTCCACTGTCAGAAAGAGGGAGGGAGGCTTCCCCCAGCACCAAAATACCATTCTGTGTGCTCTCTGCAGCACAGTAGCTAAGAACAAGTTTCCCAATTACTCCCTGAGTTTTTTGGGAATTATTTGCTGGAAGAAGTCTTTTTCTTCACTTTAAATGGATGATTGTGTTACAATCAAGAAGAAGCATCTCCAAAGACCAATCTTTAGGTAAGTTATGCTATTATTACTTTGAACTGAAAATGTTATGAACTTTACTCTCTAGTCCTATTTGTTAATTTAAAGTTTGTATGCAAGCACACAAAAAGTTATTGAAGATAAAGGGTTTAATATTGTATAGCCTAGTAACATATTAGGTGATTTCAGTCCTCAGAATATAATTTTTTTCCACTTATACTGCAACTTTTTAAAAGTTATTTTTCTTCTCCTCTCTGTCCTCTGCATTCTCTAAAGTTTTGTGTGGGATTGTCTTTATTATGAGAGAGGCAGAGTAGTTTTTGAAAACTTTTTTTGGGTTGTGTTCTGTTTTCCTACAGCTCCGAAGCCCCTCAGTGTATTCTGGAATTATAAAACTTCCAAAGTGGAACATGGTTCTTGGCTGGTTCAGCTGGTTTTGCCTGGATGGCAGTTTTAATACTTGAAATGATACACCTTTCAGAGTAAAATAGTCTGTATGCTCGGATGTGCAGACAAGTGCTTAAAGTCTAAATGATCTGTGAGACACTTCTGATAGTAAGGGTTCAAGTTTAAAGAGTAAGAAGTTGCAATTTTAGTGAGGCGATTCTTCAAAGCATCCTTTATATATTAATTTGATCTCTGAACACTTTCTGATTATTTTATGTTTGAAAGTTAATCATAGAATTCCTTTACAGATCAGGATTAGATCTAGTTTATTCGTGCTTTCTACCATAGGGGACTCCTTTCTTTCTTTTGTCAAGGCCAACTTCAGGCTAAATGACCTTGAGTGGGAAATAATATTTCCTCAAACTGCTATGAATAAGGATGCAGTGGCTGGAAGATTAAATAAATCTGCAATAGTTCACACTTCTGTTTATGGCTGGTGACAACTTTAACAAAAACCCAACTCTTACTGGGTGACATCAGTAGAATATTGTAACCACAGTGTTAATATGACAAATAAATATAAGATTATAGATTGCCTCAGAGTAAATATAGGATTGTTATTTACTGGATCACCACTATTGATGTCATGTATGATGGGAGTGCAGTAACAGTTGGCATTGCTGCTCTGGAGTAAGTTCAGACAGGCAGTCGTGCCAGGATTATGTCCTACTAACCTTAGATGTGGAGAAATCTTTCAGTGCTGTTACAGTTGCGGGGCAGAAGGAGAATCTGGACACTAAAAGGTTACTATGAAAGTGAAATGACATAACTGGTAACCTTAAATTTGAATCTCCTGTGTGTATGTGCTATGCATTTTATATCATAAATTAAATTAAACTAAACACTTTGCACTTCAGTAAAGAGGAGCTAAAATGTTCCTTCACAGAAAGCTTTTGACTGACAATTGAGAGACATTTGATATTTTCCCCAAGTGATATCTTTTTATTTAAGGTACCAGTTTAATTGAATGCATTTTTTAAAATATCGGTAACTATTTCCAAAGATCTGCGATAATTATCCTATAAGCTGTAATTAAAAAAAAAATTAAAATGCACATTATTCACAATCGTTTGAGGCCATTAGAATTGTGGGTGAATAAATGCATATTTTCTGATGTTTGGTAATGTGCTATAGAAATCTTCTGTAGCTGGTGTAGTACTGGATAGTTTGCAACAGTTTTCTTAACGGATGTTTCCCTAAATTGTCTTGTGGGAGTGAACTTAAGTCAATGAAATACAAGAAGTTTCAACATTTCTTTCCAAAATCCATTCCTTCAAATCAGTTCTTAATACAGAACAGCAACTAAATACTGTTGGCATGCTTGATCCAGAGTGAGAAAACCCCTAATATGGAAAGCCCCCAAAGAGTCCACGGCTCTGCAGTGACTCTTCTGGCAAAAGATCTTCCCTGTAATACTACAGTAAATGCTTAAGAAATGTTTCCAAGGTCGAGACCAGCATAATATTTTAGGCAGCTCAAACAGAAAGACAGTCTCCGTATGTCTTACAGATTGTATCGTGTACAGTAAATACAGATGCTATCCTGTATTAAAGAGCTGTTTTTTTAACGTGTGTTCATTTTCCTTACAACTTCGGAAAATATTTCTCTAGTGAAAAAGTGTTCTCATGCAAGAGTTGTGAAGATTTAGCCTCAGTCCTTTGAATCCTCTGATTTTTTTTTTTTTTTGTCCATATAGGCAAAATGGTTTTACTGGGTACAAGTCTTACATTAAGGTAACTGAATCAGCAGTCTATTCAATTTTTTCCTTGAAAAGAAGAGGAAAAAAAATTCCAAGTTTGATATATATTTATATTTACCAATGTTTTGATGACAGCCAACACTAATTATAGTTACTCTTAGAAAGTGTATCTTTCTTGGGAGTTATGTTAGAACTCAGTAAGTACCTATAAGTATCTTCCTACTTAGCAAGGTTGCATTTACAGTGGATCTGTTATTTTACTTGTTGCTTTTCCAGTAATGTAAAAATGAAAGTATTTATTCTAAATAATCCTTTCAATATTACCAATACTCTACATAAGAGTGGGATCTCAAGATTGGAAGCTCAATGACAAGAAGATATTTCTGACTTATTTACAAATTTTTTGCAGGTTCTGAGTTCATGAACAAATAAAAATAGAAAAATAGTGGGACCTAAGTGTAATGTTTGGTACTTGCTACCCAGCAGTGCTTGGAAATAACGACATTAATTCAGAAATATAAGTGTGTGCAAAAAGCCCAGCTTTCGAATCACATTGAACTGATTACTGAAGTACTAAAGCACATCAATTAGGTTAAAAATCTTTAATTGCATCAGAAAAGACTGCCAAATACTTAGAGATTCCTGCATTCATTAATATCAAAGGAATTATCTGCTACATGCAAAGATACATTTCAACAAAACGTGGAGCTTGGATATTCACTGTCTAGTTTAATGCTAACCTAAATTACTGAGGACATTCCATATTTTTACTAAGAACAGCATCTTGAACATATTTGCTGGGACTGGATATGGTGAAATTAATTCAAACAATAAACAAATCAGCTTTCTCAAAGAAAGCAATGGGAGCCTCTTGGCTCCTACATTTAAAATCGGACTGAATAAAGTCATATAAAATATGCTTTAGGGAACAAATCCTTCTCTGTCAACTGCATAGATTAGATGACATAATAGGTGTTCTAGTGCTCAAATTTCTATGAATTCTGTTAAAATATGAATCTACTTGGTCGTTAATCAAAACTTGTACTGAAGCTAACATTTTTGTGCACTCTGTTTCAGTCTTTAGGGAATGGGTTGGGTTGCATGACTTTGGACTTCCTGGTCTTGTCTGAAAATGGAAGCAAAACGATCAGAGTGTCACAAGACAAGTGGGTGTCTTTGCCTTAGTAGGGTCCACAGAAGCCTGGAAATAGTTTAAGAAACCCATGGGCTTTGAGATTTCCAGATCAATGATAGCAGGATAATAACAAAAATTTGTCCTTGCTGTGTAATGCCTTTGATTTAAGGCTCTTAGTGTGTTTAAGAAGCATTAATACTTTAGCTTCAGATTTTTGCTCTGCATATTTTCTCTTTTGTTCTGCACATTTTCTGTGGTTTCATGCAATATTGGATCAAGGGTTTTCCCTTCGAGCCAGAGGAACACAAAAATAGGGGCTCATGGTGCTGAAAGTCAGATGAAGAATAAGGGTGAAACCCACCAGTTTTCCTGCTCCTCAGGGAGCTTTGGTGTCACCTTCTCTGTGGTGTCTGTATATGAGAGGAGCTCCTCATACTGTTACAGTTGTTCCAGTACCTTCGTTCATTTATGTTTATGAATGTTGTGTTGACTGCAATTGACTAGATTGGATCTCTCTCTAATTTTGAATTGTCCTTTACTAAGAAATGCTCCACTCCAATCCTTTGAGCTCTAGTCCCTCAAAATATATGTAGCTGATTCATTACTTTTACACTAAGATTGGTTCTAAATACTAAATGCTGTTGCATCCTGTAATAAACTGGCGGAAACTATTCCAGCTCTATTTCTACACCACCATAGAGCACATAGGTAATTATATGCTGTACAGAATATTGTTTACAGACACCTGATTTCCAGAAAATGTTTATGCTGCTGTAATTTGTGGAGTAGAGAACAATCCATATCAATAACTTTTGAGTTTTAATTATAGAGTAAATAATAATAAAATATTCTGCAACTTCTAGACATTTAAAGTTTTTACCAGAGTCTCTTTTCTTGAAAAAATATACTAAAATGTCATTTCTACCAAAAAATAACCATCAGTATAATACCTTTACTTGGCTTCTCCTTCTTTCCTTTTTAAAAATTCTTTTCCTCTCCTGAATGCTTGAAATATTCAGAAGCTTTACCAAGTACAAGAGATACGTCTTTATACTGTGGTAACAGATTTTTTTTTTCTTATTTGTGAATTTTATCTCACTCACTTTATGCTCTGGAGTCAATATAGTATGTACTGAACAGACATATTTGTGTTTTGCATGGATACAGCTGCTGTTGGCCCCTTTTCAGTTTGTGTCTGTAGAAAGGTACCAAATCAGAATAGCAGATGAAGAGGCAACTTAGTAAACAAGTAGCTGTGGGCAGCATAGAAAGTTGTAGGCTTTAGCTACTTAGAATTTTGTAAAAAAAGTGTATTTTCTGCTTCCATTTGTAGCAACCTTCAAATGGGTCCAAATTATTATTATTTTTATACTGTGTGTAGGGAATAAACATGTATAGGGAACTTTGAGAGGTTTATATCGAATTGTGCACTGCAATTACGGTACATATACCTTATACATAATTATCCCTGGTGATAGCTTAATTGTAAATTAATGTAGCATATTAATTTAATGAATGACAGTTTATTCCTGTTGTGTAGGAGGAAGGTGGGCAGAGAAGAGAAGATGCAGTTGTCCTTTACTTCATTCTCTAAGAAAAGGCTGAAATATAAAAACACAATGCCACAAGAAGACCCTGAAATCGTAGTCTCTTTCTTTATTGCCCTTTGCCCTATGTGCTGTGCCTATGTGCTCCCTTCTATTTCTTCCTGTGTAGCTGTAACGGCTACACTCATGGGCAAATGCCCCAAAATACTGCATAGTTGTGTTGATTTAAACTGCCAATATTTTTTTTAAATGGCAGTGCCTTAGAAGAACTGACTTATAAATTCCAATGAGAAAGAAGTTGGTGTAAAAAGTAATTCTATTGAGATCTGAGGCTGAATGAAATTTCCTTGGTGAGAAGTTTTTTTCGTACTTTTCTGTCAAAAATCTGTTTAGTCAGATCTAAAAGCCATAAAATAACTCTGTTATGCTGTATTCTTCACTTGCTTGGGATAAGGCCTGTGAGTGAAGAAGATACATTGTAAATGGATATGATGAAAAGTACTGGCCCACTGCAGAGAGTCACAGTGATTAATATTTTCAAGCTGATAGGAAAAGGAGCTGTAGCAAAATGTTAGAGCCACTCCTATTCCACAGACCTTGTAGCCTTCAGTTTGATGGGAGAGATTTATTTTCACTCCTTGCTTGCATTATCCTTTTCTGGAAAGGCATAGGTTTAAATCACCTGGTACGAGTACCCAGTTCTGCTTTCCCAAAGCATCAGTTTTTGCAGTTCCCACTGGGTACATGGCACCTGTCTTGTCTCAGGTGAGCATGTTTTCCATCCATGGAAATGAGCCTGTAGTGAAAACTGCAGTTTGACCAGGTGTTAGCCAAGGCACTATGTCCTGTGCATGTTTAAGTAAAAAGGAGGTTTTTGTAGAGGCAGGTTTCTAATTTGTCTCAGTTTGTTACTGTGGTGATGAGAAAGCTGCACAGGCTAAGCACCTGCCTGGGGTCAGGGAGGAAGACACAACTCCTGCCTCTGTATCTAGGGTGGAAGTTAGTGGTGGAGGGAGGGGAGGCTGAGTTAGTGAGGCACAGCAGTGAAGAGGGGAAGTGAACTTTCTTTTTATGGTTTTTATAAAGCTGTTTCTGTCAAACCAGGCTGAACATTTTCTATCATAATCCTGGAAAGATCACAGGGATCTTGTTTGGTTTAAAAAACCAGACTAGGATGGCTTTCTGGGTTCCCAATTTCCCCATGGGTGCATAAAAGCTTTCAAAGCAAAAGAAATCCTGATTCACCCATGGAGCAGAAGCACGTGTGCTGGAGTTGGTCACAGTGCTGAGAGCCTCATTAAGCAGTCTTTATTAGTCTGCTAGGAAATTATCTTCACTAAATAAGAGAATGAAAACAGGGTATGTCAGGATGACATGACATTTAAAAGATTTTTTTTTCATAGACTTAGTATTTCAGTGCATTCTCTGTTTGTAATATTTTTCTTGCCCTAAAGGACCTATTAGATATGTCAGTAAAAAGTGTTTTCCAAACCAGGAGAGGACAGAAAAATCAGTGGTTTTAGTGGCAGAGTAACACTGGAAAGTTGGGAAGGAGTTTTTGGAATTGAGAAAGGGAGAATGGTGAGAAACTTTAAAGAGATACTGTGAAGCCAAAAAAAAGAGGTGAGAAAAATAAAATTGAAGGAGAATTAAAAGAAGGGAATGAGTAACAGAATATAATGAGTAATGTGGAAATGTAAAGATAAGCAGGTGGTGAGCTGACAAAGAAATTAATGAGAATGTGGTCATTTTCGGTTTTACATTCTTACTCATCCCTTGATACACTAAAACATAAATTGTGGTAATTGCTCCATGTTATCTGTAGGTAGACTACAGAGAACGACACTGTTGAAATATATTGAATACATAATGTTGGCCTGATGGTCTGTTTGGGACACTGCTGTGGTGTGCTGCTTTGTGCTATTCCCAAGCAAACTTTTCTAGAGTTAATGATGAATTCAAGAGCCATTCAAGAGCCAATGATGAATTCAAGATCTTTTGCTGAGTCATTTTTCAATTAGCATGAGTAAGCTTTGTAATATTTCTTGTTGTCAAAAATGTCTGATTTTCAATGTACTTAAAGGGATCTGAAAAATCTATTAATTAAGTGGATTCTGGTGGGGTTGTGGCTTTTTTTTCAGCTTTCAAAAATTAGGTAAAGCAATTTCCTGATCACCAGAAATGGATGGCTGGATGACTTTCATCCAGACCTTCATCTAGTATTTGAAACATTGCCCAACACAGAAATTAAGCCTGGATCTGAAATTAAGTGGCACTTAGGGACATGGTGTAGTGGGAGTTGGCAGTGTTATGTTT